>JAUTXW010000304.1:0-182426 GCA_030620095.1 Kuschelorhynchus macadamiae
CACACATTTTGTACCTAATGGCTTATTTATAACTGTTTTCGAAACATATAACAAATATAAACTATGATGCAACTTTTTTTTATCCTTCTAAGAGGATATCGGAGTGAATTTAAATTCTAGATTCTGCTGCTGCATTAACCGCATATTTGCAGTGTAATAGATGGATATGGGTCACCGACAGAGACAAATACAAAATATGGCGATTGACCTAGAAATACGCGTCGTCTTTTATTAAAAAAACGTTTTTTGAGAAAAAAAAATAAAATAAAATTAATCTATCGAAAAGTCTAATCGGTAAATTCGCCTTTACCACAAATTCCCTCCTTCAGAATGTCACTACATACATATAACACGGATAATTATTTAGTATTAACTTTATACAAATTCTTTAAACTGTACTTTATTAATTTTTTTAGTCTTTATTATTTATTTTTTAAAACCTTAATATTTTTTTCCATAAAAAGGTTGTATTCCAGGGACGGGAATTTTACCGAATATTTAAACATTTAATTAGGCCACCATTTTGTTTTGCCATCTAGGATTCGCACTAGAATATCAGCCTGTTCTGACTCACACTTGATTTTTGTGCAAATTTCAAAGTACTTTTTTGGTACTGAATTTTTAAATATTTCATTAGGCTCCCATTTTGTTCCGCATTAATGCTTTGCACAAAACTGTTACCGCTTTATCCTTATATCACACTTTATTTTTGAGCAAATCCATCCAAGAAGTAGCTTCTTAATAATGTTTTTCTTGCATTTTGCGAGCCCACCATTTTGTTCCACCATATTGGATTTTTACCAAAACGTTACATAACCTTTGATTTTTTTAACCAGAAGTTGAAGTCAGTCGGATAAGTAGTTTTTGAACTGCGTGATTTGATGCCGACAGACAAAGGGAAATAGGAACAAGTTTTTCGGAGTCCAGAGACCCTAAAACGCAAAGATCTGCAAAAATTTTGGAAGGTGATTTTTTACGATTAAAATTCCCTTTTACGAGGAATAGTAAATTTGAAAAGAAAAATAAAATGGAAATATATTGACTTCCCGATAATCTCAACATACACACTTTTACACATTTTTTTCTTCATCGGTTAATAAGGCGTTGTAAAGTCGACGCGTACACAATGTCCTCTTAAAACATGACTTTTTGGAAAATGAACGGGAAGCTCTTTGATCTCTCATTTATTAAATATGTTTGTAAGTTTTTAAGGTTACTAACATGTGTGTTACAATTAGCATAAAAATATCCCAAAATGTTGCCAGTACACAATTTTCAGCAGGTTTAAGTTTTTAAGTCAAAGTGTTGTTAAGTTTTTAGAAATAATTTTAATTTTTTTTTTAAATTCTGTATATTTACCAATATTGCCATACATTTTAAAGCTGAAAGGTAGATTATAGTATGCGCCGCACGATCTGAGCCGCGCCAGAAGAGATAAGTTTGTCAAAAACATGTCGCCTCTATGCATAGTATTTTACCGCAACACAGCCACAATATTTTGTTAAGGCCATACTATAATGAAGCTTGACACGCCTAAGTATATGTAGCAACTGAGAACTCTATGTTATCTTTAAGAGATTAAATATTTTTTAAGTTTTGACTTAAACGAATCTACGGACGGGCTTGCCTTGATGCTATGGGGTATCGCATTATATACCTTGGTCGCATTATACGTGAATGAACGCTGAAAGCAGCGGTGCTGTGCCTGGGAATCTGATACAGACCTCGATGGCGTGTAATGACATTATGGACATTTAAACCCTTTGACATCCTAGCAAGAAGATACGTGGGCTCTTGGGACAACTCAATTTTAAACACTAAACATGCGAGGCGTAGTTCATACCCTTCGGAAAGATTTAGCCATTTGGATTTCTCAAAATGATCTGATATGCTCAAACTTACGAAGTCCGTATGAAAATCTAATGCAGGAGTTTTGAATTCTTTGAAGGATGGTTTTATTTCTTTGCGTGAGAAAAGACCAATAGACTACATCGGCATAACCCAAAATGTGACAGAATAAAGCTGTCACACAATCTTAATCTTACATTGGTCGAAAGAATATCCCTGTAAATATAAAGAAGTTTCAACTTAGCAATTGATTTTTGAATCAAAGAGGCGACGTGGTCATTAAATTGCAGACTAGTATCTATTAAAAGCCCCTAAGGTTCTTGCAAACATTGGTAGCAGTTAGTTTTAACATTATTCAGGGTAGAGACAGAAATTAATATTATTCTCAATAGATTCTCTATCACGACCATATATTAGAAGCTTGGTTTTATTATTGTTTAGAAGTAGACCATGTGCCAAAGAAACTTCAGAAATGATTTCCAAGTCATTATTAATGTGACCGCATACTGTTTGCAGATCTTCCTTTGCAAAATAGTAATAAAGTTGCACGTCGTCGGCATATTGATGAGAGAGACAATAATTAAGATGAGATGAAAAGTTAGCAGTGTACACAAAAAACAACAAGGGACCCAAAATGCTCCCCTTGCGGTACACCCCTACTGACTGCCCGAAAGTTAGAGGCTTCAGGGCCCAAAACCACCCTCTGACTTCTTCCGTTTAAACAACTATTCATAAATTGAATTGCCTCGTGACCCAAGCCAAAATATCGCAGTTTCTTTAGTAATAAGCCATCTTGAGCAAGTCGTCCGACACATTCAACAGGGCAGTAACGGTACTGTGGTCGGAGCGAAATCCAGTGTGCGAGGTAGGTATTACGTGGAAGCTAAATACTCTTTTCCAGAACTTTTGACAAAAAACAAAGTATACTTATCGGTCGGAAATCAGAAGTAGAATTCGGTTTGCTGATTTTTTGAACAGGTATTACACTGGCATGCTTCCAGATAATTGGAAACTTTTTTGTCAGAGTACATTGATTTATTATGAAAGTAATGTGAGGTATAAGGCAGGGAATAAAAAGACTCAGCATCTTTATGTCAAAGCCATCCACCCCCTTGGCATTGCTTTAGATCCGTAAAATAATCTGCTTGTCGTTCAATAGTCAACTTGTCGTTCAGTTACTTCGGTGAAAGAAAATCTATTAAGCACGCCTACATGCAACCCTTCTTGAAATGACTGCAATAAGACATTTCCATCAGCAACCGTGGTATCTGGGACATTATCTATAAAAAATTATTGAAGACCTCAGCATTTCCTATATTATGAGCTGTGTAGCTGGGTTTAGAATTAATATTAAAATACGAAAGCGTTTGCCAAAATCGCTTAGGGTCAGTCTGAAATTTATGGTTTAAAAAAGCCCTCTTTAATTTCGCACTGCAGTGGTGACGTAATAAGTGTTTTATAGTAATCTTTTGCATCCTCCGTTTTGGTTCTTTTATATATACTAAGAGCCCTTCTCCTCAGTCTAATAAGCAATTTCAGATTGGGTGTCAACCAAGGGGCAGGTGCTTTAGTAAACCTGGATGTCTTAAGGGGAATATGTGTATCACATAATGTATTAATTTTAGCATTTAAAAAACTAACCATATCATCAATCATCATCATCATCATGATGAATCAAATCCCATGTTGTACTCTCTAGATCAAGAGCAAAGAGCGCTCATAATTAAATGAACTATAATCACGATATGTGCGAATCTCAACTTAAAATATTGTCCATGTCAACAACATGGCAATCACCAACTAAACTCGGTGCAGATGTGATAATAAGGTGTATTAAAGTCCGAGAGGTATTAGTTAAACGCGTAATTTCAGTTATAACCTGTGTAAGACCAAATTTAATAAGAAATTTAGAAAAGTTTGTAGCCGCTGCCGGTTTGAAAAAATCAAACTGAGGCAACAATTCGACCAATACGTTTTCCAGATCATCCATGCAATTATTTAAATTTAGCAAGGCCTGTCTATATAATGATCCCAAGCACAATGTTTTTCCGCCTATTTTCAGGCTTAACCAGATTTGTTCCAACCCATTTCGAGATGCAGGGAAATTTACAAGTTTAGGTTTTAGAAAACTTTTTGCATAAATAGCTACCCCTACTGCTCGGGTGTCACGATCATGTCTAAATAATTGATAATCAGGAATAGAAATAAAATCTTCAGGAATACCGGAACGTAACCAGGTTTCCGACAAACCCACCACATCATATTGCTCGTCCGCAATATATTCAGAAAATTTATCAAATGTTGACGACAAAGAGCGCACATTAAAATGAGAAAAACTGAGTTTACTACTACTCTACGGGACTCTGCTGCCCTAGATCTACGTTTTGTACTAATTATGTACCGAGTTCACTAGTTCATTTAAATTGTTTAAGGAGATGTGCTTACCGCTACGCAATCCAATAAAACGCATGAGTTTAACAACACGTTTAATAATAACAAATGAAAATAAGACCCTTGTCTATAAGTATAAATTTTAATATTAGTTATCCGAAAATCGTCAATTTATATTGTACACAATTCTACAAATTTTTTCTTATTCTCTTCAAGTTCGACCGCGACGCTTTAGTAACACAGAGAAGAGAGATATAGCTTTTAATTAGACTATAACCCTTAATTGGCGAGAGTAATAGAGCAATTTACTTTTTTGTTTTCTCGAGAGAGAAAGAGAGAGAGAGAGTCGGATCTTTCAATTATTTGCCACCACCGGCGAGAGATTATGCATATTATTGAGTTTCCGATCAACACAAATATAAACTTCACAATACACAACTTTACATTCTTCTAAGCCATTTATGGCGAGATATTTACTTAAATTAATAATTAGCCGCAAATTCCGGCGGGACGAGAGAAAAACCTGTTGAATAATATCAATCCTGTCGCGGTCAATTGGTCGAGCAGATACTACTCTTCCGCGCTATTTTTCGGCTGTTCAAACTAGGTCGTAAAGACGCTGGCCAATAGAATACGAGCTAGAAGAGCAAAAATGCGTCGGGCGCCTGTTTGTCCCAACGACAGTGATTTCCGCGTATTTTATCTACGAGAATTTATGTTAATTGACTTTTCACGGTACGATAAAGGAGGGTCTTATGATTATTGAAATATAATTGTAATAATTGCAAAAAAAAATGTGAGAGGATTTGAACATACTCCCCCCCATTAAAACTTCTGGTTTTAATAAAAAATTAAAATACGTCAAAATTTAATCAATACTAGGGAAAGGACAAACCTTTGCAATACACCTCGAAAATATACCTTCCTTAGTTTGAAGCTTTACAAGTCTAACCCTGCCGTCAGCTCCTGGGATTACCTCTATTATTCTACCCATCAGCCACTTTAATGGGGGCATATTATCATCTTTGATTAAAACAACATCGTTAATTTTAAGGTTTTTGGTTGAGTGGAGCCAAATTGGACGATTTTGCAACCGATTCAAATAATCTACAGACCACTTCTTCCAAAAATCTTGCTGTAATTTTATACAATGTTGCCAAAGGGTTAGTCTATTCGCGGATAAATTTGATATATCCTTTTCGGGATATGAAGTCAGATTTCCTCCGACTAGAAAATGTCCTGGAGTTAAGTAATTAAAATCTGAAGGATCGTCCGATAAAGGTAGAAGGGGTCTTGAGTTTAGTATAGCCTCTATTTGGGCAAGCACTGTACTAAGCTCTTCAAAAGTTAGATGCGCGTTTCCCACAATGCGATAAATATGGTGTTTTGCGCTTTTAATAGCTGCTTCCCACAAACCTCCCCAATGCGGGCTTCGGGGCGGGATAAATTTCCATTCGATTTGTTTCGTAGATAAAAAGGTTTCTATGTCGGTTATATGATTTTTATTTTTAAAGAAAAGATAAAGGTCTCTTAACTGATTGCGTGCACCTACAAAATTGGTAGCATTATCGCTATATATTATATCTGGATTGCCCCTTCGGGCGATAAATCTCTTCAAGGTCAATAAAAACGTTTCAGTAGAGAGACTGCTGACAAGCTCAATGTGTACCGCTTTGGTTACCATACAAATAAAAACGGCAATCCAACACTTAGTTAAAGGTGCTTTTTTCAAATGAGAAGTTTTTATAAGCAGAGGACCACCAAAATCTATACCTACTTTATGGAATGGTTTAGTTTGAATTACTCTATCCTTCGGGAGATCGGCCATTATTTGTTGCTGAGGTTTGGCACGTAATCTAAAACAGATGACACAATTTCTTACGACTCGTTTTGATTCATTTATACCATTAAATGGCCAAAATTTTGTTCTAAAATTGGCAAGAACAGTTTGAGCGCCTGCGTGATACAAAAGGAGATGCTCTTTTCTTAACAACAAAGTGAGAATGTGATTCCTTGAAGGTAAGAGGACAGGGTGTTTATGATCATAAGTAATATCTGCATTCGATAAACGACCGCCTACTCGTAATATTCCAACATCATCTAAAAATGGATTTAGACGTAAAACCGAATTATTTTTAATACTTCTACCTAATCTTAAGTCAGAAATCTCCTTTCCAAAATATTTTTCTTGAATGCGCATTATTATAAAATTTTCGGTATTTTTTAGTTCCTCAACAGAGAGAGAACCGAAATGTTTTTCTGAGTCATGTTTTGAGTTATTTAGAAATCTGAAACAAAATGCTAGAGATCTTTGTAAACGTGTGAAACAAGAAAATCTTTCGAAAATGTTATTCCAAAAACTGCCACCTTCTATATTGTGTAAAGTAATTTTCCTTTCTTCCGGAAGTGTTAGCGAATTACTTTTTACATCAAAATTTAGGTTTTCTAAATTTAAGTTGTAATTTAACAAAAATTTTGGGCCATGCCACCACTGCAAATAGTTTTTTATTCCATTAGCTTGAATGCCGCGGCTGGTATGATCAGCTGGATTAAGTTCAGAGGGAATGTAACGCCAGAGACAATCGGAGGTCAAATTTTGAATTTCAGACACTCTGTTTGAGACATACACTGTCCAGCGAGAAGGGTGAGATTTTAACCATCCCAAAGCCACCTGAGAGTCCGACCATAAATTAACACTACTAATTTTTATGGTATTTTGAAAAATCGACAATATTCTATTTGTTAATTTTGCTAACAAAAGACATGCATTTAACTCAAGTCTTGGTAAAGATAATGTTTGTATTGGGGCCACTCGAGTTTTTGCGCAAATCAGGAAACAAGAAACACTTTTGTTGGGATAAGTGGCTCTAAAATATAAGCAACAACCATATGCTTTAAGACTTGCATCACTAAATCCGTGTAATTCGACTTTCAAATAATCGCTATTGAGAAACAAATTTCGGGGGATTTTTAAAAAACCCAAACTTGGCAAGTTCCGCAAAAATGTTGTCCATTCTGTTAGTAAGTCTCCTTTTAAAGGTGCATCCCAATCCATTTTTGCAATCCAAATTTTTTGCATTATAATTTTAGCGAGGAGAACAACTGGTGCTATTAGACCGAGGGGGTCAAATATTTGGGCTATCAAAGACAGCGCAGAGCGTTTAGTGTGAACACGAGGATATTCATATTTTAAATTGGAGATCAAAAATTCATCAGATTTTGAATTCCAGGTCAGGCCTAGGACTTTATTCGAGACGTTTTCCATTTTAATGTCATAAACTTGGGGCTGTGAGAGATTATCGAAAGGTTCTAAGACCTTTTCTACATTTGAGGACCATTTATGAAGTGAAAACTTTGCAGTTTGGAGTAAAGAGATAAGCTGATCTCGAAGAGCAATTAAACCCTTTTCTGAGTCCGATATTCCCAAAACATCGTCCATATAGCATTGACTCAAGAGCGCTTCTGAAGCGAGGGGGTATTTATCCTTTTCTTGAGTTGCTAACTCAACTAAACACCTAGTGGCCAAATAAGGAGAACTTTTGTTACCAAAAAATACTGTAGAAAGTTGTAAACATTTTAGCGGTTGGGATGGATCATCGCGCCAAAGAATGTTTTGAAGAAACTGTTGAGAGGGGTTTACTTTAATCTGTAAAAACATTTTCTGTATATCGGCGGTGAAAACAAATTTGCGAGAACGGAATCTACACAAAATGTCAAACAATTCAGGTTGTACTGTCAAACCTTTTAAAACAATATCATTTAAAGAAAAACCAGTCGTTGTTTTCATGCTGGCGTCTAAAACTACTCTTAGTTTTGTAGAACTGTTTTCATCCCTTATTACACAGTGGTGGGGTATGAAATATTTATTTTCAAAAAACTCGTTTTGTAAATCTAGGGGTATATCTGTGGCGTAATTTTTTTCCAAATAGTCACTTATAAATTTTTTATATTCTAGAAACAAGGTTTTATTGTTAGAGAATTTTTTCTCGAGGCTGAGAAATCTTTTATGTGTCTGGTTAAATGAATTACCTAAGTTTAAATAGGCATCTTTTTTCACTAGAGGCCAATTGACCTGAAACTGTCCGTTTTCTAGCCTAATTGTGGTGTCTTTAAAACATTGTTCTGCGACCTCTTCTTGAGGAGAAAAACAATGTGATTTTTCAGAGGCATTTTTGCAATTTTCAACCTTCCAAAAATTTTCGATTATTGTGTCAAGTTTTTGACTACCTGTTTGCGTATAACATGATACCTTACTACTTACACTTAAGTGTGTCGAGATGAAATCATTTGAGATTTTCCCTCCTAATACATAACCTAAAAACGTATTAAAGAGAGATGGGAGACCTTTTCCTAATTTTATTGTGCCTGGGAGAACCAAGTCGAAAAATACGTCTGCTCCCAGCAATAAATCTATTTTAGAAGAAGTAAAAAACAATGGGTCAGCTAGTATTATTTCAGGAGGTATTTTAATCATGTTCTTATTAATTCCGGTTTGAGGAAGAGGGCATGTAATATTTTCTAGTATAGAACAAGATATATTAAACTTCTTCATTTTATTTACATTAGAGTGGATGCTAAGATCAAGCATTTCCTTCGAAAGAGTGCTTCCGTTAGCAACACATGAAATTTGAACAGGGTTTACGTAAGGTTTTTTACCAATTTTCAGAACAAGTTCCCTTGTCATAAAAGAGTTCTGACTACCGGAGTCAAGTAAGGCCCTAGCCTGCAAGGGCTCGCCTGAGAACGTACGCACTTCAACAAGTGCGGTTGCTAAAATCACTTGATTGATCTGCGAATGATTTTGTAAAGAAAGAGATGCCGAATGGCCTGAGGTCGTGGTATTTATGGGGAGCTGAGTCGTAGGCTGATGGTTAGGTGGAGTAATAGGAGAACCATTCATATGACTGTTATTTTGAGAGTGTCCCTGTATTGGGGGTTGTCTAATATGTGGCAATTGATTACCTTGACGAGCAGTGTTAACAAAGTTTCTTTGATTATTCCCATATTGGAAACCGGTTCTGGAAAAATCGTTGTGTAATAGAGAATGATGTTTTCTTTTACATACGCTACAAGTTACTTCCGATGTACAATTATCTACATTGTGTTTCGTACCCAAACAGTTAAAGCATAACCTATTTCTTATTACAAACTGTTTCTTTTCTTGATAGGCAAGGGTTTTAAATTTCGAACAATTATAGAGACTGTGATTTGTAAAATTACAATAGAGACATTTTTTAGAGTTATTTGGCGGGGTTTCCGAAGTGCTGTGATGAGAGCGAGTTTGATAAGGCTTTTTTCCGGTTTTATTTTCCTCGTGATAAGAAGTGTTTGAATCTAAATTTAAAGATTCTAAGGCTAGGCAACGTTTTTCTAAAAATATAAAAAAGTTGTCGAGAGTGGGTAAACTAGACCTATCTTTTTCTATTTCATATGCTTTACGAGTGGGTATATCTAATTTTTGAGTGAAGATATATAACAAGAGTAAATCCCAGTGCTGCACAGGAACCTGTAAATTTTTCAACGACTCTATATTTAACTTTACAGTAGTGACAAATTCTCTCAAATTCTGAGCATTAAGTTTAGTGAAAGGTGTAAGCTCTAATAGGGTTTTAATATGACAATTAATTGTTACCAAATTATTACTGTATCTATCTACGAGAGTTTGGAGTGCTAAATTAAAATTGACATTAGTTAACTGCAAATTGCTAATTAATCTAAGTGGTTCACCACTTAAGCACGATTTTAAATACATTAAACGCTGGACGTTCGATAAATTAGAATTTTTAATGATCAATGTTGAAAATATATCGTAAAAACTAGCCCATTCTGCAAAATCTCCGCTGAACGGCGGTAGCTTAATATCTGGTATTTTTGCCCCAGGACTGGCTATACTTTGAGCAACATTTACTTGTGGTTGAGATAAACTATTTTGTGGTAAGAGTGAATCGAATTTGTCCTGAATTTTGCTTAAAGCATCGTAATATTTATTCTCTAAAGTGTCACGGTCATCTACTTGCCTACCAGTGTCATCTACATCCTCAATTTGAGTTTGAACAACATTATATTCAGAAAAATGTTCCACTAAGTTTAACTGTCTAATTTTAAATTTATTTACATTTTGTTCTGTCTCAAAATTATCGTTTAACCAATTTATTAACCTAGTTATACTTCCTTTTATCTGAGATCTCTTTTTAAATAATACCTCCATTTTCTCTTTTTGGTAGGTATTTAAAATATAAAAGTACACCACTGATTGCGAAACAAAGAAAAAATCAGAACTAAAATTGTTATAAACTGCTATACTTAACTAACTAATTTAAAATGAAACATATACTATCATTAGCACAAAACTAAACATTTTTTCTTGTACGTTATATTTCTCCTGTCTTTCTTACGCGAATCCCAAATTAAACATTCAGCGAAAAAACTTCACTCCAAACTGCTACAAATAAAAAGGAACAATCTCACCTAGGTTTCTTCCTTTCGATGTAGTGTAGAGGGTCAAAGAGTCCACAAACCATTAACTGTTACAGCCGTTTTCTGGTTAAAGTCACTAGATTAGCCATTTAAAATTGTCACTATACTGTCACCGCGTATGCTGTGGTATTGCGTTGATACGTTATTACCGTAGAGAAAACAATTTATGTCAAACACATTTCCTTAACACATCTGACTGACGAAGGACCATTAAATCTACGGGACTCTGCTGCCCTAGATCTACGTTTTGTACTAATTATGTACCGAGTTCACTAGTTCATTTAAATTGTTTAAGGAGATGTGCTTACCGCTACGCAATCCAATAAAACGCATGAGTTTAACAACACGTTTAATAATAACAAATGAAAATAAGACCCTTGTCTATAAGTATAAATTTTAATATTAGTTTATCCGAAAATCGTCAATTTATATTGTACACAATTCTACAAATTTTTTCTTATTCTCTTCAAGTTCGACCGCGACGCTTTAGTAACACAGAGAAGAGAGATATAGCTTTTAATTAGACTATAACCCTTAATTGGCGAGAGTAATAGAGCAATTTACTTTTTTGTTTTCTCGAGAGAGAAAGAGAGAGAGAGAGAGTCGGATCTTTCAATTATTTGCCACCACCGGCGAGAGATTATGCATATTAATGAGTTTCCGATCAACACAAATATAAACTTCACAATACACAACTTTACATTCTTCTAAGCCATTTATGGCGAGATATTTACTTAAATTAATAATTAGCCGCAAATTCCGGCGGGACGAGAGAAAACCCTGTTGAATAATATCAATCCTGTCGCGGTCAATTGGTCGAGCAGATACTACTCTTCCGCGCTATTTTTCGGCTGTTCAAACTAGGTCGCAAAGACGCTGGCCAATAGAATACGAGCTAGAAGAGCAAAAATGCGTCGGGCGCCTGTTTGTCCCAACGACAGTGATTTCCGCGTATTTTATCTACGAGAATTTATGTTAATTGACTTTTCACGGTACGATAAAGGAGGGTCTTATGATTATTGAAATATAATTGTAATAATTGCAAAAAAAAATGTGAGAGGATTTGAACAACTACAATTCATAACTATGTTATTCTATATATAATCAATATACAATCAATCAAAACACAACCTACTTCGCTTAAACAGAAAATATTATTCGCAACATAATAACGAATTTATACTCATTTCATTATTTTTCAAATAATTTCAAAAATGCCAAGTAAGAATATATCTGAATCAAGTACACTCATATCTGTCGAGTTAGACAAATGAAAGGAAAAAAAAATTAAGTAGACCCGAAAAAACTCCCATATCTATAGTACCAATAATACTAATAATAAAATATAAAATGTTCTTGAATTATTTATCATGTTCCCAATAGCAAAAAAGAAAAGAATAAAATGTTCCATAGGTACATGATAAATTGTTTCTATGGAGATGGAACGTAAACCGAGTTTCACATTCCGATACGGTAAAAAACGAAGAAAGAAAAAAAAATGTTTCAAGTGTATGTATATTAAGGAGATAAACTAAGTAAAATTATATTCCTACCAGAGCGATAAATCGATGCACGCGTTAAAGATTATCCTCACTTGTGACTGACTGCCTTTTTCCCGCACTATCAACATAGTAAACTCTGCCGCTAAATGTCCAGGCATTATTTTCACCAAATCTTTTCTTGACCTTCACCAAAAGTCCGTAATTATTTGCAGTAAGATCCTCGTACCTAACACAGCCCGTCCCCTTTAAACATTTCTTTGCAGCAAAAACTTCATTGCGCTTAAGATTTGAGACAAAATTTACAAGAACTGCGCGTGGAGCATTTTTATTAACTTTACCAACTCTGAAGACGTAGTCTATATCCTCAATGGAACAGCGAACATTTAGTGTCTCTGTGACCAAGTTTGCTACGAACTTAGGCAGATCCTCATTATCTTTTTCTTCTAAACCACAAATGCGAATTCTATTACGCTTTGAGTATTGATCCAATTCCTCAACTTTGTTCTGAAGCACTACAATGGCTTCTACATTAGCCTTAGTTGTGAGAGCAATTTCCTTCAAGCTTTGACAAGCATCAGATAATTTATTATCTAACTCGGTAAGCTTTCCGATAAGCTTTGCTTCCAATTGGCTGATGAAATTTGAACATATTTTGGTAATTGGCTTCTCGAGGTCCTGATCCGATTTTGAGTCGACTTTGGAAGCGCCACTTATCAGAACCATGATAACCGACACTAAAATTGAAGAAGAAGACTGAGATTTAAGTACTATATTTATTTGTACAACGGGCTGAACTTACAATCTTAAAAGGTATAATAATATAACAAGATACTTCCAGTAAAAATATAAAATAAATATATTATTTGAAACCTCTTATAACGTGCAATTAAAAAAAAACAAAATGTATCAATAAACAAGTAAAAATCGCAGATATATGCATGCTCACAGAATAAACTATGTTAAAATAATTTAAATATAGAAGCCCAACCAAAGAAAAAATAGGTACGGCCCATATTGATCGTCACAATCAGTAAAACAAATAATTATGGTACGATCATAAACAATTATCAATATATGCTATGCTATATTTACATCTTTTACAAAATACACCTAACTACGTATCATACAATCAAAAACAAAATTAACAAAAAACTCTTAAGTCAACAACAAATTAAACAAAATGGAATGTGAAACCCGCACATTGTACTTGTATTTTATAATTAGTTGTTGTTAGTGTTAGTTGTTAACAAACATACATTAAACTTTGATGTGTGATTTTTTATACATCAACTTTGATTTTACAAGTTAGGAACTCCGTTTTAAGACTTTATTTTTACATATGTAAATAGGAACTTTCATTAGGAAATGTATACCAGAAATAATGCTTAGTTAAACATGAATTTTTGGAAATCCAAATATGGTTCTAAAAAAGCAGACTGATCATTTTGAAAAAAAAAAGAGTTGAAAGTTTTGGTCTACCTTAAATTAACTCGATAGTGAAAGCCTCCCTTACGGAAACTCCTGGTTTTCTAATTGTTAGGGATCTCGATTCTGCATCATAGGTTGTTTCCAGGTTGACTGATCCTAGACCTATGAACAAGTAAATATAGATATACACACTAGTAATCATACCGCTACATTGTTTACTTTTTTGTTATCAAATATACTCTGCAAGACCATAGCTAAAGGAGATGACGAAGGTTTTGTTTTACTTAGATGATAGCGTTGTAAAAAGAGTCTGTCCGATCCTGTTTACCAATTAACAATTGTCAGGTGACCAGCGTGCGTCTAACGTGTTTTCTTTGTAAGACAAGAGCACTTAAATTTTAAAAGTTTTATAAGAATCTTTTTCTTGGATAGTTTATGCTACGAATTTAAGGTAAGAACGGAATAAGCTGCATAAGATGTTATTTCAATATAGTGAAAAGTAATTAGCACTTTAAGTTGGGCTGATTCAACCATTACTTAATTTTGTTCCTTGCCTTGATCCAAGAGCCACGACCATTTTTTAGACACCATGTTTAATATGTTAAACCTTTTATACTTTTATGTCTTTAAATGATGTCCCAAGGAGCCATTTAGACACTTATTGAGCAAAGTGTCCAAATTGTGCCGAAACGTAATTTTGCCTAGTGTTAGCTCGCCTTTTTCCCTAATTTTACCGATATGCGTCGATTTGGCACATCGAGACCAGTTTGTGTCCATTTTGTATAAAATTAAATCCATTACGGACACAAAATATATTTATACATAAAAATATTATTGCACAATGGACACAATATATCAATTAATATTTTTGTCTCCAATACGCCTTTAAATGAGAAATAAGCATATTTAAGAGGTAGGTATATTTATTAATACTTCTGATACAATGTGATTCGACCCATTCAGGTAAAAATTTAATTTATTTTAGGTTTCGTCTATTTCCCCTTGTACACAACGGTAGTTGTGTTGTACACTTTCCGCGTGGTCATTCTATTATTTTTAGGCCTGTTTTTTTTTTTGAAATTATGGATAAATTCGCAGAATCAACTTTATTTAATGGGCATCTACTCATCTAAGGTAAATTAACACATTTTGCATGCATTATACAACTCAAAATCTATACGTGGTAGACAATTTTGATTGTTGAATTCGTATTCAGGTGGCTTTAAACTTCCCCATACAGCCTTTATAACATCAGTCGCAATTTGTTGACTAGTGTATTTTATTAAGCCGGCAATTTGTTCCACCATATTGGCTTGGAACCAATTTTTTTTAATTCACGTTCATATCATACTTCAATGTTCTACAAAATTGGAAGTTAATTGAATATCAAGTAATTTTTTTTCGACACTACTTTGATTTTTTAAACAATTTATTAAGCCGATATTTTGATAAGCTATATTAATTTTTTACTAAAATGTTACCAGTTCATCCTCCTATGACCCTTTATTTTTGAGGAACATTTCTTAATAGGATAAGCAAGAAAGAAATTCAGCCCAAAAGCAATATTTTGCCGAGACCAGATAGACCGATAGAAACAGCAAAACGTGTTTTTTTCTACTTCTGTCTCTTACGAGGAAAATAATACAATACTGAAAACAATATATTAATATCATAAATCTACTTACTTTTGCTGGTAAGTTTGGCACCAGTAATTCCTTTTGGGGGTCCGAGGATTATGACTCTCTCTATCCATTCTTCTGTGGGGTAATCAGTCTTGTCGATTAGGCTAAAACATATTTATTTTTAGTAAGGCCTTGTTATATTTACTCTAAAATTTTATAGTTATACAGAAAAAAAATATTGTGATGCTTTGTAATCTCTGGGCTATTCCATGACTACATTTTTTATAACTTATTATTAGTACCCAGTCTACGAGTTATGATCAAAACTACTAGAGGGAGATGAATCCGAATCAAACAACCTCTTTGAATAAAAATTGTTACGTAAATTGACTTTTTCACTAAAATTTGTTTTATATATTTTTTTAATAAACCTAACAAATCACTCCCCAAGTTAAAAATTGGTTATTCCTAATAATGGTTATAGTTTTCGCATTTGTTACACCAAAATTCATTTACAATTAATACTAATTTGTAACCATTTTTTGCATTGTATTTTTTACTTGGGCCCCTTTAGAAACGTCAAAAGGATCTAGATATACTGGTATTATAAGGATTTTTTTTGTTTTTGTTAGTGGAATTTGCCTGACTTATTCTAGCTAAGATACCTAGAAAGAATTTTTTTATGATGTCTACTTCATTTATACTCTTGGCAAGAAAACAATAAAGCCATTCAAATATTAAGTATCAGAGTTCCAGGGGCGTGCAGTCCATGGAAGCAAGGGAAGCAGTGCTTCCCCAAAAAAAATTACAAAACATCTTCTAAAATGTAATTTTTCAAATAGGAAACCATTAATTTAGTTTATATTAAAAATGCTAAAATATTATCTTAATTATCAAGCCCATAATAAATGCGGCCTTGACTCCGACCCAGCCACAATAGAAAATCGAATAGAACCCATGTGGGCCGCTAGCTTCTCTGCAGCCAAGTCCCGTATGCTTGATTTCATGTGAATCGAGCCAGAGGTTATTGAACTTTCCACCGGCTGTTTGCAATTTTTGCATTTCAGTCGCGTGCTTTAAGTGGCGGCGGAAACTATCGTTGGAGTAGGTTCTTTGTTTGAACGGCTATCCGTGTGTTGTGTGATAGGTACGTCGCGTCGTGCATGGTGCGATATGGAAGACAATAATACGGACGTGGATATGCAAATACCGTCAACTTCGGCTGTCGGTAATAACGTTGATAATGTTGGAGAATTTAGTAAGAAGAGTGTGTGTGAATATGTGGTGTGTGTCTTAATAATAAAGGAATTAAACATTAAACTTTGCTGATAAGCTTCACAATAATTTCCAAAGGAAGGGCAAAACCGCCTATGAAAAATTTAACCACAAAAATGAAAAACTGTATTAGACATTTTTATCCTGAATAACAATACGAACAATTTAAATGGCTAACAGGGTGTGAAATATAAGTAAATTATTTTGTTGGCCATGTTTACTTTTTAAAAATGAAAAAGGTCTCTGAAATAAAACTGGTTTTTCCGATTTAAACAATTTTCATAAAGCTGTAAAAAGACAGATTATGTCCAAAGCGCATTTGCAGGCCTTCATAAAAGAAAAAGTCTTCGGCAAAACCAGAATTGAACACGCCCTTAATAAACAGTAAACAGAAATTAGTCACCGCCAACACAATGAACTAGTCGATAAAAATAGGCAAATATTAAGAAGACTTATCGATGTTGTCTGTTTTCTCGGACAGCACGAATTGGGATTTAGAGGTCATGATCAAACAAGGGTTTCTTCAAACAAAGGAAATTTTCCAGATTTACTTAGTTTAAGGGCTAAATATGATGATTGCTTAAAAAATCATTTAGAGCAGTCTAGCGTTTTTCGCGGAAAGTCGAATCGAATGATTTAATTTCCGCTGTTGCAACCATTATTCTAAAAAGAATTAAGCAGGAGATTGGCGAGGCGCGGTTCATTGCTATTGTTCTGGACGAAACAACTGATACCACCAATTTTAGCCAATTATCTATAGTAATAAGCTACGTTAAAACAGACGGAAGTATTCAAGAGCGATTTTTAGGTTTTAAGAATGTGTTCGAAAATCGTACAGCAGATGTATTGTATACCGTAGTTTATAAAGTTACTAAATAAATTAATGGAGAGAAAAAATTAGTTGCTCAAAGCTATGATAGAGCTGCAGTGATGGCAGGACAATTAGAGGATCTGCAAACTAGAGTTCGAGAAATTTTCCCAAGTGCTGTGTTTGTCCATTGTTTTGCTCATAAATTAAATTTAGTTTTATCCCAGTCCATCAATCACATTAAAGAGTGTAAACTGTAAAGTATTTTTCGTTACTTTAAGTGGCATGGCTGCTTTTTTTCCAAGTCAACAAAACGTACACAAGCTTTGGACTCCATTGTCCACAAACGATTGCCCAAAGTAGCTCCTACTAGGTGGAACTATAACGGAAGACTTGTGTTAACAGTATCTGAAAATCATGAATCACTGATGAACTATTTGAGAATATAATAGAAAATAATGAAACGTGGGACTCAGAAGCAATAAATAGTTCGAGGGGGTTTTTGGACTGTTTGAAACGAGATTTTAATTTTAATTATTTGTTGAACATATTTTCAGAAATATTTCGATTCTCGGACAATGTTTTTAATATATTACAAACTAAAACAAATGATATTGCTTTTTGCCTAAAAAAAGTGGATCATTTTAAGTCCATGTTAAGCCAAAAAAGAGATGACTTTGACCTATTTTGGGAGAAAACGATGACGTTAAATGTAGAGCCACTAGCCAAGCGTCTTCAAACAGACAAGGTGGGAGATGTTCAAACATCATACAGACGCCTCTTTTATGAACTAATCGATCAAATTCAGCAACAAATAAACTATAGATTTAACGGTTTAAATGATTTTAAATTCCTCGAGCTCTGCAATTTTGATGCATTTAAAGGAAAAACTTTTCCAGAAGATGAGTTTAAATCTCTTCTTCATTATGGCCAGTTCTTCGACCGAGTGTCACTGCGATTTGAACTAAAAGTGATTTACGAAACTGATGACATTAGGGCAAAAAATAACGCTAAGGAACTAATGCAATTTTTAAAAGACAAGGAGCTGGAAGATGCCTACACCGAAGTGTCGAAATTGTGTGAATTAGTATTGACAATACCTGCCACAAGTTCATCAGTAGAACGCAATTTTTCAACACTTAAACGTATAAAAAATTTCGTGAGAAATTCAACGGGGCAGGAGAGACTTCCGCATACATCGCTGTTGTCCACTGAAAATAAACTTCTCCAAATCTGTCGGAGCATCGACGTTTTTATGATGACGTCATTGACGATTTGCAAAAAATGATCGAAGAATCGAATTACATTACAAATAGGTAAGTTTCTAAAAATTGCTTCCGTTTCTTAAAATTTCACCGCACGCCCCTGCAGGGCCCAGCAATTTGCAAAAATGATATACTATGTTTCCCCTTATTTCACTTTACAAAGGTTTCCTGACATACAAAGGAAAAATATTTTTTTATACAATATCAGAAATCCCTTGGGAGAACTGAATCTGACACGTAGCTTAATGAAACATAGAACCTGATAATAAGTTTAAAGAGAGGAAAGGACGTATTATATTGATGCATGTTTTATTTTGCTTTATATTATTATAATGGAGAATAAAGCTGCCTCTTTATTTGCGCTACGAAGTGCTTCAAGATGTCATGAAATTGGTATTATTCCAGAAGATACCAATAACGCTTTAATTTTAAGCAACAAAATTAAATTAAAACCAATGATATTTGGCACTTTCCTGATATCAAACAAACATTGTCAGTTTTTTCTGATTTACAGTGTTGTGCCTAAAGGGCCCGAAGGGCCCGCAATGCTGGGAAGCCCCGACTACTAGAGGGTCCCCAAATTAAACAGGGTATTCAAATAAAATATTTTTCCATAGTTAAAAAAAATAACGGATTTCGCAGTTTTTGCAACCATCGGATACATTGGAAATGTTAATAATAACATTTACTGCGCTTAAAACAGTTTATTCAACATTTTCGATTCTAAATCCTCAGGTATTGGTTAAATTAAATACCTCAAAAATTTTGAAAAAAGCTTAGTTATTGGTGGAGAGATATTCAAATGGATTAACTTCTCCACTAGCAACTGAGCTAATTCAGATAATATCATTATTGTATAACAACATTAAAAACATTAATACAACTCGTGAATTTGCAAACTATATTTTCGAAAAAAATGAACTATTGTTAAGCAGTATACCAGAACTGTGTTCTGCATTCCAATTATTTCTTGTCCTTCCTGTAACCTCAGCTCAATCGGAAAGATCATTTTCAAAGTTGAAATTAATTAAAAATATCCTTAGTTCGACTCAAAGTCGTCTTAGTTCTTATCTGAATAGAGCATGAAAGGGCTAGAAAAGTAAATATTGACAAACTAATTGATAAGTAATTATCTAGTCGATACAAAAACAAAAAAGTCTTGTCTGCCACCAAAGAAAAAGCTTCTTGTGCTGTTTATTTTTTATTATTTAGTTTTGCTTGAACCAGAGTATAGTCAATACTTTTTATTGTTTAGTTCATTTTTGTTTTGTGATTGTTATTTTACCTATACCTATTAATCTCAATATCGTTCGTTCTTTTTTAAATGTATTTTTTTTTACTAGTTACTTTTTTATGTTATGGTTTTTGTTAATGAATTTATGCCATTTTTTGTTTAGTTATTTTTTTTGGAGAAATTAATGTATATCGTTCGTTCCTTTTTTTTATTTTTTATTTCCTTTTTTTACTAGAGGTTATGGTTTTTGTTAATAAATTTATGAAATTTTTTGTTTAGTTATTTTTAGCCCCGTAAAAACTCGGTACGCCACTGCTGGTTTCGATTAAAAATTATCGTATTCTCTGGTGGTTTCTGAGTTTCATGACATTTTTTGTTTCCACTGACGCTAGGAACCCTGAGTATAGGTATCGGCCCAAATTTAATAATAATAATAATAATAATAATAATAATACAGGGTGGTGCAACCAAGATGGGGTGGACGATTGAGGGCAAACGGAGAGGAATTTGAAAAAACATTTTTGGGATATGATTGATAGTCAAGAACGCTGTGTTTTAAAATTATACCCATTATACAGGGTGGTCTGAAAAGTTCGTGGTGAACCAAACTTGTGTTTTTTTAAATGGGACACCCGGTATATTATTATTTTAGTTGATTCTCCTATTCGTTACGATCATTTTCATATTAGGTTTGTTGGGTCTAAAATTTATACCAAGGGAATGGGACGAAGTTAAAGTGGAAAAAAGGGTTATACTTCGGCCATTTTTTGAAAACAATTGAAGCAGGTATGGAAAAACCAAATATTCTATAAAATGTATTGTATCTAGGATTACAATAATCGCTTGTAAGTCGTTCAAAATTATTCACTGTTATACAGGGTGGTCAAGTTTTGCAAATTTACCTTGGATTGAATATTTTTAAATGGAACACCCCATATATTTTACTGTCATATTAAAGATAACATCGCCAGCTTTCAGAAAATACCCTATTTGATATCTTTCTAACCAACAGTTTTTTAGTAAATTAACCGTGAAACCAAAATTTACTCATTCTAACAGAAACGGTATTATTTACGTTGCTTAAATTGACTACCTATAATATAAGGAGGCCATGATATAATCATAAATGAAAAGAAAGATTGACATTCTTGTCAAAACCGCAAAGTGTCAGAGAATTGGCATCAATTACCATTGTTTTTTGATCATAAGCCGAGAAATTGTTAAGTAACAATGAGTTTGAGTACTCCAGAGTTGATAAACATGACTTTTATGTTGGGCGAGCGTCAAAAAAACCCTTTACTAGCAAGCAGGGTTTATGCGGTACGATATCCCGATGCCGAAAAAAAACCAAGACCTGAAGCTTTTGCAAGTTTATTAGAGAGGTTTCAAGAAACAGGCAATGTTGCTTTTAAGAAACGTAAAGTAATTAATAAACCAGTTACCAATGAAGATAATGCTTTGACAGTGTTATTAACAGTGCAAAAAAATCCACACACAAGTACCAGGGAAATTGAGAGAGCTACTGATATTGAACGCACTAGTATTAAACGGATTCTGAAACAACATAAATATCATGCCTACCACATTGAATTACACCAAGAACTGTATGATCGCGATTACGTCCAACGACAAGAGTTTTCAATTTGGTTTTTAAATACAATTTGGGATAATCCAGGTTTTGTAGATAGGGTGCTGTTTTCAGATGAAGCAACTTTTAAAAGCAACGGCTTGGTTAACAAACATAATATGCACTATTATTCAACCGAAAATCCACATTGGATTCGTCAGGTAGACCATCAAAATAAATGGTCAATTAATGTTTGGGGAGGTATAATTGGCTCTCATGTTATAGGACCATATTTCTTTGAAGAGCATTTAACGGGAGAAGTCTATTTAAATTTTTTGAGAAATGAGTTGCCCGTTTAGCTCGAAGACTTACCTTTAATGTTAAGAAATTCCTTATGGTTCCAACATGATGGAGCACCCCCGCATTACCATAGGCATGTAAGACATTTTCTCAATAATTGGAAAGGAGAGCATTGGACTGGGCGAGGTGGACCAGTTAAGTGGCCTGCGAGGTCACCCCATTTAACGCCACTAGATTTCTTTTTATGGGGACATGTTAAAGAAGAAGTTTATAAAGAGGTTCCAACCACAGTGGAAGATATGAAGTTAAGAATAATAAGCAGTTTTCGCAACATTTCAGACCTGACTTTAAAAAAAGTGAAACTTTCATTTATGGATAGACGCGAAATGTGCCTTCAGCAAAACGGTGGTTTAGTTGAACATCTTTTATAAGTTTTAATTACATTGTTTTTGTTGATTTATATTAAATTTATTTTTTATTGTAAAAAAAGATCTGTTATTAATACTGTCAAAGCATTATCTTCATTGGTAACTGGTTTATTAATTACTTTACGTTTTTTTGAAAGCAACATTTCCTGTTTCTTGAAATCTCTATGATAAACTTGCAAAAGCTTCTATCTTGTTTTTATTTCGGCATCGCATCATCAAAGAACAATATTTATTTATTTACTGATGACAATATTCTGACACTTTGCTGTTTTGACAGGACTGTCAATCTTTTGTTCAATTTATGATGATATCATGGCCTCCTAATATTAAATTGTCAATTTTAACAACGTGAATTCAGAGTAATTCGTGTTAAAATGAAGAAATTTTGATTTCACAGCTAATTTACTGAAAAACTGTTGGTCAGAAAGGTATCAAATATGGTATTTTCTGAAAGCTAGTAATGTTATCTTTAACATGAAAGTAAAATATACAGGGTGTTCCATTAAAAAAAATTCAATCCAAGGTAAATTTGCAAAACTCGACCACCCTGTATAACAGTGAATAATTTTGAACGACTTACAGGCGATTATTGTAGTCCTAGATACAATACATTTTATAGAATATTTGGTTTTTCCATACCTGCTTCAATTGTTTTTAAAAAATGGCCGGAGTATAACCCTTTTTTCCACTTTAACCTCGTCCCATTCCCTTGGTATAAATTTTAGACCCAACTAACCTTATATCAAAATGATCGCAACGAATAGGAGAATCAACTAAAATAATAATATACCGAGTATCCCATTTAAAAAAACACAAGTTTGGTTCACCACGAACTTTTCAGACCACTTTGTATAATGGGTATAATTTTAAAACACAGCGTTCTTGACTATCAATCATATCCCAATTTTTTTTTTCAAATTCCTCTCCGTTTGCCCACAATCGTCCACCCCATCTTGGTTGCACCACCCAGTATATTTAGGCGAAAATCACAAAATAAAATAGGCTAATATATATATATATATATATATATATATATATATATATATATATATAGAAGAATCGAAAAAAAAATACATTTTGAAAGGGAAAAAAATTATTGCTAATTAAATGTAATAGAAAGTTAAACGGTACCTGCTAGTAAGTTTGTTCTTCACAAAACTGAAGTTGACATAGACATATTTCTTGTCATTTTTATACTCGAAACTTTGATAATCATCAACATATAAATTTCCCGAAGCAGACTGTTTATCATCTAGGGCAATATACAGCGTGAAGGGGTCCCTGTGCATAACAGCAGAGGATCTTCTTGGGCGATCTTTGCGTGGTATTATCGAACCTCCCCGGTAGAATACGACGTGCTTAAAAAAATAGTTCAGTAGTGGGTCTATAAAAAAAATATTTCCTTTTAAAATACTTCATATTTCTTACCCTATCTAAATTTACAGGGATTGTGTAACTACCACCAGCACGGTACAACTTAAAGGCCTCCAAATCGTACCAATTGGAAGTAGGACCACCCGGTAAATATACTTCAACAGATGATGCTCCTTGTTCGGTTATAGGGCGTGCCAATACAGAATCTCCTAAACAGGCAAAATAAAAAAATAAGTACCGATTCAATTACAGGATGAACAAATATAGTACAAAAGTTTTCATGGCTGGAGTCAATTAGGAAATTATGGTTCTAGATTTTTTACTGTTAACCAAGAAAACAACATTTAGAATACCCAGTTAATAGGTCCCACCGGTTAACGAATGTTTGATTAACTGATACACTAGCACCTCCAGAACAATAACGCCCTGGTATTAGTTATTCATATATGAAAGTAAGGACCTTTTTTTTAGTCAACAAGAAATTATGAGCTCGAACCCGATCAGATTAACTACCTAACTGGTTACAAATTAACACGACAATCGTTTCTTTTTAATCAGTTAAGTTTTAAATAACCTGTTAACCGGTCACAATTAATCAGTTCGACAGCACTAATTTGTCAAACTGGAATTCCTTTCCGCCGTTTCGCCTGCGATTGAACGAGACATCTTATTATCCATTCGAGTAAAATTGTTCATAAAAAATATTATAAGATTAAAACCACATATTAGACAGCAAAAGACAACTCTGAGATGTTGGCCGAATCAAAATCATTGATGATGTAATATTACAAAACATAATTGATCTTGAAAATAATGTTATATCACTCCAAAATCAGTTCGATGATTTGAAATCGACTCTTGGAACTCATAATTTAGATTTTACTGAGCTCCAAAATCCCAGGAAAAATAACATTATCGTTTTCAATATGCCTGCAATTTACTTTAATGATGTCAGGTAGAAAATAGTATATGACAAGTGTCTTAGAGTCTCTATTACAAAAATTAGAGCTAAACACTGAAACTCCGATCTTGTACAGTGATGATCCCTGAAGATGCCTCGTGTAATGTCAGGCAAAACGTCGGAAAGTAATTCTAATTAATGAACAAACATACGAATAACAATCAAGCTTTGACACTATATTAATGTTACCGATATATATATATATATATATATATATATATATATATATATATATATATATATATATATATATATATATATATATATATATATATATATATATATATATATATATATATATATATATATATATATATATATATATATATATATATATATATATATATATATATATATATATATATATATATATATATATATATATATATATATATATATATATATATATATATATATATATATATATATATATATATATATATATATATATATATATATATATATATATATATATATATATATATATATATATATATATATATATATATATATATATATATATATATATATATATATATATATATATATATATATATATATATATATATATATATATATATATATATATATATATACAGGGTGTTCAGCTAAGGGTGGCTCTCGGCGTAATATGTAAATCGGCAAAAATAAAAAAGCAAGAATGGGCAGGACAGCCGTCGTGCTGAAACCACATATTCCTTATTACAGCCAAGGGTATATCTTCTAAAAGTCCGGGTAAGTCATTAATTAAAAAATGTAAATAACTTTCACCGTTTAAACTTTGTTCAAAAATGAACGGATCTATGATTTTACCATCAATGATTCTGCACCAAACGTTGACAGTCCAACGGTGCTGATTATCCGCTTCTCGCATCAGATGTGGATTGATATCCGTCCAGTAGTACATATTATGCAAATTTAGTTTACCAGTATTAGTGAAGGTAGCTTCGTCGGTCCATAATATCCTAGATAAAAAATGCTCGTCTTCGTTTACCATATTACGAAGCCGATAGCAATGGTTGAGCCTATTGTCAAAATCCGTCTCTGATAACGCTTGATGTACAACAATATGGTACGGATGCATTTTAAAATCACGTAAAATCTTGTGCACTGACCCGATAGATATTTGTTATATTTTCCTCATTTCTGGCGGGGCGATTTCTTCTTTGGACAGGAAGAGGCTGTACTTGACCTGTTTCCTTTAACCGTCTTGCTAAACGCCTAAAGACTTTCCAGGAATAATGACGCCGATCAGGATAACGCAGAGCGTATATTAGAATTAGAAATTAGCTAACATATCATACGCCTCTTCATTAGAATACATATTTTAAACAATAACAATTCAAATTGATACTAAATAAAAACTGAAATGTTTATCTCTCAAAAATAGTAATTAGTAATGGCCGCCCTTATTGCTTTTGTTTATAAGTCATGGCCTACCAAGAGGACCGGGTCACTTAGATTTTAAGTAGGTAATCGATTTAGAAAATTTTTTTCGCGTTTTCTTTGATGGTTTTTTTACCAAAATGAAACAAAGGACACTTTTTAATGCTCGTCGTAGTCCATTCCAAGGCTTACTTAGACGATAGCATATCCAAACATGCGGAAGGCAAATTTAAAGTGACATCACATTTTGTCAAAAAATAAAGTTATTTGAAAATAACTCAGACACGAATAAAGATATTAATCCGCGGTTTTCTCCAGTTTATGTATTTTTTCATGTTCTTTTTTTCTAAGTAAAGAAAAAAATACCATTGTATTTGAAATTTTAGAGAAAATAACAAAAGTTTGCGACTTTGTCATAAACTGCCACCTAGCAGCTAGGAAAAAAATAAAATCTAAATATTAATATTCTCGAAGAAACTTACACATAATCTCTTTAAAACGAAAAAAAATTGTTAAAATCGGTTAATCCAAACAAAAGTTATTTAATTTCTTTGAATCCAATGTTTACCCCCTCCCCTTTATTTGACAATTTAGAGAAAAAAAGTTGAAACGAAAAGTTTTGGAATTATTAGTAGATTACAAAAAAAACATTTTTGATAAGGATTAATTGGGAGTATTTTTGAATAAAACCGTGTTTTACGATTACGATTGGTGTTGCGCCCTCTCGCGGCAGACTTATAAATTCGAAAATAATTTACAGCTTTTTATTTTTGCCGATTTACTCATTAAATTTTTTTCCCCGATAACCTAAGGCAAATACTTTCTGAGATATGGCCGAGAGCCACCCTCAGTTGAACACCCTGTATATATATATATATATATATATATATATATATATATATATATATATATATATACATATATATACTTGTGATAGATCGGATTTGACTAGTAGTAAAAAGCGAGGAGGTGATAGGTCGAACCCAGAGGGTTAAAATTAGGTATTTTATTTCTAAAACCACTAGGGTTACGTCTGGTGTCCCTCAGGGTAGACACTGTGCATTCCTTCTCTTCAATGTTTTCGTTTAGAACTACAAAATCAAAATATGAAGGCTTATTACTATAAAATTGTCTGAGCAGCTTTATCCCCATTGGTCAAACATGAATTGCCTATCACTTGATCAGAAAGTGCAGCGTTATCGGCTTTTATAGGAATAGAAATAGATTCATATTACAAAGGAAGAGAAATTTGACTTTGGTCGATAGTGTTAAATATCTTATTTTTGACAATAAAGTTCTGTCCGTGATCATTATACGTAGATTACAGTCAGGTCATTGAGAATGTTGGGTTTTGTCCTAATATTTGCCCGTGACTTGTTCTTTTCCTGCCTGAAGACTCTCTTTGATCTCTTGCTAAATCTCATCTAGAAAATGCTTCGACAGTCTGGTTCCCCTTTTACAGTGTACATACTGATAGCCATGAAGAAGTTCAGAATAAATTCTTGAGGTTATGTAATTTTAAATTTCGATATTTAAATACCCTCAGAATAGAAGGATATACAATTTCTTTTTCATTCTCCAAATACTAAATGGGACTATTGATTTCCCATCGCTGTTGGAACAAATTTCTTTGAATGTCCCCAGGCCGTGTCTGGAGGAAGAATGAAACTTCAAAGTTGTGAGTCATATGATTTACTAAGGGATGCACAGCCCACTTCTGGGTCTTTAAATGGATCTTTTGTCTTTGAATGTTCACTCACCTCTTAATCTACTTCGTAATTTTAAAAAATCTGTTTTACGTTTCACTTACTGTAAAAAGAACTGAAGACGGTGCACGATCAAAGGAAGATTGACCATCGGCATTAACTTTATACCGATTAATACGAAGCGCAGACAAAAGTAAAATTTTCAAAAAAAATTATCTACAGATAAATAATTTTTTAATTTTTTGGTGTGCATGTCCCTTTTGCTACAAACTATAATTTTGGTAAGTACTCTTTATTAATTTTTGGAAACTAGTATTCCTTTAATTTTGTGCAGTTAAAACTAAAGTTTGGCACATGATCATTCGCGGTTGGCTACAACTCTGTGTATCCATGGGAACGGCCTGCTTTTGCATTACTTCCCCTTTAGTCGATGTTTTAGATTTGTGTGGTGTACTTTATACAAATAATTTATTTCGGAAAATGATTACTGTGTGTTACAATGGCAAGTAGACTGATACTATTTTTTATAGACCTATACAATTTCCTCCCATATCACTGTCCTTCTTACCAGATACTTAATTGAAATAGATTAATTTTTTATTTTACTTACATCCGGTTGCACAAAACGATTAATCACGTTATTACGTGATTTAACTGACGTTTAGAATCACTTTTGCCATTGATACTCTTATGTGGTCCGTCACCCTCTCAGCCGTCTGATTAGTTAATGCTTAGTTAAATGTTTTGTGCAACCCGCCATCAAGCTCATAAGATCATATTGAGTAGAAGCAAAACATTTCGTTGCCATATTATCAAGAACTTAATTGCTTCATTGAACTCTTCTCCAAAATTAAACATTTTAAACTGTAACATTTCGAAAACAATAAAACACATAGGTTTTCTAATATCCACTAATAAAATAATGAGTGTGAAATGAGTAAAGGACATCATAACTTACCAATTAAAAATGTGTTGTCGATATCAAGAACATTCTCGTCTTCTGGATAATGGTAGAATAAAGGTCTAATGACAGGTTCGCCGTTAGTCTCGTGTTCCCAGAATAGAGTGTACCATAGAGGCAAATGAGCATAGCGAAGTCTTAGAGCAGTTCTAAGCCTATTTACCACTTCTTCTGAGAAGAGATAAGGTTCTCGACGCTTGGTGTCCATATGGGCATGTGCACGGAAGAATGGTAACCAAATTCCAACCTAGAAATATATCAATCATACAATAGGAATAAATCAAAAAAATGTTAAAACTGGTTGTAAATGTTTGTTTTACTGCTAATATCACTTTTTTTAATTATCAGTGGTCAATTTACTGTAATAATGGTACTAAAAATTGGTATAATTTAACTGCAAAAATTGTCAAATTTCCCTTTCTCAAATGATGGTCGAGTAAAGAATAATAAATATAAATTATATGGCTTATTCTGCACAACTCAAAACTGTAGAAAAGGTTCCACCAATCACTACACGGACTTGATCTTAAAGGTAAGAACGACGTTGTTCTAAATGTTACCATGTGCAAGTGCATATTTGGTAGAACAGTAAATGTTGAAAAATGTAGATATTCAAGAATTGTAAGAAAGTATCGGGAAGACAATCTACATATATATTTCATGGAAGAAACTTGGGTGAAGATACATGGTTGGGAAAATATGGCAATATAAAAACACAAATGTCCGCGTAAGTTTTCTTGGAAGTATTGTTAACTGGAATCCAAGCACCTTGACAAAGGAATGCGGTATCGTTATGAACAACGCTAGTTACCATTCTAGGAAGTTTAAACTACCAAATGCTTCTAAGTGAAAACTGATATTAAGCAGTGGTTAACTTTAAAGGAAATGCCATGTAAATATGGCATCATTAAAAAAGAATTATTTAAAATTGTTAAATGGGTCTAAAGCGAAATATAGTAATTTGACTTCCACCGTACCATTGAGAACTAAATCCAATAGAATTAATTAGCTTGGGTTGAAATGAAAGGTTGTATCGCACGACATAATACTACTTTTAAAATGAAGGATGTTGTACTGAAGTATTTTTAAGAGGCCTTAAAATCAGTCGATCAAAAAATATTGATGGTATGTTAGATGAGAGTATAGAAGCCAATTATTTATCTGGACTTCAATGACGACTGTACGACGGCCTATTTCATGGTATCGTAAGATTTCGCTCTTTTTAAACTTTATCAGACCGCTGCAGGCTATCGAGCCTCAAGTAAGGGCAAAGACGCAATACTCAATATATTTCGTGTCAATTACAACGTATAGTTTACACACGTCAAGATGGAACTTAAAACTGTCACATTAGATAATAAAGTATAAAAATGTTATTAACTAAAAATATATATAAAAACATTTCATATGAAACTAAATTGACAAATACTAAGGTAAAACAAGAATGGCCCCAACATTAAATTATCACTAAATCGCAGCACTAATAATAATAATAAGACATTACAGCAAATTACAACCTCACTTTATGAATCAAACCTTTTAAAAATTCATTAAATGAATAAAACGGACCACTGAGTAATTGTTCTTTTATTTTTTTGTGGAACTATCTGATATTTTCTGATAATATATTGTAAAACCTAATGGGCCAGTTCCAGGCCCATCCTGACATCTTCTTAAGCGCCAGTAAAGAGGTACTAAATTTCCTCTTTTTCTGGTATCATAATGATGGATTTTTTCATGTCTCTGAAAGTTATTTCTTTTCACAAACAAGAGGTTCGCCAGAATGTACGGAGATGATACTGTGAGCACTCCCAACGATGAGACACTCCCCTGCAGTCAACCCTGTACCCCAACCTCGTCATAATTCTTACCGCACTTCTCTGCAGAGCAAACAATCTACGTGCCCCCGCAGAGTGTCCCCATGCCAACATCGCGAGTGGAAGATGGTAAAGTAGGCAGTTTTTAAAATTCCCAAAGAAGCGCAACCTGCAAGGTTTCTGAGAGCAAATAACCCCCATGCTAATTTTTTAGCAACTTCGTTGATGTAGAACTTCCATTGTAATTTTGGATCCAAGATGACTCCTAAAAATCTTGCCTGTTCAGCAGCATTTACACATCCTTCTAGATCACATATTGAGAATACCATTCTTTTTGTAAAAAAATGGTCAAAATGAAATCACAGAAACAACTACTCCACTGGTTCATACCAGGACCGGCATTAAATTACGGTGTTAACTGCTAACTTTGGTGGATATCTTCTTATTTCACGTTATACACACAATGCTGTAGGCACAATGATCAAACGATGTCATTTGGTTAAAATCTTTGTTATGGTTGTGTAAGTAAAATAAAAAGATATCCACTTTATTACTCCCAACCAAATTCCTTTTTCGTTGATGCAATTTTCTTATTGTCGACTCTATAATTTTGAGCCTTTCTCGAATTAAGATAATATACATCTCTGTGTTTTTGAAATTCACTATTGATAATTTGTTAATATAAAAATATAAATTGTATCAATAGTAGATGCATATATTACCTGGTACCATCTCTGCAACAATTCGTCATCGGGGTTGTGGAAATAGCCACCAATATCAGCACCACAGAAACTAATACCTGAAACCAATAAGAAATTGTTAAATACCCTGCCAGACATAACAAATATAGCACTGAAAGAAACTGCGGCTAACAGAATAAATTACAATTATTATTTGAGCGGCGGCGCCTCGGATGATATTTAGGAATTTACTTGCTTATGGTTGTCCGTAGGATGATGTCGTGGGAGGGGGCGAAATTATTTTAATTTGTATAAAGTGAATACTTTTTTTTGGTTGTTGAAATTTATTATGATAATTGAATATGTAAAACAGATAAAGGGAAGATTTATAGATCCCGTTCAGAGAGAGGGTGAAAATTACTATTTTCAACTAATGCAGTGCTTTCGTTTATACATAAATTCCCTCGTGCTATTTTTGTTTGATTTCGATCTGCGATTTGCGAATTTATAGTAAAATGTATCAATGTTTTTGTAATTTTTACTTCCCTCGTAAAAGAGAGGTATTGTAATCGTGAAAAAATTACCCTCCAAAATATTTGAACTCTTCACCTAGAGGCCGTAAAACATATTTTCTTCATTCCGTCCGTCTGCCTGCCTGTTCGAAGGATAGCTAAAAAATTACTCACCCGATTGACTTGTTGACAAATGTTGGTGAAAATTTAAGGGTCAATGGAGGTGACTTAGTAACATTTTGGTATGGAATGGCGGAAGAAAATGGCAGCCTAGCGTTAAAAAAATTGTTACTAGAAAAATAACTGACTAAACAAAATGGCGGCCTAATAAAATATTAAAAATATCAGCCTGGAAAAACTACTTATTGGATTGATTTCCAATTTTGTGAGAGAATTAAGTGTGATATAGAGTGAACAGTTAAAATTGTGGTACGACTTCAAGATGGCGGAAGAAAATGGCGGCGAAATGTGTTTATAATCGGGAAAATATGACCCTCCCAGGTTTTACATATCTTCATGTTTTAGCGTCCCTAGATGCTAAAAGTTATGTTTGCTTTATTCCGTCTGACTATTGGTCGGTATATCTGTCAGTTCGCAACATAGCTAAAAGCTACTTACCCGGCTGACTTCACGTAGTCAAAAATTAAGGATAATATGGAGGTGACCTGATAACATTCTGGTAAATTTCCAATATGGCTGAACAAAATGGCGCTTTAGTGAAATGTTAAAAAAAAATTTAAGATTACTTATATAATTTACCTCAAATTGTTCACAAAATCAGTGTGTGAACTGTTAACATTTTGGTCCAAATCCAAGATAGAAAAACAAAATGACGGCCTAATAAAATATTTAAAAAATCAGCATGATAAAATTTCTTATTAGATTGAATTCAAACTTTATGCAAGCATTAAATGTGATTTAGGCATAAACTAGTAAAAATTGTGGTACAAATCCAAGATGGCGGAACAAAATGGCGGCCAAATAAAATATTTAATAAACGTATTCATATTTAACTGGCTTCAAATTTTGCACAAAAATTAAATGTAATATAGGGATAAACTGATCGAATTCAAGAAGATGGGACAATTGCGGTCTTAAAAAATCAGTGTAAAAAGTACTTATTCAATTTATTTGAGATTTTGCTCAAAAATCAAGGGTATCTGGTACCCATCCAATATGGTGGAACAATAGAAATGTTTGAAAAGACTACCTATACATGTGTTAATAAATAACTATGTGTGGAACTAAATTGGGTCACACTTCATTACCATGTCAATCGGGTAAGTAGTTTTTTAGCTATGCCGCGAACAGACAGACAGACAGACCGACGAAATATTATTGCATCTAGTAACCCTGAAACGTGAAGATCTGAAAAAATCTCGGAGGATGATTATTTCACGATTACAAGACTTCCTTTTTTGAAGTCGGTACCAATTCAGTTATATCCAGATTGAATTAGATCCGACATATTTTTAATTTTTCGTTTCGATTCGTAAACAAAACTTTAATGAAAAATATACGCCACCAACAAATAAAACTTAAAATTTTACATGAGACGTTCAAACAAGTGTCTTTCTTGCAGCCGGTTCTGTATATATATTTTCTTATAATTCTAAAAATAGATTTGATGCTTATTTCTAGGTCAAGTCGATCACCGAAGTAGAATTATATTTATTTCCATAATTTAAAAGACGTAGTGTACATATATTTTTTTATCGTAACAGTCCACCTGTTTTACATTTTGCAACATTTTTATATTTCTCCACATTTTTATTTTTAATTAACAGACATTTTCTTTTATTTTATATAGTTTTAGTCACAGTTTTTTCAGTGTATCATAGTAAATCAATTCGAGACGTTTCCTTCACGTCAGAACTTGAAAAATTATGCTGTCTATAGGCAACTTAAAATACATTTCGGTTAAAAACCGACTCAACAGGGTTCACGCGCTGCGGAAATAGACACGAGTGCGATTTAACATCTCAAATTTCTCAAAAAAGTTAAATTTAGCACATGTAATAATTAAAGGTATAAAATGACATACGCAACAATGGAACAAACAATTTTTCAATTACAAAATATTACAGTGGCATAAGCAGAACATAGCTGCCGAACTTAAGTTTCAATAATCATAAAAATTAAGTATAATAAATTGTTGTTGTTAGTTTGTTATATGGCTCTGCTGCAAGGCAATTCGCCAGATTGCTCTCCGCCCGGGGCTCAGAGTCGTTAAATCGGCGACCCTCGAAATCGACCCTGCACCTTATTCCAGTTTGGAGACGTTATCGGTAGGATCTCCGGATGGCGAGCTCTAAACTCCCGGATTTCCTGAATCTTTCCAATACTTCTTGATTTTTCCTCTTTTAATTTATGAAATGCATCTTGGCTTCCTCTAGGTGCCCCTTGAGAGTACTACTGATATCACGAGATGACCCTTTCTTTCAAGCTATCCCCTTACCCCCCCCACTCCCGCCACGTAGCGGCCGTTACGCTAATATTCTATGTAGAACTGCGTCAAACGAACGGGATAGAATGCAGGAACAACTAGGCCTCACACGTTCACAGCGTCTGCTCCCTTTCTAGTGGGGCCGTTAGTTTCCACACTGAGCGGTTGAGTCTCCCGTTTCCCCCCGAAATAAAGCAGCAAAACCGAACACGTGGCACCACTTATGTTAACAACACAGAGGTCTGCATTCGACGAGACGAACCGGAAGACTGAAGTCTAATATATTAAAACATGTTTAGCAAATCTGGGGTTAGGTTGTAAGCAAAACTCTGTTCTTATTAGATTTCAATTTCTAGTTTAAATATTTATAATCAAATCAATATTTGGTGGTCGCGCATACATTTTTGGGGCTTCATAACACCAAATAATTAAGTAATCATTTTTTTATAACTAAAACAATTATTTTTCCATTAGGAAACTATAATATTTAGTTATATAAAAATATTTTGATGTAAGTAATTGTAATAAAAATGAAAATTAAAGTAAAGCGACATTCAGAAAATTAAAAAACTTACACAAATCTCTTTTGATTATAAAACAATTTGGCAAGATAAGTCCTTAGAAATGAAAAATCTTTGTAAACAAAATCAAAAATCTAGTGCACAATTATCCCGGAATCACTAATAGGTCTATGAGTCATTTTTTATTAAAAATACAAATAAAATATCAGCTTAGTTGAAGAAGTAAGAAACATATTTTTGCAGAGTCGCAAGATTTTTTCGACTCCTACGCCGCCACTGAAACAAAAGATATTTGTGCAACGAGGGACGCGCGGGGACAGGAGGTATATAGTGATTTTTGTTTGTATTGAACTTAAAAGAAGCTACTTGAGACGATAAACAATTGTGACTAAAATAATCGAAATTATAAACAAACATTTCTACAAGCTTTCAAATTTACAATTTCACTTTTCAGACGGCACTATATTTGTTCTGCAGACATCACCTTCAACTTCAAACAAATGTAATTAAAAGCTGCATATTTGAAATAACTTCCATTTACATGTAGAAAAAAATCAATAATCTAAATAAAATAAATAAATTTGCCCTATATAGGGCTTGCTAGCCTATGGCAGCCTAATGAGCTCAAAAAAGAACGAAATTACGCCTTTTACATGTTCCATGCAAGGATCCTTGTATCGGCGTTGGTGAAACGTGAAATAAAGAGATATCCACAATTCAACAATGTATCAAATAGAAAAGTGCAATATTTCTTTTTATTATTTAAATTTTTTAATATTGTTACAGGTTCACTTTATAATAAACAGTTCTATAAAAACAAGACAAATACGATAACTAAAATTAATAACAAATTATTTTGCTTCGTCCTTAACAAAAAAAAAACATTTGTTATTATATTTTCTTACCTCCCATAGCCTCAGATAAACACATTGGAATATTAGCGGATAAATGTGGCCATGAGGCATCGTTGTCGCCTGTCCACATAGCCGCGAACCTCTGGGAACCAGCGAAATGACCTCGCGGTGAGGAGATCTTAATATGAGATCTTGGTGTGTGCCAATAGTCTATAAAAAATAAAAAAAGGATTTCAGTGGAAGCAAACGTGAAAGTAAAAAATGAAAATAACAAACTGTCATCATAAATAAAAATGTATGTGGCGAGCAGTATGGGTTATTCGAATCCTTCAAAAAAAATAAGTTTTTAGGTTTAGTAATGAATGAAACTCTTACATGAATATTTATTTTTCTATATACAGGGTGTTAATTAATGTCGTGGACATATTTCAGGGGGTGATAGTACTCGACAAAATAGGAAAAAAATGCCAATATATACATGGTCAAAAACGCACCATTTTCTTTATACAGGGTGTCAGTTTCAATTTTTTTCTCGTTTTTTGCGTTTTTGTTCCAGTTCTTTCTGAGACAATTAGTTCAAATTTAGAACATGTATTATTTTTAAGAACCTCTACGATAAAATATCAAATCAAAATATACAGGATGTTACATTTTTTGCATCACCCACAAGTTTATCTTGCGGAACTTTTTTTTGCAGCGCCCTGTATGAATTCTGATATAAAATTTAAACTCTTTGTTCATTTCTTTAGCTCTTTCGTATTATGCATTATTCTCGTATCTATCACAGTTTTCGACTTATTTGCAATAATCGATGCATTGCATCGATGGCATGTAGGCGAAATTAAGCAAAAAAATAAGAAACGGGTTTTATTTTAAATCAACCGACACGATAATGAACAATCAGATAAAATTATTACAGTTAAATTAAAAATAAAACAAAATTATAAAAGTTGTTGAAAATGTCCGCCTCTTGCTAGAATGCAAGAATCAAGTCTTCGCCTCATGGACTGACAGACTCTGTCAGATATTCCAGGAGTATTGCGAATGATGTCGCATGAAGCTATTATTCTGTTTCTTAGATCTTCTTCTGTCTGGATTGGGGTCTGATATACCAATGTTTTCAGGTGTTCCCTGAAAAAGAAATCCAGGCTATTCAGATCTGGAGATCTAGGAGGCCATGGCTGAGACTCCCCTCGCCCTATCCAACGGTTGTTAAAATTATTATTTAGGAACTCCCTCACCTCTATGCTGTACTGGTGCACCATGGTGCATGAACCACATTTGATTTCTAAGAAGAATTGGCATTCTAGCAATATCGAGAGTTCGTCTTCGAGAAATTGACGATAATACCGTCCGTTTAGCCTTACTGGCAGGAAAAATGGACCTATCAAATAATCTTCAATAATGCCGGCCCACACATTTACTGAAAATTTTTGCTGGAAATTATTTTCATGTATCAAATGCGGATTCTCTTCTGCCCAAAAATGATTGTTATGAAAATTACATATGGCATTCCTAGAAAAATTTGCTAAATAAAATCGTGTTTCCAAACAATGGATTTTGGGCTAGCATTTGTAAGAACCACTGGCAAAAATGTAAACGGAGTGGAAAGTCGCGTGAGAGACGAGCTTGAATCCTTTGGATGTGGTAAGGATACATTAAGTTGTCTAATAAAATTTTCCATACAAGCACAAATGAAATGTTAAGTGTTGCTGCAATTTTCCTCGTACTGGTAGCATGATCATTTTCTACTGCATTCAGGACTGCTTCCTCGACTTCAGGAGTTCTGATCGTTCTATTTGCTCCTACTAAATGAGTGGATTTCTTGAATGATCTATTTTTACATAGCCGATTATGTACCTTTGCAAATGTTTGTCTATTGGGCACCATGCGATTGGGATATTTCTGTTCATAGAGTCTTCTGGCTTCATAACAATGGCCGTTGGCAAGTCCATAAATGAAATGAATTTCTGCATATTCTTGATTTGCGAATTCAACCATCATTAAACAACTATGGAAACGTCAAACAAAAAAATATTTCTTACAAAATGTCAGATTAAAGAACAGAATTAACCTGCCTCAGCCTACTACCTTTTTTTCCAGTTTAATTATTTAGCCTACACTTAATTTGCATCTATGGCAATTCTTGCAAATAAGTCAAAAACTGTAATAGATACGAGAATAATGAGAAATAAGAAAGAGCTAAAGAAATGAACAAAGAGTTTAAATTTTATATCAGAATTCATACAGGGTACTGCAAAAAAAAGTTACGCAAGATAAACTTGTAGGTGGTGCAAAAAAATGTAACACCCTGTATACTACCATCCACGATTTTAATATTTTATCGTAGAGGTTCTTAAAAATAATACATGTTCTAAATTTGAACTAATTGTCTCAAAAGGAACTGGAAAAAAACGCAAAAAACGAGAAAAAAATTGTAACTTTGACACCCTGTATAACGAAAATGGTGCGTTTTTGACCTGTATATATATATATTGGCATTTTTTTCCTATTTTGTCGGGTACTATCACCCCCTGAAATATGTTCACGACATTAATTAACACCCTGTGTATTTTTCATTCACATTTACAATATTTAAACACAATTTGGGGATCAACATTTCAAAATGTATTAAAACCCTTACAATTCATACAAAATAAAGTAATAAAAAATATGTATTACTTGGACAGACTACATCCAACAGAAAATTTGCATAAGGAATATAATATTACGTGTATATAGGACATCCATTTTTGGTAAAGTACAATTTTTATTTATATTATATTAAAAAATATACATTCAAATACCACTATGAGTTATAGAAAATATTGACTTGCCTTATACAAACTAGAATAGGTAATAGTTCCATTTATTACCAAGGAATAAATTTTTATAAATCACACCATATTAAAATATTTAATGTAAAACAATTTAAAATAACAACTATGAAAAAAACTATAAGGAAAGGTACGCTTTAACCGTTTTCTTTTAGTATTATTGTCGATTTTATTTACATACTTTAATGAATTATTGTTACTTTAATATTATATATCGTTCTTATTAGTAGACTATCCTTCTGTAAACTTATTTTAGTTTTTTTGGAATGTCAAAGTTTGAATTAAAAAAAATTAAGCAATGATAACATATTTTTTTCGCAGATATCAGGCGTCTCTATATGTAGATCCTAACTTTTCTCACCAGTTGTTGCTTTGTTTATTTATCTGAAAAGAATATTTTTAGAAAAAAGGCTAAATATAGTTATCTGTCATTCTGTAACGTTAGCACACTGCCCCATTCATGATTTATTAATTGATGTTCTCTATTAAAATCACGATTTAAACCAAACTTAACCATTTCTCCAAAATCATTTATTCAATGAGAACAAACTGATTTAAATAAACATCCTATAAAAAATACATCCTTAAAACTGAAGAAAATATTACCCAACGCCACCCCAAATATTTGACTTAGTTTAAGGCATTATGTTTTTATTTTTAACTCTGTTTTTTTGAGTTTTTATTTTTAACTCTGTTTTTTGATTTTCTTTTACCAGTTCGTGAATAAATGTATTGATATTATACTGTAGTGCTTTAACAATAATAATTTTGTATTTAATTCACGTTAATGCGGAGTTAAGCAATATATATTTTTTGTAATGAATTCAAAAACACTATGAAAACACTGACTGTTTAATTTATATTACAAATTTCATGTTATAAACTGACATGTATTCCTCCATTTTGTTTTTTAATTATCTTATTATTCCACTTTTTGTAAGAGCTACAACAACCTTCAACTTCAAAACCCTGGTTTTGGTTTTTTTTTGTATTTATGCATTAACAGAAATCAATGAAATAAACAAACGAATATTTTTGAGCAAGTTTAAGTAGCTTGCGTGGTCACCTCTAGCTCGAATTACATTGTAACATTCCATCCTGTGCCAACCAGTCCTTCTAAAGATTTTGGTTGAGCAGGTTAAGCGGAACTGCTCATTTACTTAATCCTAGAAATGTTCAACTGTGTTTAGGTCTGGGCAACATGACGGCATGATTATTATTATAAAGGAATATAATGTAATATCAACAAATTTATCCACAAACTGGTAAAAAAATCATAAAAATCTAATTAAACTGTTTTTCCTGCCGGGAGACAATACTTACGACTCACTCTTTATTTTTGGTCAACTATTTAGATTTACATCGTATCAAATGATGGAAGATTTTTCTCTTTTTGAGTGCACATTAATGTAATATTGTCATTTTTTAAAATATTGTTTTTTTTTGATTCGCCCTCAAAAACATGTATTGTTCCTTCTACAGTGGCCTCATTTTGATTTATTGTTGAATTGTGTAAAATCTATCGAACACAATCTTGGAAAAAATGATGTTAACACTTCTGCTTGAAGAAACATTTTCCAAATACCTTATTTCATGTACGGTATCAAGTTTCTTCACATGAAACTTTTAGTAAATCTCATTACAGTAGAACTACTCTGAATATATAGAAAAAATGTTGTTTTTTATGCAGTTCAATTTTACAGGTCATGGGAATTTTCAATGCATAACCAACAACTTATATTTATTTAAAAACCTACGTGAGTTAGTGCGTATTCGTTGTGGACGTCCCTGTGTTCCCAACCTCCGAAATGTACCAGGTCTTTAAACATGGTTATCTCAGGTCCATTGAAGACAGAAGGTTCGTTCATGTCGTTCCACAGCCAGACGTCATGCGTGGTGCCCCTGAAGTTTTCCAAGCTATAAAGCTTCTTGTAATAATCTACTACTGCCGGATTATAAAAATCAAGATAGGATGAAGCACCGGGCCAACATGAACCTTGAATTAATAAAAGAAATAAAATCAAAGATGGAGCTTACATACAAGGGGTATTTTAATTAGAAATATTAACTAGAGTTACATGTATGGAAACTGCTGACAGAAGTAATTCCCACAATAGCGATTTCAAGAATGGATGACGATTTGCTGATGGAGATTCCCAGGCCTGGAGTTAACACATATTTAATCATATTTATATAATTTATTCTCATCTTTAAACTCTTACTGTTAAGACATATTTTAGAAATAAAATTGTTTTTTAAAAAATAACTTTTTACTTCAAAGTATTTAAGTGGCGCAGTCGGTAGGATAGGGCGGTGGTAATAATTTCGAATGGTCCGGAAGAATTGCTGCTTGATGGTTTCAACCCTTTGGCGCTATCCATTGAACCTACGGTGAGTGCAAAGAAGAGGATCGGAAAGGGAGAAGTAATACATCGTTGTAAGTGCTTTTCACTTTTGCCCCTCCTAAACCCTCTGTATAAGGATTTTTGGTTAGGGATAATTTTAGGAACAGTGCATCGAGCACATTAGGTTAAATTATCTGTCTTTTGAAGACACTGAAAAGATTTTTGTCATTTTTACTCTATATTTGTTTAAGACCAAAAAATTTTCAATTCAACGACAATATTCGAGAAATTACGAGAATATTTAGTAAATAAGTTTAGTTCAATAAATTAGATCTTAAAATACAGAAGCTACAAATTACCGACAAAATGGAAGGCAGTGCTTCAGGACAACCCAAAGTAAATTGAGAAATTTTCAAAAGTAAAATAGAGAATATTAAGGATAACTTAAAACGAGCTCTAGTTCAATGTTTTTCTGTTTGCAAGGACTTAGATTGTTTAGTTCAAGAACTTACAAGAACAAGACCCTACAAGGGTGAACATTTAATTAATTTTGGTAGTAGGTTACAATTAATTGGAAGTAACGTAGTGCAAAGAATAAGTAATGACGTAAATTTAAGCGTAGACGAAAAATTATGCCACATAAACTATTACGATAAAACCGCTTTAAATACTTTTATTGCAGGCTGTAGTGGTACATTAAAAAACAATATGCATCTAAAAAAGCCCGCATCTTTAGAAGATGCAATGGCGTATTTTAGCGAATTTGAAAATTTTGAAAGACTTTACGGTGGTATAGCCAATTATGATAGAAATATAAGAAATAATATTAATCAAACTATTAATATACCCAATTATAAACAAAACATTTTTCAAAATTTTCCCAGTACAAGTTTTAGTAACCCAAATCTTAATTTTGTTCCCTAAAATATGTCAAATACAAAAAATAGGAATTTTACACCTAAACCTGCCTAGTCTAACCAACCTATAAATATACAACCTCGTCAAATTCCTCCGAGAAGATATCCAACTAACAGGGAAGTTTTTGGACCCCCTCAAAATGTGTTTAAGCCAAATCCAAATCAGGCTCAACAATTTCCGAAACCCACACCAATGTCAACCACATCTAGGAATCCAACTGTCATGAACAGGCAAAATCTGCCGAATCAAAATTTTTCAAATCAAAACTTTTTCAGGCCTAATTTTAACAACCAAAAACCAAATTTTGTCTTCGAAATGTATAACAGTTATGCTGATAATTGTTATTTCGACCCCCAAAACTATTATGATGATAATACCGAAACCCCAACATACGACAAGCATTTCGAAAGAAATGACAATCAAAAGCAGACCTACCAAGAAACCAAGGTAGACGACCTGCAGAATTTTCAGGTCCGCACGACTCCCACACTTGATAGAAATAAATATTTCCTCTAGCAACGCACTTCCATATGTACAAATTAATTAACCAAAAATTAAATTATTAATTGACACAGGAAGCTCGCGTTCTGTTCTAAAACCAACCATAGAGGAAAAATTTTACCCAAACTGTATATACCAAAGTAACAATAAAATAAAAACAGCAATCGGTAGCCAAACTACACGTTTTCAGGCTTCGATACAAGCTTTTGCGGAATTTAAAACAAAATATGTCATTGATTTCATATTGTTCGATTTTCATGATTATTTCGACGGCATTATAGGTTTACAAGATCTCATAAACATGAATTTAAATATCGATTTAGTAAATAAAACATTAGTAGGCAAGGCCCCAATAGAAATCAAAACAATTCCAACAAAACTATTTCTGTGACATTAACAGAACCCATTCCCGTAGATTCTTTTCAAGATAACCAGTTCGAAACTTTGAAAATCAAACACGAAATAAGGACAACAGATAATATTCCCGTCCACACGAAATCATATAGGTACCCCTATGTGCATAAAGAAGAGGTCCAACGTCAAATTAACGAAATGCTTGACAAAGACATAATAAGACCTTCGTGTAGCCCCTGGTCTTCACCAATTTGGATTGTCCCGAAAAAGATTGACGCCTCTAGTAAGCAAAAATGGCGCATAGTTTAGGATTACCGAAAAATCAATGAAAAAAGTATCGATGACCGCTATCCGATTCCTAATATCACGGACATACTCGATAAATTAGGTAGAGCACAATATTTTTCAACCCTGGACTTAGCGAGCGGATTCCACCAAATAAGAGATGGAAGAAAGCTCCATAGAAAAGACCGCGTTCACAGTAAATAATGGGCATTATGAATACCTTCGAATGCCTTTCGGACTCAAAAACGCACCCTCTACTTCTCAAAGTGTCATGGACGAATTGCTTAAAGAAGTGCAAAATAAAATTTGTATGGTCTTCATGGACAATATTATAATATTCAGTTTAATTAATTTATTATATTAATTTAAAACTACGCGAAGCAAACCTAAAAATTCAACTTGATAAATGCGAGTTTTTACGTAGAGAAGTTGAATTTCTTGGACATGTTGTAACGGCAGACGAAATTAAACCCACTAGTAAAAAAATAACTTTTTACTTCAAAATATTTAAGTCTAGTTCTAATTCTAATGCAAAAAATAAATACCAGCCAGATATATCATACACCAGGACATTTAATTAAAGTGCGAGAACTATGTTAAGATAAGTATCGGAATCATTCTAAGATATCTTGCAAACTAAAAATGTATTAGAGTGATTAAATGAATAAAAAAGATTTTTATTTAATGATGATTCTTCCTTTAATCAAAGTGAAAATTTATTGTAGAAGTTATCAGGTTATAAACAATTTAAATTTTAATTCTCAATACTCAAATCATATATGATCCTAAAAACGTATTAAATACAGATGAATTATCTGTCCTTGTTTTAACCACTTTCAGATTGTTTAAATAACAAAAATGATACTTTCAGAATATTTTTTTACAATAAATAATTAAAATTTTAAGTTGTGTTTCAGTTTGTTGGCTCTATCGAAGTCATAGTTTCCTCTGGAACATTTTCATTGATGTAGATAAGTTTTGTTTTTTCTCTAACCATCACTGTGTAATATTTAAATTTTTTAACAGTTTTGTTTATCAAGTTTTGCTGGTCTCTCCTTAACTGATTAAAATTGCCTATTTTGAATATCTTCCCTTCTTGCACTTTCAATGTTCCCAACTTATACCAAAAACCACAAGATCATATTGCGTTCTTCATTCCGTTTTCTCATATTTTACGGAACATAGATTCCTTTGCAATTCACTTTTATGATCCAAGAGCGGGAAGGAAAATATTAATAGACACCTAGAAAGAATGAAAGGAAGACCATATTCAGAGTGGATAAGTGACATATAAGAAAGACGTCAACAACCAAAAGAATGTGGAGACACGAAAGGTCGAAAAATGGGAACCGGAAGGCGTAGAAAACTATAGAACCATATAAATACAAGTTTCTTTGCATACTATCCACCTGTGAATGTTATTTGATTCTTTAATTCATTAATTTATTTGGTTGTAACTAAAACATCTCTTATTATTTAGTCTTCTTTTGCCAAGACAACTTAAGTATCCACCATCGCTTTTACGTTGTTCGATTTTCCATCGCGCATTTTATTCTCTTTTTTCTGCCCTTTTTATTTCCTTTTTTATTGAACAGGTATTACAATACGCCAGAAAGCATTTTTTAATTGCTTCTTACCTTCATAAACTTTTCCTTCTTTATGTTTCACATAAAAATCGTATTCCAAAGCATCTTCATGTAAAAAATACCCTTTCTCCCTCTTGATATGAGGATCTATAATGACAACCAAGTTCCGTCCTGTACTCGTAAGGTTATTGATCATATTCTCAGGAGTAGAAAACTTAATAGGATCCCAGGTGAAGTACTTTTTGCCATCTGTGTATTCAATATCTAGCCACATAGTATCTAGGGGCAAATTGTGGATATCAAAATTCGCAACAACAGTGGTAACATCGTCTTGATCTTTATAATTCCATCTGCTTTGGTGATAAGCGAGGGCAAAAAGCTAAAAACAAAAAAGTGTTAAGCCACGAAATTAATTTTGAAAAATAAAATCTGCAAAAATGTAAGTAAATTTCTGGGGCTGTAACGACTTTCTCAAAAGTATAACGGTTGAAGTTACAGAAAAGGGAATCAATATTATAGGTACGTACTTGCGGCAAAGCGTGAACTCCAGTTAATGATGCATATTGTCTCATAGTGTCTCTAGGACTAGGCCCCATCAGTACAAAGAAATCCATCACCCCGCTTTCACTCATAAAACGTACGTCCACATTTGCCTCAGTATTAGAACCGCTCACCAGATTCGCTACGGAAGAATCTGCGTTGCCGTCTTTGCTGTTCATGATATCCACCCACGTCTCGGCGGCATTGTGCCAGAATACACCCACGGTGTGTTTAGGGCTATAAGAACAGATGTATTGTTCAAAAGTAAAAAAAAAGTCTTGTAATGCTTTATATTTCTTAGGTACTGTAAGACAAGAGCTTAGATACCATTAATGAGAATAGAATATAAAAATTAAGAGGAAAAAGCTGATGAAAGAAACTTGAAAATAATTTTTAATATGTAATTTAACAACCGAAAATATCTAAACACTAACCTCATATTAACTACATATTAGGTACATAATTGCTTGGAGTGTACACTTCAATAAATTCTGAAAGCATCGTAACGAAAAAATAAACCCTTTCTGCTAATTACAAGTAAGCAAATTTGATGGAATCCACCCATCCCCCAAAACTGTTAAAGCATTCAAGCGCAATGTCATAAAATTATATAGAAGTTATGCAGATAATATGTAAACAATGCATATTATCCAAAAATATTTCTTGTTATTAACACTTTAATATACATAATATATCAAACTTCTGGCTTGCCAAACTTTTTTAACCTCCTACTAAAATCTTGGCCTAAATTAATTACTACTAATACATATATTTTGTTTAACTAGCCAATAGAATATAATATATTAACTCTTAAGTAAAAGAAGACAAATAAGATCTACTTACCCATGGGCATGCACCAAAGGTACTGATCCATATATAGCCATGGTAGAGTCCACTTCATATTCAAAAATGTCTAAATTATATAATCTGAAATATGGAAACGAACTACATTATGTAAAAGCTTACAGGCTCTATTTGCCAAGTAGTTTTTTGTCAAAAACAAGCATATTATATTACTTTCGTCGTAAGAAAGAGTTCCTTATCTGCATTTTTTTTTTATTTTCCGTTATATGCATTTTTATAGTAATGTGGTATCTTCATCCCAAACTGTCTAAAATACACATACTTTTTTAAATTAAGAAGGTATGTTCAGGTCATATTTTAGAATTTAGTATTAACCATAGAGTAAGAATTAAAGTAGAGATAACAACTCATTCATAAATCACGTTAGGGATATGCGCCAACATGGTTCCCCTATTTTTCACATTCTATCGACCAATGTTTACGATAAAACAAAAGGTAGGGATGGCCCATGCCCAAGCAGCCGCGGCCGTGGCCATTTGCTGATGAATGCCAGTGACGGCGGGAGTTTTCACTTCCCAAGGAAATATTAATCGTGAAAAAAATATTGTTCCGGGTTTTTACAGATCCCCATCTTTTTCCATTACTGTCGGTCGGTCGGTCGGCTTGTTCCAGTATAGCTAAAAAATCCACTTACTCGATTAACTTTAATTTTATTTAATTTTCCACAAAAATTACGTCTGATATAAAAAAACAGGTAAAATATTGGTATGAATTCAATACAGCGAAACAAAATGACGACCTGTTAAAATATTTGATGTACGAAAATAAAGAAATGGGCCATGCTTCATTATCGTTGACAAAAAGAAGGATTCTTACCTATTCCTTAATGAGGCAAATAGGTATTTTTACAAACTTCAAAGAAATAATCGTTTTCTACTTCACTATCTAAAATCAAACCATTAAGTTAGGTAAGTTTAAAAGGAAATTAGTAATAGAATTTCTATATTATTAAACTTTAGTTTTTAGTTATGTTTGCCTTATGTCACTATCATTTTGTAATTGTGACATTTAGAAAAATTATTTGTTCAGTTGTTGAAATTGTCATCTTAAACCTGTAACTGTCAAGTTAAACCTTGTCTAAAGTTAAACCTCTTTAGTGAATACGGGTGTTAGAGTTTTAAACTAAAATTAATGCTTTTAACGCGCTTTTATTGGCTTCCTATTCGTCTGATTGTATGTTTGTATGTCTGGTTCAAATCTTGTAGTTGATTTTTCAGCACTTCCATTACCGATTATTTTCAAATTTGACATGCATACACTTTCGGATATAAAAAATCCGAATTTTTTTAGTCAACGTTTAGAAATCCAAAATGGCGGCGCCAATACCGCCGAAACTGAAAATCAGTGCCTAGGAAAATTGTCAGCATTTAAAAATTCAAAATAGCGGTGTCAAAATGACAATGTGAACAGATCGGACAGATGATTTTAACATTTGTGGGGATTATTTAAGAATGCACAACAAAAATGGTGGCGCCAATATAGCGAACGAATTTTGTCATTTGTACAGATTCTGCTAAAATATCAGTATCTAGAAGTATTTAAGAATAAAAGTTATGAAATTTTAGACAATATTTGAGATTTAAAAATGGCGGCACCACTATAGCAGACTAATTTTAAAATTTTTGCAGATTTGATCAAAATTCGGCATTTAGGGGATCTAAGACTGCACATCATGAATTTTTATCAACATTTTAAAAATTCAAGATTGTAATGCCAACATGGCGGCGGAATTTTAACATTTGTGTAGATTTGGCTGAAAGAAAGTAGGAATCTGGAGGTATTTGAAAATACATATCATATATTTTTAGTAAATATTTAAAAAATGGGACTAGGAATGCCTAGAATGCCAGCGAATTTTAATATTTATACAGATTTGATTAAAAATCGATATTAAGTAAGCAATTCATACATTTTTAATAATAAATATTTAAAATGGGGATGTCATCAATCAATCAATCAATCCGATAAATACTTTTTTCAGATATTTTTTAACATTTAATTAGGCCACCGTTTTGTTCCTCCATTTTGAATTTGAACTTAATCGATGTAGTAGTTTTCTGCATTGACACACAATATTTTATTAGGCCGCCATTTTGGATTTGTAGCAAAACTTATCAGTAGATGGTAATGCCAAACATAATTTTTCTGCAAAATTTGGATAAAATGGATAAGCAGTTTCTTAGTAATATTTTTTTAACATTTCAATAAACCGCCATTTTGTTCAGCCATATTGGATTTTTACCAAAATGTTACCACGTCATCATCATTTTTAACCAAAATTTGTAGTAAAGTAAATAGAACAAGCAGTTCTTGAGCTTTGTCGCGGGCAGACATACAGACTAACCGACGGAACTGAGAAAACATGTTTTTTTTTGTAATTAGAATACTTTCCTCTTGCGAGGACAGTAAAAAAAGCGAGCGCTATTACATACGAATAGACTAGCCAATTGTCATATTGTTTTTCCATGTTAATAGCTAAAATTTAAAAAATAAAAGATTTTAATATTCAATATCCTACAATTTACGAACACATTTTTATTTTTAATATCCAAAGAATCACCATTAAATTACTTTACCTGACAACACTTATATAAAAAATTGGCCCAACTCAAGTGAAAATTAAAAAAAGGCGCGAAATCATCCGAAACTTTATTATTTCCCCAGATTTCATCCAAAATCTAATGATTTTCGAAATCGCAGTACGTTTTTGTGAGCGTGAGACGCCCTTCGACTATTTTAATATAGTATAGGTAAATTCTATAATTATTTTAACCCATTTATGCCCGAATTATTATTTTTTTTATTTAAATTAAAAAGTTAATGTATTCTACGAAAAAACATTTATTAAGACACAAAAATAAGTTATAAATGAAAAAATAACTCAAAAACAAGACTTTTGATGGTGTCCTTTTTTAAGGACACTGGGCATATCCACTACCCTTATGGTAATTAACAAAGCAGTCCATATGTAGAGCCACGTCACACCTGGCACATTTTTTCTGTACTTTTTTATGGCAGACACGGCAGCGAGTTTGCTTCTCTTGAGAAATTAGAAAATGGTTCTCACTATTAAATCAAGTTTCGACATTCTCCAAAGCCGATGGTCTTCCCTTTTTCTTTGTGATGGAATTACTCTGCAAAAAAGTGATAGCTATTTGTCTCCTAAATTTCAGCTGATCATAGGAACCGCCTTGTAGTTTATGAAGATGCCATGCATTTTGAACGCTGAGGTCAAGGCAATAGGCAATGAGGCAAAAATACCATTTCTTACCTCTTATTGCCGTCCTATAATAACTTATGTTTTCATCGCACCTGTCAACTCCACCCATGTAGGAGTTATAGAAGTATATTGGATGCGGTTGCTCAATAAGAATTCTCTTATTTTCCTTTTGGGAATATCTGGAAACATGATGCAATGGTTTAAGCGATAAATTATTAGTAGCAATATTCACGCTGTTGTTGTCATGCCATTTTACAATTAGCACTTTATCTTCGGCTGACCTGAAATCATAGGATCCTCTAACTTCTTTTTTCATTTCATTTTTTGATTTTACTGGACATTTTGACACCCTATTTTCTCGAATAGTACCCGTGGCTCTAACATTTCTCCGATGTAATTCCATGAGAAGCGGCACAGTTGTAAAAAAATTATCAAAGAAAATGGGGTAGGAATTATTCTGAAGCTCCTTTAGCACATCGCAATATTGCAGCACAACAGAAGGTCCCAAACCAAACGATTTATATTGGTTTTCAACTTTGGCCTTCCCTTGATATGGCTCCAACCAAACACAATATCCATTGCAGGCTTTACCAGACAATGTGCCTATCCACATTTTAAAACCAAACCTAATTGGTTTCCCTCGAATACATTGCTTGCAGCCGTGTCTGCCAAAGTAGGGTACCATCGACTCATCGATGCTATGGTATTCTTGAACGGAGCAAAATCTTGGAAATTTTTGTTCACTCTATCTAAAAGTGGTCTTATTTTCGCGAATTTGTCATTCTTGTTCAGCTGGTCGTTATCACAGCAATGCAAATTAGAAAGAATGTATTCAAATCTATTACGTGATAATGCACCTGCCACCATTTCATTTCTCGAGTCGCTGCTTACTTCCCAATACATTCTCCTCCTTGGAACAGACACATAGCCACTAAGCAACAGAATACCAAAGAATGCTCTCATCTCCTCTTCAGAGATATTGCCCAATTTATTTTTTTTGATAGCGTAAGAATTGCTGTTTGAAACGAATAATTTGATTATATCAGAGTCAAATAAATTATTGAATATTTCGGTTGGAGTAAAGTTTGTGTCCGTTGAATAGGTTAGAGGCCATTCGGTAACTTTTTCCGGGATATCCCTTTCAACCCAAACAAAGTCTTTTTTCAATGCATTTTGTAGCGTAGACAATGGAAGTGAATCTTCTTTTTCCCACGACTCCGAGTCATTTATATCAGCACCAGGAGCCTCGACATCAGTAGAAGTAGTGGAAAAATTGTTACCTGCGAGAACATCAGAGTCTGTGAACACCTCGGATTCTGTAGCGACCAGTTCTGCTTCTGCTCGTAATTGTGAACCAGGCAAATTGTTCACAGTTGCCAAGTCCTCGTCACCGGAGTCTTCGTCGGTAACATCTCCGCAAGCGTTGGTTGGCGGTAATATTGCAATTTGTACCTCATTGCCAGGTGGAAAATAATCCTCTTCCTCCAAACTACGCAGCAGCTCATTTAAAGTTAGGCCCCTAAAAATATTTTTTTATACAATTTCAAGTTTTTTATCCTCAAACGCGATAAAAATATGTATTTCGTTTTTTTTTTTTTGAAAATGTATGTAAATGGCATGTATGTGCCCACTGTCCTTAAAAAAGGACACCTCCATTTTTGAAGGTATGGCAACAAGGCAAAATATTTTACATCAAGTTAGCCGCCCGACATTACAAGTATAACATCTCTAAAAAAATCACCTCAGAGTCTTTTGTATCATTTTGCTTCTGAAGATTCTCACATGACCCCCGACGAAATAAACGTTCTATTATACTGAACCGAATTGGTCAATACGTCATGTGACCCAAAATAAATAAATAAGGTATCTTCCATTAGACATGTCTCCTCGAAAAGGAAATCTTGCTGTTTACTTAGTGATTAAAAGAAAATTCCAAACTTAAACGGCCTTTTATAAACTCACATTGCCGCACCATAGTTAGGTCAACTAAAGCTCCTAGTTTCGCAATGGCAAGTAAATAAAACTTATTTATTAAATATTTAAAAAATTAATATTCTTCTAATGTCACCGCACCTTTAGAACGCTGCTTCTTGAAGTAAGGCAACATATAATTAGAAGATTTGAGCCGGATCAACAAATACACAATAATAACATTAAAACACATGCAGTAGTGACACTAAAAAATATTTTTTAGCAAATTCATTTCTTTAATGTTAAAATTTATTGTAGTTCCACGACCCGCTATTGGTTTTTAAGCCACGCCGGTCACGTGACCCTCTAACAATGTTTACCGTAGACTATTATACTTTTTTACTATAAGGATCCCTTGTTAATGAAAGTGGGATGGTCTAATACCACAGTGGGATGGTCTAATACGTGGAGTTGTCGATCAGGTTTGCCATAGCTAACTAAAACTCTTGTTACTGGTGAAATCTGATCTGAGACTTTGGGTATTTTAGTTTGTATTTTACTATTTTGCAATAAAAGTAATTTCTTTTTACTGCTTAGGCACTAATATTGGAAATACATTACTATTCTTTGTATGAAAATTTTATTGCATCATGTTTAAACACATTCACCGTAATATAAATTGGTATAAACATTGGTGTTCCTGGCTAGGCTTGGCATCGTCGTATGATCGACCTTATACTGTGAGATAATCTTGGTAGTGGCTAAATATGTAAATAATAAACTCTATTTTTATTCTTCCTCTAAGGTATTAACCGCCTAAGAAATTGTATCTTAAAAAAGTCGTATCATGAATAATACAAGCTTAAAGCAAAGTCTATATATAGTATTATATAGACTTTGCTTAAAGTAACATAACTCCCATTATGAGAAGTTGTTACGACTTAAAGATTAACAGCCGTTTATTTATCTTTGAAATTATTTACTTCCTCAACAGCGGTGCCAGTTTAGCCTGTTGTATTTTTAAGTTCTATTGGTAAATTATTTCAATATTTTATTAACAAAAATTCTTAGTTGTAAATTATTTCCAACACTTAAAATGTAATAAAAAATCAGTAAACAAGGATAGACAAATACCAGATTCTGAGAAAGATACTGAAAACGGGCATTCATAATTCTAAACGGGACAACTTTTGAAGAATTTTTCTTCAATTATCTCCAAAGAAAGGCTTAGGCTTTGTGAGAACATTTCGGTATAAGAAAAGTCCATCAATTTAAATGAAAATACTGAATAGGTAGTTTAATGTTATACTGTTATTAGAATTTTAGTATACTGCATTTGCTATTTTCGATTTTATTTAGATGAATAAACTATTTAAAAATTTGGCTTAAAAATACTGTTGCTTATCACGGCATTGGCTATTTGTTAAAATATCTTGTAGGGTGTGAAGGTTTTTTTGTATTAAGCAGTAAGTGTCTAAGTAAGTCTTGTAGATAATGCTCCTTTTGTTCCGGTAGCAGTATAGTTCCCTCTCCTGTACTGCTGTCCTATCAAAAAGTGCTGTATCTACAAAAACATGATTTTGAGAAAACAGCATAAACGTGTTTTATACAGGGCTTGTTTTAGTCATAATTTGTATCTTGTGATAAAGATATGGCTTTCTAAGTAACGAAAAGTGATTCAGAACTACCTTAAAATTAACAAAAAGGCCGATACGGCACTATTTTTTAGGATAGCGATATAGAAATAATTCGAGTATGACAACTTCTTAATGCACTAAAAAGTGAAAATTTACCTGTACGGGTCCAAACCCCCTTTGCCTGTTGTTCTAAGAGCTAAACGATCACCATGTTCTGGTAGTCCATATACTCTTTGAGCACCCGGGAAATTGAAATCCGCAGCTAAAATTTGACAAAAAATATACAAGATATTTAATAAAATACTAATGTCTACATATGTTTTCCATAGTACAGACTAAATGTCCTTATTTGTAGGTAGTTAATTAAAATTGTAAAGAAATAAACATGAAAATTTACAAAAAAGTTTAACTGGCTATCTGATTCTACGCGAGATAGAGAATCAAAATGTAAGTATTTAATTATTATAATATAAAATATTATAGCAAGATACTAGAAAAGGAGAAAAATAACTACATATGTAAACCTCCTGAAATGCAGTACATATACAACAATACAAATTTTGTGTTTTTGTGTATGCATTAAGAAAATGAAACTATTAGAAATGATAAACTCCATCATCCATTCTGTCAAAAACATCATCTTTTAAAATTATATATCATTGTATTGAACGACACACTCCTGGTATATGTTTTTATATAATTCCATGTTTGGTAAAATTTTAAAATATTAAAAATATCACAGTGAAATGTGTAATCTGAAATGAAATTCAAAGTAATAAAAAAACATACCAATAGCAGATGGACCCTTTGGTTTGCTATCACGATGGGATTTGAAGGTTTCCTCCCACGCGCCACGGTTGTCTTTAATTTGGACATCTGTCTCTCTAAAATGTCAAAGACAGTCCTAATAAACATATTAAAATCGAAAATAAATTCCGGGTAACTGAGTTGTTAAGTGTGTTTGTTCATTTTTTATGTCAAAAATGTCATTCTTCAAATATGTATCTAGCTGTTTCCCAAAATGAAAAATAAATAATGACAGCTAATGTGTCTTTTTCTATTCCAGGTCCTCTGACAAAATCTTGAAAAATTTTGTATTAATAAAAGTATTTCAACAACTCTTAAAATAAAATATATCAGATACTTTGTTGAATAAATGTGTCAAGATAATTTTTTAATATTTCTGATTTTTTAAATTATATTTTATATCATTCTAGACCATAAAATATAATATCTCACGAAACTGAAATAAAAATCCCTACTTTCTATCTTGAAAGAAAAAAGACGCTCACCCCGAACCTGGTTTGGGTCTATAATGTTCAAAGGCAAATAATCCTTTACCATTCAAAACACTGACCAAGTGGTCATTTTGGTAAAATTGCAATTTCAATGGCTTTGCAGTGACAACAACCTTATTGTCACCTGATTTCACGGAGATGGTATCTTGACTCCTTTCCAAAACATCTAACCTAAAAAAGTAATTCAACAGGGTAAAGTGCATTAAAACTGTCAACTTAATTCTTAAAGGTGGCAAATAGAAGTAACACTTTATGCAGAAAAAAAATTAAAACTGTTCCATACATTATACTGACTCAAAAGCAAGATTCTCCATTGATTTTACCTGGTGGAAATGAGTTACAAAATCAGCGATATGAAAAAAAAATGTAACTGATATATCAAGAAAAAATAGAAAGATTTAATTTCTCCATCAGGTGGCACTCCAAGACGCTAACGAAATTCAGGCGTTTATTAAATCATCCATAAAATTATATTACTCACAAGGAATCATCACTTATTTTGCTAATAGGAAAAAGACTACAAAACATATAATTTATGAATTTACTATATCCTTTGCTTAGTTAGGCATATATTGAAATGCAACCCCAATTTTTTATATAATGTTCCAGATATGATAACTTTTGAACAAAATAAGCTAATTGAATGCAGTTTTTTACATTAGATAGGCAAGTTGTACCAGAAAAGAGATATATGCTTTATCGAATAATTTTAAATTTGGTTATCTATACAGGCAGAGCTGTAGCAAATCATTTTAAAAAGTACTTAAATCATTTTTAATAATTTAAATCATCTAAAACGATTTAAATCATTCAAATTATTGAACAACAAAATATTTAAATCTTTTTAAAAAACCATCAGAATTAGTTTTGATTGTTTGTTGTTATTGCCTGTTTTTGCGTCCACTCTATTAAATCAAATAATACATTAGTTAACTAAAAAAAACGTATAATTAGAAAGAATTCAACATGGTCATAAGAACTTTATTTTTTTTATATGTAAGGAAAAGTATCAAGTCAAATAACCCTGGGAAAAACAGGTAAATAAAAAAAGGATATACAATGATAAAACGATTTCAGGTCGAAAAGTAACATAATACATAAATATAACAAAATTATACAGACTCTACGTGAACAATGACAGACAGAAAACATCACAAAACCAATCCGGTTAACTGCCTTTTTAGCTGCAAAGTGCTGAGCTTAACAATGTCATACTCCGGAAAGTGACGATTGTAGTTGCATAGTAGCCGGTCAACAAATGCGCTAAGCCCATAATTTGTACGGTGGTATCCTTCAAAAAATAGTTGAGATTGTCTCATTCTCCTAATAGGAACCAAAAATGAGACCGACTCCAGCAATATTTCACAGACAATCCCTCCATTGAGCAATTTGTGTAGAAAAATAAGAAGTGCCTTCTTTCTTCGAAACTCTAGGATTTGCGGGTCACAAAGAAGAGCTCTTGTATTATATATTGCAATTGTATTGCAAATCTATTTTGTACTTTTCTACGATTCTGTCAATGTGACACTGATATGAAGGACTCCATATTACAGAACAGTATTCCAAAACGCTCCTAACCAATGAGTTATAAAGACACCCAATTGCTTTGGTATCAGTCACATGTTTTGTATGTCGTTTTATAAAGCCCAGCAATCTAAACCCTTAAAAATAACACCTAGATCGGTAAAAAAAGCAATAACTTTAAGATGTAGTCATCTGCATATAACAGACATTTTAAAACAAGACACTATATTGTTTATACACAGTAAAAATAAAATTGGTCCAATATGTGAACCCTACGGAACATCCGACGTTACAACAACCTCCCTGGAAGCTGAACCAGACAAGTTGACCTGCTGACGACGATTAAACAAATATGATCTGATCTACTCCAGATAATTTCCACAAAAACCAATTTGCTGCAATTTCTATAATAGAAGCTGATGGCAAACACTGTCAAAAGCCTTAGATATGTCAGTGTAAATGGCATCAATCTGTTGGCCAGCCTCAACCGATGTCATTAAGTAATTCTGAAATATTGTAAGATTTGTAGTCGTTGTGCGACCCCGATAGAAACCATGTTGCATACTCGTAATGTAGTGTTTTAATGATTCAAAAATATCATCGGTGATAATTGCCTCAAATAGCTTTGGTATGTGTGAAAGTAAAGAAATACCACTATAATTCTTTATATCGCCTTTATCCGACTTTAAAAAAAAATCTTAAAATACACATAAAATAAAAATACTTAAATACTAAGTATAATGCTAAAACAACAAAAATATGAGTTTCTAGAGTTAACTCCATTAATAGTATACCTGTGTCTATAAAATTGTTTAAATTACGACTGGAGTTTGATTGTTACTAAACTTTCATAATCTGGAAAAAACTAAACAAGAAGGATAAGAAGTAAAAAATGCTTACATTCATTTTCATAATTTTAAATTCACCCTATCTAAAGTTATTTATGTTTTAGTTTCAATAGATACGGCTTCTTCCTAATTATAAATATATTCAGAGGCTTGATATATTTTTATCTTTAAATTGGTTTATGCCTTACTTCGAAAAATGGCCGCTATGGGGCGTAGCAGCAACTTGAAATTGGTTTGTCGAAAATATAAGCATAGTATTCTTCGGACAATTATGCAAGTTTTTGCTATTTATAATTTTCTTTCTATTTTCAATAATAAAGCGGAGGGGGAAGCTCAAAGTATTTTTCTTTCAAACGTTTAGGTATATCTCTGTTTGGATGGGCCTGGCTACATTGAACTTGATGTCAGAAAAAAGCGCTATTTTCTTTGCTCTCCACGTAGAGCTATTAACTGTACCGTAATGATTCTGTTAGCGATCACGGAGATGGCGTTTTTTCGTAATTCTTCAAATAATACGGATTTTCTCAAAAAAATCAAATGATATAACTTTTTTGTCATTATTTTATATAAGGTTATAGAAGATATCGAATAGTGAAATAAAAAATCCAGATTCGTATTTAAATAAAAAAGGTTGTTGATGGTCGCCCGAATCCGAAACGTCGGATTCAAAAACTAACCTCACCAATTTGTAGAGGTGGAAACGTGACAATGATGAAGTGAAAATTATTTTCATCTGTCATTTCAATTAAGCCTACAGAAAAAAAACAAAAAATAACTTGGTATCAAAAATTCTTTACCAGTTAAAAGCTATTTATATGAACCTGTTATTGATTAACAAGAAAATATTTTTTTGTACAGATTTATTACGAATATAATATTATAAATGTTTGTTTATAACAGGATATTCGATATATACCATACTTCCTCATGAATTTTTAATTTTGAAAATATATTTTTAGTTAAAATAGGTTTATGATCCACTCGCCAAATGCGAATTGCCATACGTTATTTAGATATTGTTACATTCGAACCTAAAAACTGCGATTCTGTGAATAAACAAAGATGATATTTTCAATACAACTAAAATTGTGATCACGTCACATCTTAAAATTACTGATACTAAAAAATCACGTGATCGCTTACCTCTACCCTCATTAGGTAGGCTTGTGCTTGTACCCATGGCCCAGGATGATCTGAATCGGCTAACCGTTGCTCGATAAGACAACAGATAGGGTATGTAACAAAATTATGAATTTTTATTAAAACTTTCTTAAAATTCAAAATTCGTAAATATGCTTTAATTTCTTTTTAAAATATATCAGATTGATCGGTATGACGTTACAAAGTAATTCCTTAACAAAAACGGAAGTTTCTTAGGTGTTTTTTACTTCTTATAGGTAAATCTATTATAATTTCTTTTGAAACATATTTAACCAAGCTTCAAGGGAGTCCCATATTCTGGTATATATGTTGTAACTTAAAATTGTTACTATCTCTCGTCTTTCGTCAATATAAAATATAAAAGCTCCTATCATTTTATGTAGATTTAAGGAATATTTCCAAACCGTTTTTATTATTTGAAAAAGTCACCATAGGCGGAAGTATACAATAAATATCTACATACGAATGAGAACTTAATTATTTTATGTTAAAGAAAGACAAAAGATAAATCCAAAATTGAGTGATAAGATAGATAAAGTGAGAACTTTTAGTTACACCACGTATAGCTGCATATTACATGCCCCTAGAGCTTGGTAAATATGATAAAAATAAATTATGGCACATTTTTTAAAGTGGTACTTATAAGAATTAAAGAACACCTAAGCACTTTCATACATGTGAAGGAACATTAGACCTATAGAAGGATATATCGAAAAATTGTCTGTTTTTTGAAAAAAAAATGCTATTTCTTAAAATATGACTGATTTTAAAATTTTGAAAAATCGTATTTTTATCATATCTCATACTATTTAATCTGATTTATTTAAAAAAAAATTAAAACATTTATTTCATACTGTCCAGTAAATAATCAAACAATACATTATAAATTAAAATGTATAGAATACATTACAAAGCCAAGCGCAGAGAACAATAAGTTAAAGTGGGTTCAGGTATACACCGATCACACTCATGATGTCAGAAACTCGGCAACTGTATATGGCTCTGCGTCAAGAATACACTGCCGGACAGCCCTTCGGAAGCATGACGTGCCCAACATTGCCTTCAAATTTGGTGGTAGCTTATTAAAGTACTTAATGCAAGAGTACACCGGACTGTGTTCTGAGAGAGTGAGTCTATGCTCAAAAAAATCAAAATCCAGTGACCTGGTATTATGATTATGAATAGGTATATGTTGATTAAACAATCTTTTAGTTCGATGCAGAAAGATCACACACACACAAATATATGCAGTCCGGACAACGTGAGCAACTCATGCCTCTAAATAACAACAGCTATTCAACTTACCGGTTATATATTCAATCTCCTTTCCCCAATTAAAGTGACAATCAACAAAAATACCCGAAAGTTTTGCCCCATCAGAAAGAGATACCTCTCCAGACAACAAATCGGCACGATCAGGAACCCGAGCAGATGATCGCTCAGTTCTAAATAAAACAAAGGCTGATTTACCTGGATTCAACAAAAGATTTTTCTGCTCAAACCACCTCCTCACCTCAATCAAACTATGCCTACCGATCTACATTAAGTCATTGACTGAAAGTGCCACTATGATAATGTTTATGTCAGCATAATTCACAACCATCACAGTATCTCCCGAAATATTGGAGCACACTGCCTTTGGATAGTCCCACAGTAAATGGTCTATCATTGGACACATAGTCACGCCCATCTTTTTGTATAACAACTCTCTGTGCACGATTCTGCAAATATGATCGTATCCACTCTAAAGGAGGACCTCTAACTCTACAACAATCAAGCTTGAAAAGAAGTACAGAGTGGTCCAAACTGTCAAAAGCCTTTGACAAGTCCAAAAATGAGGCCAAGGCAACTTGGCCCTTCTCAAAGCCAGCCACTACCATATTCACAAAATCATACACAGCAGTGTTAATTGATTTTCCTGCCAAGAATCCATGCTGATCACTCAGGAGACCCTGATTGGAGAAGAAATTGATAAGCCGAGAACACATTGCTTTTTCAAAAATCTTTCAAAAGGAGGACGGAATACTTATTGGTCTGGGGTAGCCCTTTTTACACAAAGGTTTCACCAAAGAGAGCTTCAAGTTACTTGAAAAAATACCCTCCCTGAATAAATTATTAATGATGTGGAGCCAAAATTTCCTCCCTACACTCACTAATAATATTCGCCGAAATTTCATCAACTCCTGAGCTCTTTTTATTCTTTAGATTTCTGATAATGTCAGAGATTTCAACATTTGTAACTTGGGGCAAAAACGAAGAATTACTGTTGGAAGTAATTTTCGGAATACAGTCTCTCCCTGCCAAGTTGTTAGGTATTTGTGGGGCCTCATTAACCATATAATTACATATTTGTTGTGGTGTACCAGGTGTCCCAATGTATGCCATATTAAACAAGTGGCAGTATGATAATTCCATAACAAAAATGTAAAACGATATATTATGATTTCAAAAATAATGTATAACATATATAAATATAAAAACATATTTCTCAATTTACAAAAAAAAAACAGTATAAAATAAAATGTTATAGGATACACGTCCGTTAGGTGTTATTTTGCTACTAACATTTTTAGAGTATTACAGTACTAACCTAACCTAACTTATTCTACCAGCCTTGGTACATTACTATTGCTGATTTTTTGGCCTTAAGAAAGTTTTAGTAAAAAAAAAACATTGTTTTGTTACACACCCAGTACATATTAAATTCACACATTTTGAAAAAATACAACATATCTTTTTTGTGGTAGTTTATTTTGTTCAAAAGTTATAATAACATAAAGATTACCAAAAAATTAACAGTGATGTTTCAAATGAATACTTGTTTGTTTAAAGATAAGTGAAAATGTATTTTCAAACTTACTTGGAAACTTGTGGCTCTCCATTCAAAGCAAACTGTGGCTTGTATCGGGGATAAAGCCCATTTACTTCGTCCACCGTTACTCTAAATACATTCCCCACAATAGATGTTAAAATTAACTTCAAATTAGCAGAAGGAACCTCACTATTGACTAGAACTGCTTCAATACTATTATCACTGACCTCTAGAGATGAAAGATCTAAATGATAAGGACTCTCACGTTCTTCATACTTCCTTAAACGCCTAAACAAAATTGTGACGGTTATTTTTAATTTAATTATGATTAAGCCTATTTCTTTGCATTCTTTGTTGTTGCTCCTGATAAAACTGATAAACATTAGCGAAATATTGAGCACTTGAGGAAGAAAAAAGTTTTTTTACTTATCCACGCACCGCTAGACCCAAAACAAAACCTCTATAAAATGTATGTATCGTCAAAAATACTTACTCCTATAATGCGAAGAAATGCGACAAAAATTAGAACAACGTGGGGCTATTAATTTTTTGTTAATATATTTTTATTCCATATTTTTATATTATAACTTACAAGCTCTTGATTGAAATAGGTATATACTTTCCGAATCTCTTCATACATTTTAAGAGAACTTTTAAACATGTTATTATATGTAGATTTTATTAAACTTATTAAAAAAGCAAAATATTAATAAAACATTTGTTTTAAATGAAATAAGATATCTGCTATATTTCCATCTGCTCCTTATACGTGCCTTAATAAACTTTGCAATAATTTAACAATTATAAAATTGTGATTTTTTTGGGAATCTACATTAACCACTTTAATAACTTAATTTATTTTATTATCTAGCTTATTTTATTATAAGATAATCTCACTGTTTTTAATATGGTTTAATAAATATTTTCATTGATCCTCCAAATAATTTAAAAAGCATATTGCACAGAAAAATGCTTTTAATACCTTTAGTTGAACAAAGCTTGATATGGGCAGAGGAATCTCTTTGCAGCTGCTAATTTGAAATCAATTTTTGTATGTACTTTCCAATATCTGGGTCCATTATCACTTGATACTTAACAATTATTTTTCCAATATATATAAAATTAGGTCAATTGAGTTTTAAGATAAAATCATTGCAAATAGTAGGACAAAAATCGTTAAAGAAAAATATCAATAAACTGACACTGAAGAACCTACCTACAAAAACTGCTTTGTTCACAAGTTTTAAAATTATACTTCTCCACAGCCAAAGTAATATTTGTCAAACTTAAGATCAGACTTACTAAAAATAACCTGTAAAAAATTCATTGTTAATATTTTTATTAGCTGAGACCTTATGTACAAGGTTTTTGACTACAAATACACCTTCTCACTATTAACTTTTATATTTTTATAGATATATAAAATGTTATCGATGTTCGTTTTTCTGAAAAATTATCTTCGGTTTATTAAATGTAGCACCCTGTACATTCTATGTCCATCAAATCAGTAGTGTCTTGCTGTTTATAAACATATTCACGGCAGGGCTTTTCCCAATTTTTTTGGGTGTCTTTAAAGGTAATGGTGTCAACCCTAATATATTTTTAACCAGCAAGAGATTATATGCCCATGTCATGGGCATATAATATACAGAGTGTTACATTTACAAAGCCAAAGTTGACTTCAGAAAACAAAAAAAAAATTTATAATATTTGTACAACTTATTTTTATATTTAACTTTTTTAATATCTATATAAAATATGAATGCTAATTATGAGTGCATTTATAACCAAAAATCCTGTACAGGGTGAGTCAACGATTGGAAAAAGTAAATTTACGTCGAACAGGTAAAATCTGGAAACAAACTGTTTATGCTGTGGGATATATATCTATATTTAAAAATATTTTAAGTTATACGGGGTGCGTCAAAAAAGTAGGGCAACTAAAAATTGTATTTTTTTAAATAGGACACTCTATATTTGACTTAATTTTTAAATTCTTCATAAAATTCTAACACTTTTTTGTATAACATGTTATATGGCTAAAATTGATACTTTCTTAAATATTTAGCTTTAAACAGAAAGAAATTAAATTTGACGCACATCTATGATTAGCAATATAACGCCTAGTTGTGCCACTAAAAATAAAATATTTTGCTTCTGCACAAAATAAGCATGGAATAAAAGACTGCTTCCGTAATATTGAAGATATCACATACAGGGTGTCCAAATTTAAATGCCCAACTTTAACATTTTCAAACCAATTTTTCAGTTTTTTTAAATGGAACCCCCTGTATATTTTTATTTAGTCTTGTAAAGAAAAAAAAATCTACAACTTTTATTAAACATATCATATACCTATCTTCAATAGTTTTCGAAATATTTTCAAATTTCCTTTTTTTGCATAATTTAGAAAATCAACAACTCGACCAATCAAAGCAGCCATGGAAAAAACAGTCTATAGCAACCGGCGACTAAATGTATGAAATGTCAAAAACGTGTTGTTGTTAGTACATTGTATTTCGTCTTTCGTATTCTCGTCTAATTTAAAATGAATTTTTCACAAAATAAAATGATAGATTATGGTCTATATATTGGGTGAAGCTCAAAAAAATTGCCTTCTGGCCAAAAGGCTATATAATGCAAAATATCCGGATCGGCGCGCGCCTTCTAAAGTGGCCTTTCAAAATGTCATGGAGAGATTTGATGCTAGTCACAATGTGGCATATTCGAAGAGAATAGTTGTCAATAAAATTGCCACAAATCAAGATAAAGAGTTGGAAATTCTACTTCATATAGAAGAAAATCCCAGTTTAAGTAGTCGACAACTTGCTAGTTTAACTTAGACATAACAATCTACAGTAAGCAGGACCACAAGAAGATATAAATATCATCCATATCATATGGAATTACACCCAGAGTTGCACGATGAAGATTTTGAAAGGCGTGTTAACTTTTGCAACCTAATGATAAGGCGAATAGATGCATATCCGGACTTTTTAGCGAATATCATGTTTTCCGATGAAGCTACATTTAGAAGCAATAGAGCTGTAAACAGGCATAATATGCATTATTATGCAATAACAAATCCCCACTGGGTACGAGAGGTCCAACATCAAAATCACTGGTCATTAAATGTTTGGTGTAGCATCATTGGAAACCATATTATAGGCCCGTATTTTTTTAATGAACCTCTTAATGGACAAAGATATTTAGATGTTTTGAACGTTGAGCTGCCTATTCTTCTCAGAGCACTCAGCATACAAGAAAGAAGAGACATGTGGCTGCAGCAAGACGGTGCACCTGCTCATTACCAACGGGACGTTCGTGAATTTTTGGACGCTAATTTTAATCAAAAATGGATTGGTCGTAGCGGTCTTATCGAATGGCCACCCAGATCTTGCGATATAACTCCATTAGATTTTTTCTTGTGGGGTTATATTAAAGATCGTGTTTACACCCAACCACCTACAGCAAGGGAAAACATGCAGGAACGAATCAGGGATGTATGCGCCACTATATCATCAGACATGCTAGTTAAAACTAGGCAAAATATTATTAAAAGGTTCAACATGTGTATTCGTAAAGGCGGATGCTTAATTGAACATCTTTTAAAATATAACTGAAAACATTTGATTAACTTTTAAAACCGATTTTTTTTAGTCTGATTAGTGTTTTTTTCTGTATAACTTTAAAAATTAGTACCTATTAATATAAGTTTTCAACTATCTAAATTGAAATGTATTCCTTCATTGAAGTGTATTTACTTATTTGCAAAAGAGTAGACTCCTTTTTCATCAGAATTTTTAAATATTTATAATATTATGCCAGTTCACGGATCCTTTGCTTTGAAATGTAAGATTCATTCTAAAAACATAATATTGTCTAAAAGTTCGGAAATAGCCCTACTCGCCTTATCACTGGGTTACAAAACTTAACACGGGTTTTAAAATCTTCATCGTGTAACTCTTAGTTTAATGTAATATGAAAAGGATGATATTTATATTTTCTTGTAGTCTTGATTACTGTAGATTCTGATGTTAAAATCTTTAGGTTATTAGATCTTTGTTTTGTAGCAATTTTATTAACAAATTATTATATTATCTAAATTTTCATTGGATTCATTTTAGATAATAAACTATTGTATTCATATTAAATACTTTTGTTTTACTGACAGCTACTATAGCTACTTTGAACGAGTTGATAATTTTCTAAATTGCGCAAAAAAAGGAATTTTAAAATATTTCGAAAACTATTGAAGATAGATATATAATATATGTAACAAAAGTTATAAATTTGTTTATGCTTAAAAAGAATAAATAAAAATATACAGGGGGTTCCATTTAAAAAAAGTGAAATAAATTGGTGTAAATATGTTAAAGTTGGGCATTTAAATTTGGACACTCTGTATGTAATATCTTCAATATTACGAAAGCAGTCCTTTATTCCATGCCTATTTTGTGCAGAAGCAAAATATTTTATTTTTAGTGGCACAACTAGGCGTTAAATTACTAATCATAGATGTGCATCAAATTTATATTTTTTTTCGTTTAAAGCCAAATATTTAAGAAACTATCAATTTGAGCCATATAACATTTTATACAAAAAAGTGTTAGAATTTTATGTAGAATTTAAAAATCAAGTCAAATATAGGAAGTCCCATTTAAAAAAATACAATTTTTAATAGCCCTACTTTTTTGACGCACCCCGTATAATTCAAAATATTTTTAGAATGAGCGCGATTTACATATGTATCCCATAGCATAAACAGTTTGTTTCCAAATTGTACCTGTTCGACGTAAATTTACTTTTTTCCATCGTTGACTCACCCGGTACAGAGGTCATATTAACTCGTCCACATTATGACTTAATATATAACCTTCTTATTTTATAAGATATCAAAATGATAAAAAAACTATATGGCTAGTTACCAAATTTCTGGAACCTGAGACTTTTAAACTTCTTGCAATTGTTGTGTTTTTCCTCAGAGACGTGACGCCTATAATAGTGGTGACGCGTCGTACTTACTCTAGCTGTAACTACTTAAATTTTATCCCAATGAATTAAATCAAATTTAATTGACAGATTTTTGGTATTTCAGGTCACTCCTGAGAAAATGGCTTTGAAGTTTTAGGTGAAACGCCCTGTATATGAGGTATATTTGCTTTTCAAAATTCTGCACACAATTTTAACCATATTTAACCTAACGTCTTGATTCATATTTAAAATTATTAGTTTTATAGTTTTGAATAAGCTTTTTAGGCATTCTGAATCAATACAACAAAAGTTACATAGAAAATTCTACAGCTTTCTTGAAAAAGGTTTACAAAACAAGAGATAGTTGTTCACTCTGTATATAAAATTTAAATATGTTAAGATGTAGTTATACATATTAGTGATGTGTCCAGTTTGTTACCTTTGAAGTGAAGCTGGATTAGAAAAATCATCCATTTCAGTACCAGGGTAGAAAAAAAACCATCCAGGGTTAGTTAATTTAACATAACATTTTCAGGGTAATTCAAAAATAAAAGAAGTTAAAATTAGATTGCGCCATGTTGAGTAACATGCCTTTGGCCGATTTTGGTCCCCTGTCATTTTTTGAAAGAGGGGTGGTACCAGCTGCTGGTTTTTCCTTTTTGGAGGCGAGTTACAACTGAGATATAGTAAAAATAAATAATAAAAACAAAAACAGCACTGTAAAACTAATAAAAATCAATAAAAAATCTCATAGTCATTCCTTTAATTAACTTAATTAATAATTGTATTAAAGAAAACATATTTCCAAGCTCACTAAAAAAGCAATAGTTTCACCAATATTTAAAAATATTATATTGACTTTGTGTTGAATTATAAACCAAGTTGTGCATGATATCTAAAATATTTATGGGATTTAAGAAGAGAACTATTTTTGGGTTTTACACCACGAACTATAACAGAGAATTAAAATAATACTAAAAAGAATGTTTCATTGACATTTTGTCGATTAGCCATTCCGGTTAAATTTCTGATATTCAACATAAGCGATACATTGCTCTTGGTTTTTTATTTTTTAGTTTGCTGGAGATGGGGGTAGACTTTCCCCTGAACCATCCAAAAAAAGTAGATATTTTTCAGTGTCGTTCTTCGAATATCTACCAGAACCAGAACTAAAGACTACAGATTAAAAATTTAAGGTAAATAGATAACATTATTTTTAGTATTTTAATTCTGGCTGAGTGATATATGGAATGTTTCACAGATGCCAGACCAGACTATGTAGTAGCATTTTTGTTGTTGAGTGTTTAAGATTGTGTGTCTGCAGAGACCTTAAAGACTGCATAACATGTCAATTAGAGAGTATTTGATCTTCAAAGAATAATAATAAAGTTTGTTTGTAACCTAGGATACAGGGATGACTGCAGGTTAGGTTGTATGATTATATCACCAGAAATAAGAACAATCTGATAACCTACTGTAGATCTGGAAAGAGCCAGCATTGACCAGACTTAAATTTTTTAGTACCTTAACTAATAATATAAAGAACCTTTCCTTCCTTGTATTCAGGAGAGAGGTTAAGAACATTTTTATTGGAAATACATTTGACAACATTAATGAATATTTTAATTTTTTGAATTACATTGTAGTGTTTTGCAATTGTTTCTTCTTTTTAAATTAATTTTATCATGAATAATTCTATATTGTTATTTGATGTGTTCCCTACAGCTTTTCCTTAAACAAATTCCTCATGTAGAAATATGCGACTTAAAGGATAAAGGGGATATATCCTCATAATATATATTTCATGCATTGTAATATACAATATCTACAGTCTTTCAATATTTAACACAACATTATCAATTACTTAATACTCAAACAATACTCATTCTTAGTTTATTTTTATTAACAATCCCTAACCACTGGTTATAAAATATTTTAATAATTCTAAGGAGAGCAACAGGTAGAAATTAGTTTTTAATACAAATTGTTATGGATATTTTGATACATAGGTGGACTGGTACAAGCCGAGCACAGAAGCTTAATTGTTAAAGCCATAATACAAAAGATGATTCCACCATATAAATTAAAAACTATCTCTTAAATCAATTTCAAATAAATATTAACAAAATAGAACCGTACTGCCTAGAAATAAATGTAAGTCAAAAACCAGTAAAACAGGAATACACTGATATAAAAGAAAATGTCTACTTGCAACCTTGTCGGTTCTATAAATTTTTAAGTTTTCCAATATATTTCCAGAAAATATTTAATTTTTATAAATTCTCAAGGACTTTGCAAACACTAGTAAGGGCACATACTTGAGACTAGTGAAGGCACGTATTTTAATATAGAATGTACTGGCATATCTTTTTTGTACTTAGTTTCAGCTGCATTTATCCCGTAGGACTTTACACTTGTAATCCAAAACCAGTGGTACCTTTTAAAGCATTGTTTTAAAAATACTACCATCCACAAAAAATGAAAAATTACAAGTTGATTTACCCAGAATTAGCTACATCGAGACGAGCATGAACCTGTAATCAGCCTAAACCTAATAGAATTACTTATAAGCATATAACTGGAACAAATTTTTCTCAAGTGAGTTCTTGAAAAAAAATAAATACTGATAAGTTTGTTATAGCGCGTCGGCAAAGTTGGAATATGTATATCTGATTTTTGATAATAGGTACATTAATAACTAATAACTATTATGAATTGTATTGCTTCATTTATAATTTTTAATATTCTGCAATAATGATGTCATTACTTTCAAGCCCTTATTTTTTATAAACAGCAAAACCAAACACAAATCACCTACTGCTTTAATATTAATTTTCTACAACTCATCCAATAAACTTGCCGACAATTTGCCCACAACTAAATCAGGCCCTGAAAAGACTTATAAAGTATTGGATTCAAGTTTAAAGATACTTGTGTGGTAACTATTAATAAAAGACACGTAAGTTTTTCAAAAATACTCAACATCACAACTCACAACCACTTCAAACCAGAATTTTTTTAACATGATTAAGTTCAAAATAAAAATTCTAATTTATAAAAACCTGACAATCGTTTTGAAATAAAATATATAATAATAAAAAACAACATACAAAGAATGGACTTACTTTTTTGTCATGATGGCACTGAACTCAAAAGAATATTAAACAAAAAATAAAAACACTTGAAATTTTTTTAACCTCAAATTCCCATTATCAAAACAACCAACAGATGACTGAACTTACGTGTCCCTTTAAAATTTTGTTTTCGGTGCTCGGTGTACGATATAAGGGTTTCTGACTCTTATGATTTCGGTTATCTTAAAGCTTAGTTTCCACAGTGGTGTCCATAGTGGCGAGAATTTTTTTTCCCAGGTGGTATGTACTACTGTCTACAGGTTAGTGTTATGATTGATTAGAAAACCACTTGAACAATGTTTGTTTTATTATTTATAACATTCAAACATCGATTTAAAAAACATTACAGTATATACGGGCCCCTGCTTTCTATAGATTATTTTTAAAAAAATTAATGCTTTAATTATTCATATACCTAGGATGAGCCAAAAACTGGAGCTCACATCTCATCAGTTAGTTTTATAGCCTTTTAATAATTACCGTCAGTGTTTTTTTGAATATTTGCTAGCTTATAATAATTTTTTTTAATTTTAAATATATTTTCTGCGATTCAAGTTAACCGAATGTTAAAAAAGGGGGGAAGTTTTCTCATTTTGTGTTTTTATTTCCTGCAAGGAGTTCAAAATTATCTAAACAATTATTCTAACTGAGCAAATTATTTATCTTTTCTCTCGAATGTCGATTTCTTAAGCCTTTTTGAAATTAAATGATAAGATCCTTTCAAAGAAAGAATTTTTAATATTTCAAAACGCCTTTTATCCGTGGTAGAATTGATTTTAAAATTTTTAAAGAAAGTTTATATACATCTATATAATGAACCATTATTAACCCAAAACATACTATAAAGAATCTAGGATAGTATTTAGAAAGTACCAATTTCCTGTTGAAAAAATTCGCTTACGCATGTGTTATTTATTCTTGTATTTCTATTGTGGCGTACGACTCATCGAGTATACTTTCAAATTTGTTATCGTCCATAATATATTCATTGTACGTAGTTCTGAAACGATTCCACAAGGTTCTACGAGCTTCCACAGCTTCCTTGTCGAAAGCGGACGAAGTTTGTGCGTGCAACGATCTTGCTTAGACTCTCGAAAATATGTGTTCTGATAGCAGGAATATGTAGTGTATCTTTGCTATTGTGGTAAGCTGCATTGCTCGATTTATAACTTGAGCTGCCCAATTTCGCCAGAAATATTTATTAATTCGTTTAGTCGGGGCCTGTAAGATGGATACTTTCGCAATGTCTCCTTCCACGCTAACGTGAACGAACTTTCTAAATTTTAGTTCACGCGAAACCAGATGTGACGTCGTTAACGTTCACGCTAATTAATATAAGCTATTTATATGTTTTTCGTCGAGACACTTGGTGGCGCAATGGTATGGTTCTCAAGCCGCATCGTATAGCTTTTGGGTTCGAATCCCGACAAAGATAAACATTTTTTTAACAAAATTTATAGTTCATAAAAATTTGGATTACTTATTTTCTTAAATCTAGTTTAGGTTTGATGTAAACCAACCGGGTTCTGAGTCTATATTAAAACAAGGATTTTTTTAACAAAATCTATCCTGTTAAGTGAATCCCTCCGTCAGATTAGTACAATTTTGTTAAAAAAGCAGTCATTCACATGTTTTTCTTATTTAACGTGAATCGAGTTTCCTACGATTCGTTCACGTTAGTGTGGAAGAAGCAACGATCCTTTTTTTTGTTAAATTTACATCTTGTAGCAATAATTATTTTTATCTCAAACGAGTATTTAATTTTGTAAAATATTTGTATGCAAACTATATAATCACAATTTTCCTATTTTCTTTTAGTTCTAATAGACGTAAGTAATCGCATAAGATGAGTAAAAGCTGCGGATGACAGCAAGTTAGTCACTACTACAAAAGACTGCGAGCAACAGAATTTTTTTTGGTTATTTATTTAAATTTATTTGCTTTGTTTTCTCTCCCTTTGCTTGTGCTTGTAGTTGACAGTCGTATTCTACTAATATAGTGCAAGTATAAAGAAATAATGGGGATTCGGTCAAAAAGTAGTAAAAATCTACCCGATTTTATAGTGCATAACTTCTGAAAATTCACTGAAATTTGTATTTGCATTTTAATTAGTGTATTGTTGATGTTTATGTAAAATCTCCATACTGATGTTCGATTTATTCCTAAATCATGTTTGGCATTTGTTATTGAAGCACGAGGATAGGCATGAAAATACGCCAACACGTTAATTTCATTTTCTTCGTTTTCAGTAATAGGGTGAAATTGAATTCTTGGAGCCTGCACAGTTCCGAAAATTAAAAAGTTACCTTCAATTTTAAGAAATTTCCTTGGGTTCATTGGCGGAAAACTCTAACAACCAATTGCACAAAACTTAATTGCTGTTTAGAATATTTATGCGAACTTTCAGATTTGAAGAGAACAGATTTGACAAGTTACTTATAGGAATCTAGGAACTCGCTGTCAAATATGACATTCTAAACTTTAATTGAGCCTGGTGGGTTCTCGCAACAATTCTTTGACACCCGCAGTGAATATAAAACAAATTTTAAAAAACCACATTTGACTTAATCTGACATAAACTAAAAAGTGAGACATGTCATGCCAACACCATTACGTATTGCAGTTGTTACATCATAGCCTACTTGGCGTTATAGATTTTTAATGTCTTGTCGAATATTAATAGTAGTAATATTCACAAAATCTTATAAATCCAAAGAGGTTCAAAATAGGTATAGGAACACCTTATACGAAAAATATTAATTTGTCCACTCTATTCAACGCTTCAATAATATACAAGGTGTTCCATTATAAAAAAAGTCACTTTTGATTAAATTTATAAAATCTGAATTGCAGTTAATTTTTAGGACACTCTGTATAAAAGTCGGCGATCCTATGTTGCTAAAATTAAAGTACTACATGTTGACTAAATAATATGTAAAATTTTACAATGATGGAGACTAAAATATTGAAGATTTAATTCGCATAGTTTTAGTTAAAAAAACACAAAATAATTAATATTTAAGAAACGGTAAGAAAAATGATAAAATTCCCTATATAAAAAAAACTTAGATTGTTTCAAATAATCTAAAAATAAAACAAACTACGATGTGTCCCACTTAAAATTCCAAAGTTGATGCCAGTTACCAGTAGAACACTGCAAACGCGACATTATTTTTAAAAGCTGAAGTGCAGCCTCCTATGGCCTTACTCAAAATTTCAAATTAATTTTTCTTTTTGTTCTCCAGATACTTCTAATGTACCATCGAGTAGTGGAAGATATATACTTATATACATATATGTATATATCTTCCATTACTCGATGGTACATTACACATATCTAGTAAACAGTCAATACCCTCTTAAAATACTTCCTGCTACCTTCCACTTACCTGCAAGTCAATAACGAAAAAATAACAATTTTTTTTTTTGAGTACTTCATTTATTTGTGCAATGGGCTGAAGCTATAATTTCTATCACAAATAGAACAAGGTACTTACATACTATTTGAAATTTATAAAGTGCTATAAAAAATAATCAATGATAACATAAAAAATGCTGAGTATATGCGTGTTCACAGAATAAATAATGTTAAAATAATTTAACCTTAGAACCTCTACTAAAGAAAAAAGAGCTACAACCCATATTATCATTATAATGAGTAGAAAATAATAATTACGGTATGATCACAATAAATTATCTGATATATGCTACATCTTCTACAACAAACACCTAACTACATAAGATAAAATTAGAAGAAAATGTATTATCACTTTGGGAAGTTCTTTTTTTTTTATTCAAAAACGAAAAAATATATATATAAAATAAACTTACGTCAAAAACAAATTAAAACAAAAATGAATGTAATGTATTTCATAAATTTTATTTAATCCTTGAAAAACCTACTAAAATTTTTATATGTCAAATTTTGTTTCCTTTTTCAAATATATTTCTTGAGAAAAATAAACTTCAAACTCCGATTTAAGATTTACTTTTAAATACCTAAAATGGGAACATTATCTAGGATATAATTTATACCCACAATTATGATTAGCTTAACCTGAATTCTTACAAATCCAAATATGGTTCTAAAAACTAATCTAGATGATTTTGGAAAATATGAGCCTAGTCTCTTGATCTACTTTAAAGTAATTCGATGGTGAAAGCCTCCCTGACAGAAACTCCTGGTTTTCTAATTGTTAGGGATCTCGATTCTGCATCATAAGACGTTTCCAAGCTAACTGCGCCTAGGCCTATTAACAAGTAAATAAGGATATACATATCTTACACTCACAACAAATATTTTTCATATTAAATATGCTGCTAAATTTAAATGTGAAAGATAAAATCAGAATTTTTTTATTAAATTTATTCCTGACATCATATAGTTTTTTCTGAAATGAAACACACTGTTTATTACACACATCTTATATAACATGGCATATTTAAATCCAACCATTTTCGAGGGGATGCCGAATGGCGTCTCAGTATTTTTACTTTGGGTTACTTAAAGAGACGTCTATCGTTCGAACTGTTAAACTTAGAATCAACTGATATTATCGCAATACGAGAATAGATTAATTTTAATAATCTTATAAAATATAATTTTAAATTTATTCTCACGATAAAAGTTGACTAATGCCAATTTGTAAGAAACTATTTACTTTCACTTGGTAATTTTACGTGATGATCCCAAATATTGTCGATGTTTTTGCTTGATATGTCAGCTCTGTTTTTACATCGGAGAAACCAATGGCGAACCAGACTATGGTTCCCAAAGATGATTTTTTCTGAATTTGTTTTTAGTGATACTGAAGTACTGGTAACTCTAAAAAAGTTGAAGGGCAACAGGGCTATTGAACCAGATGGGTTTTCCGGGCTATATAAACAAGAGTTGTTGTATGTAATTAATCTTAGTCTCCGTACAGCAACTTACCCTAAAGACTAGCATATTAGCAAAGTAGAGCCTATTTTTAAAAATGATGTTAAACATGGTGTAACAAATTATCAACCCATAACTATAGTAAACGTTAACAAACTTAAACGACCGTGCCAGAGCGTAACGAGGTCGGCCTTTGTTTTGCTCGACCTAGAAAATCGGCTATATAAAGGACTCAACTTTTAAAATAACCACACACGTTTTTAGGTACGAATGGACACCAACCAAATAATACAGCTTTACCAATTTTGCCTTTGTGGCACGATTTTTAAGTAAAATTTTTGTGTTTATTATTTCAAATAAAAAAATCCAAGAAAACTAAGGCGACAATTGGGCCCTTATATCCACTTTTGTTTTTGTTAAGCCAAGGCGACATACTTCTATTGTAAATTCTGGATACTAGACACGAAGGGATGCCATATGAAAAAATGTTTGCTCTTTTCTGAGTATGGGCTATTTAATAAACATAATGCACATTACTAATCTATGAAAATCTAAGCCAGAACCCAAGCAGCCACAGAGGCTAGAATCTTTTAATCTAAGGCGACATATTTGTACTGTAAATTTTAGACACTATACAGGTAAGGATGCCATATGAAAAAAATATACATAATGAACATTACTGGTCTATGAAACTCTTAGCCAAAACCCAAATGGTAACGCCACAGAGGCTAGAATCTGTTAATGTGTGGATTGGCGTGTAATAACCCAAAGACACACTCCGAGTTAAATACATTATTCTGAATTTTTTGACACATAAATCTTGATATATAATTATTAAGGAGAAATTGTTAAATGAAATTTTGTGTGTACTGTATCAGAACAATGGCAATTTGAATATTTATTATAAGTTTTTTTAGTAAGCTGATATTTGTTTTTACATTATACATTTACTTTACCCATACGTAATATACAGTACAGCTACTCTAATCCAGACACACTTTAATTCGGACATCCAGTAATGTGGATAGTCCCATTTAAAAAATATATAGGTTATGTATATCTTCAACTTTTCTAACGATTTTAAAACTTTTTGATACTCTTACAAAATAATACAAGGAAAATTCTATTTAAAAGTTTTTTATTGTATATAATAACCCCTTGCATTTAATTGTCTGGGTTAAAATGGTTCTACTGTATTTTAATAAATTGGTAAATTAAACTACCCATGTTTTTTTATTTTTAAACTATTAATTTTGAAATAATACCATATTATTATTTTTAATTGCGATTGCAAAATCTCATTTATTTATAATAATCAGGTCAAAAAAAACAAAGAAATTTGACTTATATAGGTCTGTCATACTAAACACATAATTTTCTTAACGTTACATACTTACATTCTAAACCTGTAAACCAAATACAGAAATAAACCAAAAAAATCTAGTAAAAGTCATGGTTATTCCCTAAAATAAACTTATAAACCTGTCCTAAGCTTTAGTAAAAACCTCTAATTAAAAATTGGTATTAATTCTTGTGTTGTATAAGTAAATGACCCTCTTTAGTTTAAGCACAGATCGAGGCATCAAAGTGATTGTGTTTTTTCAAAAACCAAAGTAATTGCTTTATAATGCATTTTAGATTTTAGCGTACAAAAGCAAATACAAGGGGGGTGGATCACCCCTCCAAGCTCAACTAACAATTCATGTCATTAAAACTCATTTCCACAATGTTCCAGCTTATCCAGCTGGAGGAAGTAGTTGACATTATCAAATGCCTCGGAAAAGCAAAATAGATCTGTCAACTTGTTCTACCGAATCCACAGCGGTACTTAAAGAGTTAGAATAGATGGACAAGTTAGTCGACATGACCCTATCCTCAAAGAAGCCATGCTGATGAGATATAATTCTGCAAAAGGAAGAGAATATTTCACGCGTCACCAATGATTCCAAGTCTTCTGCCATACAACACAATCCCTACATCGAACGATAGTTAAAATCAGTAGATACCAAATCTTATTATTGTAAAAATTAGTGTTCTCAGTTTATTTAATACAATATAACCAATTTATTCATATGTCTGCTTATAATCGGCAACACCACATCATCATATAATATAATAGAAATTTATAACTTCACAGCATAAGGTCGATCGTACGACGATGCCAAGCCTACCAGTAACACCAATGTTTATATCAATTTATATTACGGTGAATATATTTAAACATGATGCAATAACATTTTCATACAAAGAAAAGTAATGTGTTTCCAGTATTAATTTCTAAGCAGCCTAAAGAAATTACGTTTATTGCAAAATAGTAGAATACAAACTAAAATACCTAAAGCCTCAGATCAGATTACACCAGTAACAAGAGTTTTAGTTAGATATGGCAAACCGGATCGACAACTCCACGTATTAGACCATCCCACTTTCATTGACAAGGGATCCTTATAGTAAAAAAGTATAATAGTCTACAGTAAAGATTGTTACAGGGTTATGTGACCGGCGTGGCTTAAAAACCAATAGCGGGTCGTGGAACTATAATAAATTTTAACATAAATTAATTTGCTAAAAAATATTTTATTAGATACCAAGCGTTTCTTAGCGTCACTACTGCATGTGTTTTAATGTATTATTGTGTATTTGTTGATATGGATCAAATCTTCTAATTATATGTTGCCTTACTTCAAGAACCAGCGTTCTAAAGGTGCGGTGACATTAGAAGAACATTTATTTTTTAAATATTTAAGAAATAAATTTTATTTACTTTATCTTGGTCATTGCGAAACTAGGAGCTTTAGTTGACCTAACTATGGTGCGGCAATGTGAGTTTGTAAAAAAATGGCCGTTTAAGTTTGGAATTTTCTTTTAATCACTAAGTAAACAGCAGGAGACATGTCTAATGGAACATACCTTATTCACTTATTTTGGGTCACATGACGTATTGACCAATCCGGTTCAGTATGATAGAACGCTTATTTCTTCGGGGGTCATGTGAGAATCCACAGAAGCAAAATGATACAAGAAAGACTCTGAGGTGATTTTTTTAACGATTACAATACTATAGTTTTTCCTATCAGAGAATTAAAATATTTATAGAACATATCTATACTATATTAAAATAGTCAAAGGGCGTCTCACGCTCAAAAAAACGTACTGCGATTTCGAAAATCACTAGATTTTGGATAAAATCTCGGGAAATATTAAAGTTTCGGATGATTTCCAGTCTTTTTTTAATTATTACTTCAGTTGGGCCAATTTTTTATATAAGTGTTGTCAGGTAAAGGAATTTAAATGGTGATTCTTTCGGTATTAAAAGTAAAAATGTGTTCGTAAACATGTTTTAGCTATTAACATGGAAAAACAATATCAGAATTGGCTATTCTATTCTTATCTTATAGCGCCCGCTTTTTTTTACTTTCCTCGCAAGAGGAAAGTATTCTAGTTGCAAAAAAAATATGTTCCATCGGTTAGTCTGTATGTCTGTCCGCGACAAAGCTCAAGAACTGATTGTCCTATTTACCTCAAGTTTTGGTTAAAAATTAATGGTCATATGATCATGACGTGGTAACATTTTGGTAAAAATCCTATTCCGGTCTATTGAAATGTTAAAAAAAAATATTACTAAAAAACTGCTTATCCGTTTTATCCAAATTTTGCAGAAAAATGGGGTGTGACATGACCATCAACTCATAAGTTTTACTACAAATCCAAAATGGCGGCCTAATAAAATGTTATAAAAGTCAATGCAGAAAACTACTGCATTGATTATGTTCAAATTTTGCTCAAAAATCAAATATTATCTAAGGATGAACTGGTTAAAATGTTGAGACAAATTCCAAATGAAGGAACAAAACGGTGGCCTAATTAAATGTTTAAACATATCTGAAAAAGTACTTATCGGATTGACTGATTGATGACATCCCCATTTTGAATATTTATTGCACTACAATTTTAAATTTTTAAAATGTTGACAAAAATTCATGATGTGCAGTCTTAAATTCCCCTAAATGCCGAATTTTAATCAAATCTGCAAACATTTTGAAATTAGTCTGCTATGTCGGTGCCGCCATTTTTAATTCTCAAATATTGACTAAAATTTCATAACCTTCATTTTTAAATACTTCTAGATACTGATATTTCAGCCGAATCTGTACAAATGACAAAATTCGTTCGCTATATTGAGCCATTTTGATTTCTGTTGTGCATTGTTAAATAATCCCCACAAAGTGTTAAAATCATCCGTCCGATCTGTTGACGTTGTCATTGTCAGCACCGCTATTTTGAATTTTTAAATGCTGATACTCTTAAATTTTCCTAGGCACCAATTTTCAGTTTAATCTACACAAGTAACAAAATTCCTAGGCCGTATTGGCGCAGCCATTTTGGATTTCTAAACGTTGACGAAAAAAATTCGGTTTTTTATATCCGAAAGTGTATGCATGACAAATTCGAAAATAATCGGTAATGAAAGTGGTGAAAAATCCATTACAAGATTTGAGCCAGACATACAAACATACAATCAGACGAGTAGGAAGCTAATAAAAGCGCGTTAAAAGCATTGATTATAGTTTAATACTCTAACAATAGTATTCACTAAAGAGGTTTAAATTTAGAAAAGGTCTAACTTGACAGTTACAGGTTTAAGATGACATTTTTAACAAGTGAGCAAATAATTTTTCTAAATGTCACAATTACAAAATGACAGTGACATAAGGCAAACATAACTAAAAACTAAAGTTTAATAATATATAAATAACTAATTTCCTTTTAAACTTATTCTAATTTATTGATTTGATTTTAACAGTGAAGTAGGAAACGATTATTTCATTGATATTTGTAAAAATACTTATTTGCCTCATTAAGGAATAGAAGAAGAATCCTTCATTTTGTCAACGATAATGAAGCATGGCCCATTTCTTCATTTTCGTACATCAAATATTTTAACAGGTCGTCATTTTGTTTCGACATATTGAATTCATACCAATATTTTTTTGTATCAGACGTAATTTTTGTGGAAAATTGAATAAGATTAAAGTCAATCGAGTAAGTGGAGTTTTTAGCTAACCGGAACACACCGACCGACCGACGGTAATGGAAAAACATGAAGATCTGTAAAAACCCAGAACGATGGTTTTTTTACGATTAATGATATTTCCTTATGCGGGAAGTGAAAACTCGCGCCGCCACTGGCATTCGTCAACAAATGGCCACGGCTTGAACATGGGCCATCTCCACTTCTTGTTTTATCGTAAACATTTGTCGATAGAATGTGAAAAATAGGGGAACCATGTTGGCGCATAACGTGATTTATGAATGAAATATGATCTCTACTTTAATTCTTTCTCTAAGGTTCATACCATCATAGGGATAATTTTTAATTTGTTGTGTATCTATCAATAAATGTGTTCTAGTTGTGATATTTCAAATTTTTTGATGACCTAAATTGGTATTGTTTTTGTTTTACTAGATTTTAATGTTATTGTAAAAATTTCAGGTCATTTCAAATTCTACTGTATATATTTTGACATTATTTGTTAAATGCATATCTCGTTATATTTTTCAAACACAGAGATTTTTTATAAGAAAATAAACTCTATTTGTATCTTAAAATTTAACTGAATTATTCCAAGAAACACAAATTCAAATTATATAAATACTTAACATAAACTTACTTTTGCTAGTAAGTTTAGCCCCAGTAATTCCTTTTGGTGGTCCCAGGATTATAACTCTCTCTATCCATTCCTCTGTGGGGTAATCAGTCTTGTCAATCAGGCTAAAACATATATATTTACAGTTTTAGTATTTTTTTAACACACTCATAATTTTATAGAAAGAAGATTTAATGTGGGATAGTTCACCACTATATTTTAATTAATGTTATTATTTAAAATACAGTATAGTACAAACTTATGAATAATGTTTGAAAGTGTCAGACAGAATAATTTGAAAGAATTTGACTTTGATTAAATGTTGGGTAACTGATGGGAATATATGTATAATTTTAATATTAGAGGGACAAATATTTCACTGCAGCTCAGACTTTTTGGCACCACCTATAATTAGACTACTCCATAAAAGAACAAATATATTGTAGGTTGCCTATTAACGACGTTATAACACAAAATGTTTTAATTAAAAAGTAGTAAATCAATAATTACACCATTTCGACTTGTATTACAGCTTTAATGACAAAACATTCGCGCTCCTGCGCCTAACCTGATGCTGATCTGGTACCAATCCACACACCTCAAAACAAAAAAAGCCTAACCTAAACTAATCAAAAACGCAGTTCAAAAATCAAAGTACTTTTGCTCTCTAATTCACCAAAAAGTAGTAACTAATGTGGCAATATAAATTGTACACGCCTATTTTTCTTTCACATTTTTTGGCCTACTACAATGGATGCTTAAACCCATACGTCGCCAAACAGAAAGTTTAGTGCACTAGAAATACTCGACCGAGAGGCTACGGTTCGCCTCTCCCTTCAGAAACAAGCAATTTATGCCTTTTTTGTGCAATAGTCAGTGACGTCCGATCTGCAATAACATAAGGTAAGGTTTAGTGTAGCTCGGTTATAGTCAATCATATAATTATTGTTTCTTGGCTTATGTGTTTAAGGTCACCTATTTATTATCATTGCTGACGTTAATTTGTGGTAATTAACCTTTTAAATTCAATATTAATTACGCATTAAAAATATACAGTCCACTTTTTTACTCTAGAAATCCAGATCTAAGGCTATCACTCTGGACACTTAACATGATAAAAACTTGAAAAAAAAAGTGTAATCACACAAAGAACCTTGTCCAGTTTATGCCTCTAAAATTATCTTTATTAACGCAAATTATCTCTCAATACATATCTACCCCATTCCAGTAAATAATCAAATTCCAAAGTTTCTAGTAGCTATTTTGTACTGCTTAAGAGCAAGAGATTTGCAAGCACGACCACATCACATCAATTGCCACAGCAGCAGCAGATAAGGAATAAAGTTGCCTAAGGTACTTTTACTTCCGCCAAATACCTTTAACACTTCTCAATCAGAACCAGCCTTACGTATTGATTCCATATAGAAGCAACCTCTCCATCAATTCATAACTTTCTTATCACTGTCCAATGAAGAGCTATTCACCTGATTGAGGACCCAAACATCACAAGGAAGCTTGTCTCACTAGAGCATCGTCGAACTGTCGATATGTCTCTGTTTTGCAGATACTACCATGGATTTTGTCCTGACACATCATTCATTTGGCTTTCCTTAGCCATTCCTACAGAGACATCGACCCACACTCTTCACCATCCAACTGCAAAATCCGATGGACTTTGATCGCTCAGTCCTGATTATAATCTGCTAGCAGCAAAAGCCTTTCCCTGTTCATGTTTCTTCATTTAAGCCAACAACAGTACGTAGGCCTTCGTCATCTACCCTTACGATTTAAAAAAATATGGTGGTACCAAGAAACATGAGCTGCATCGAGGCGAATAGCGTTATGTACATTAGACTTTAGCACAATAACTAAAGACTTTAAAAAAAAAAAAAAAATCGAAGAAATTGTCCATATTGCTCAAAGAGACCTAGTTTTAATAACAAACATAGAAAAAGACTCCAAGTCTCGGTCTCATTAAATTATAATTTTACAATTCACAACAAACATGACACGTGTTTCGCCCTTTCGAGCATCATCAGACCTACAAACAACAGAGAGAACCTTAGTAAATAATCACACTCACAAATCCTAAAACAATAACTTACAAATAGAATAAAACACACTAAAGCACAACAAAACAAACAACTACTTATACATATTTGATGGACATTAAAATGAGGTTAAGTCTCACGTGAATAAACAAAATAAAATATTAAAAAAGTATTAAAAAAGATTCACGTCTCTAGACGGGATCGAACCCAGACCACCCGAGTGAGACACCGAAGCAACCACCCACAGGCCACTGGACTAGTCGGAGAAAAGAACCAAAAACTCTCACTCTATGAATTAGTAAATGAAATGAAGGTTGCCTACAATTATTATTACATTAAATTGTTGATTGACTGAGACTGTTTCGGCCTTTGCCAGTCATTTGTTGGAGTCAGGTCATGAATTTTCCATTTCTGACGTTAATGTTTTACATGAATGTCCGAAGGGGAAAAAGCTTGACCTTCTAGAAAAAATGGAAATAACCAAAGCTATAAAAAGTCCCATTCTCACTTGCGTTAACGATGTTTTTAATTTTGAACCAACCTTAATATTTAACAATTTAATGTAATAATAATTGTAGGCAACCTTCATTTCATTCACTAATTCATAGAGTGAGAGTTTTTGGTTCTTTTCTCCGACTAGTCCAGTGGCCTGTGGGTGGTTGCTTCGGTGTCTCACTCGGGTGGTCTGGGTTCGATCCCGTCTAGAGACATGAATCTTTTTTAATACTTTTTTAATATTTTATTTTGTTTATTCACGTGAGACTTAACCTCATTTTAATGTCCATCAAATATGTATAAGTAGTTGTTTGTTTTGTTGTGGTTTAGTGTGTTTTATTCTATTTGTAAGTTATTGTTTTAGGATTTGTGAGTGTGATTATTTACTAAGGTTCTCTCTGTTGTTTGTAGGTCTGATGATGCTCGAAAGGGCGAAACACGTGTCATGTTTGTTGTGAATTGTAAAATTATAATTTAATGAGACCGAGACTTGGAGTCTTTTTCTATGTTTGTTATTAAAGACTTTAAGTTAGTGATGTTTCATTCTAGATTTTAAGTTTGTTTATTAATTACTCCAAAGCCATGCATAATTAACACTCAAAAAGGCTGGTAACTAGAAAGTATGGTTTTTCCAGACTTCTAAATAAAAGTCTTCACCAACAAATGTTTTGGTGAAGCTGGAATTACGGCTTTAACCATATTTTTTTCAAAACGGTCAGCCGAATTAAAATTTTTTAAGAGGATGTCGAAGTGAATTGAATGATTCTGCTGGTTCAAATATACACGTGATATATGCACTGTCACCGATCGATGTGGGTCGCCGAGAGAAACCAAAAAATACCACGGTTGGCCTTGATACACGGGTCGTCATTTTGTAAAAAAACCAAAAACTTAAAATAAAATGTATCGAAATTTTATAACGGTATATCGGAAAGTCTACAATTTTTTAATAAACAAAAAGATAATAATTTTTTTTAAACAAAAAAATATGAAAAATATTGATTAATCTTAACGAAAACACAACCTAGTTTTAGTTGAGACATTTTTTATTCGTCAGTTAATAAAATGTTGAAAAGTTATTGAGATATCCTCTAAAATAAAGTTGTTAGGCACCGTTACCTGGCCAATTGAAAAACCAAAAAAAACAACATAAAAAGACTCTGTAATATACGCTCCTTATTCTGAGTATGGAATCTTTATAGTCTGATTGATTCTAGCCCAAGTACCAAGAAATATTTTTTTATGATCAGTGTATTTATAAATAAAGTTATAGATAAAAACTATCTGGATTTCAGATATTAATCTATACACAAAATGTGTACAAAAAATATATTACATTTCAAAAAGGAAACACGTAATAAACTGCTAATTAAAAGTAACTTAAGTTAAATGGTACCTGCTAGTAAGTTTGTTCTTCTCAAAACTAAAGTTGATGTAAACATATTTCTTGCCATTTTTATACTCGAAACTCTGATAATCATCAACGTATAAAGTTCCCGTAGCAGACTGTTTATCATCTAGGGCCACATACAGTGTGAAAGGATCATTGTGCATAACAGCCGAGGATCTTCTTGGACGATTTTTGCGCGGTATTATCGCACCTCCCCGGTAGAATACGACGTGCTTTAAAAAAGAAAGTTCAGTAATGCATCTATTGAATTATAAGAGAAATATTTCCTTTTAAAATGCCTTATATTTCTTACCCGATCTAAATTTACAGGAATTCTGTAACTACCACCATGATACAACTTAGAGTCGTCCAAATCATACCAATTGGATGTAGGACCACCCGGTAAATATACTTCAACAGACGATTCTCCTTGCTCGGTTACAGGACGTGCCAATAGAGAATGTCCTAAAAACGCAAAATAAAAAATAACTAATGATCAGAGATATAAATAAAGGGGAGCAGAGTTCAGACCTCACCCATTGCTCAAGCGAAAATTAAAACAATCAATGTTATCTTAAATTTTGATGCACGGAACATGTAAAAATTATATGGCATAAAACAAAATGAAAATGTTATAGACACATTTTTTTTTGTGGCTTTTCCCTGTATGTGAAAACCAGGTTTGATATATGGCATTTATTATCTGATTAAAAACTGCTAGTTTAGAAATATATCGAAACAGTTGCCGAAAAATTCGGGATTTTGTTTCAAAACGATTATTTCATAATATTTTCGATTTTATTGTTTCTATTACATGAGCACCCATATGTTTCAGAACTTAAGATAAACTACTTTTCGATAAAAAAGTTTTGATTAAAGTTTTTTTTTGAAATTCAAAAAGCTGTTAGTGGTTGGATTTATACAAAACATTCCCAAAAATCGAGGCACAAAAGAAATTTCTCAGCCGAAAAATGGTGTAAGAATGTATAATCCTACTCTCTAACGCTAATGGTTGGCAATATATTGACAAGAATGTGTAATAAAAAATGTATTTGTGTACTTGTTCTTACTGCACCTAGTTCTATTCTAATCTAATAATTCGGTTTAAATAGAGAAGGGAATAACGAAATGAAAAATATTGACACCTGTATCTGAAAAATGAAGCCATTGTGGTCCATGTGTATAAATTTGTATCTTATATTATACCATCTTCTATTATAGTTCTTGAAATAGAGTCTCTTGTAATAATTCTTGGAATACACCAAACCTAAACCCCCCTCTTAAAAATTGTCATTTACAGGTTAAATAATTCAGGTATATATTTTGATATTTCTGTATATGCAAGAAATAAATTATTTCCCGAAAAAAGCAAAGGCAGCTGCAATATCAAATGTGCTCAAAATATTTCACAATATGTATGTTGAAATTGAGCATAATTAGAATAGCTAAACAGAATTACAGGGATTTTAAAAACACAATTTACTGCAAACCACAATTGACATATGATGTATGGTGCAAGGCATTAAATCGCTAATAAACAGACGAAATATACCGAAAAAAATACAGTCTTTTAAGTAGGAGACAGAAAAACCTTTACAGATGCGAACTGGACAGTTACTATATTAGGAAAAAAAGCAATGATGATTTTAAATTATTTTTTTCATACCTATTTGTTAAATACCTACATATTTAAAAAAAAATTAATTTTTTGTATTATATTTTCAAAAGTATTGTGGCCTGTCGCCAACAAAGAATACGCTACTGTGGTTTCCACCTCCTACAATGACCAAATTTGGAATTCTAAATGAAATTTTATTATTTTTATGATAAAATAAGAAACAATAAAAGTAAAGCAACCTCCGTTTTTTATGGATTTTCTGCACGCAAAAATCTAACAAATTAGAACAAACTATTTTTACTCTACACTCGCAAGAACTTACTTAGGGTTTTTTTACATCTATGCTGAAATCAGAATGATTGATTTATTTTGTATCCGACAAAACACCGATTTTTGAATAGTTTTGTTACAGTATTTGTTCTAAAACTATTGCAAATTCATGACGTTTTTTGCTCAATAGTTTAATATATTATTACTAACTTCAATTTCTTAGAGTAAATGTATTTCCAAACTCCCCTTGTCAAATATCTATAGCTACACTTTTAGATTTTGGTTCTGAACATGCCTCATAAAACACTCTGAAATAAGAATAAACATGCAAATGGTAACTAGATTTATTCATTTGATTTTTGACATGTGTATTTTCATGACTATAAGCGTTATCCCTTGTTTTTTTATATCACTCTATATATTATATTAGTTTCAAAAAAAAACATATTAAAACTTTATTTGTTGAAAATTATTATGGTAATAACCCATCCCCCCAACGGCAGTCGAGTTACGGCGCTGGTGCCGATTGAATTACAGAATAAATAAATTTTATAGATAATTAAACATCAATCTCAATTACATCAAGGCTAATTACCGCTTTTTTTTGTAATTATAACATTATTTCAATGCATTTCCGTTAGAAATAAAATACCTAGATACTGTTTTCTAGTCCTCATAACTGATAAAATAAATGCCCATTTAAGAATAAAGGCCAACGTAACTTACCAATTAGAACTGTGTTGTCGATGTCAAGAACATTCTCGTCATCTGGATAATGATAGAATAAGGGTCTAATAACAGGTTCTCCTTTGGTCTCATGTTCCCAGAACAGAGTGTACCATAAAGGCAAATGAGCATAGCGAAGTCTTAGTGCCGTTCTGATTCTGCTTACGACATCTTCCGAAAAGAGAAAAGGTTCTCGACGCCTGGTGTCGATATGGGCGTGTGCACGGAAAAACGGCAACCAAATTCCACCCTTAAAAAATATAAAATATACCATAGGAATACATCAAAAAAGCTTAAATTGCAAAACTTCAGTTTGCAATTTAAGCTTTTTCCTAATCCTAACGTAACCTAATCTCTATTAATATTTTTTTTTATTTAAGACAAAACCAATAAGATCATTTTTTCTATTATTAATACATAATATATGATTGATATGTTATTGTAGTACGTTTCCATAAATGTAGAACTGTAAATCATTTATATTCACGTGATTTCACCTATTCCAATGAGAGGTAGTACCATTTCATAGAAACATTATTATCTATATTAAAAACTTATTATGAAAAAATCCAGTGGCGGCTCGTGGTGAATTATATTGGGAGGACAATAACAAATTTAAAAATAGGAATACTTAAAATAAAAATAAATATCTTATCTTCAAATTGAGCTTTAAATTCTCTTGAAGTTCAGGTCTACTCTTCGGTCTTTAGAATTGGAAAAATGCTGAGTGACACGTTCGTTAAAACTGCACGCACATTCCTTTTATAAACAAAGCTGTTTCATCATGGCCACGTAGTGCCAGCTCGAATGCCCCACAAAATTTTACACAATTTATAATTTTGTTTAAAATATAACCATTTTTGGATACATTTTCATTAAAATCTCTAAGGGATTTTCTATAAGCTGTGTCTAGCTGAGTGCAAATATCAACACTTCCGACCGTAGCATAATTCATCGAACATTTCATGTAATCTGCAGAAAACGCATGTTTTTTTATTTTTTCTTTTAAGTGTTTTAAGTCTTTAACACCGGTTGATTATGATGCACATAATGAGTCCGACGAGTCCTTAGAAAACAACAAACAAACAACAGTAAAATGAGTTAGAGACATCATAACCACATATCTAACTAGATATGTGGTTATGTATATAGCTAACTGCTATATACATACTTTTGCGAAAGTTTCGATGAACCTCTTTATTTTTGCCTTTACTAGTTTGTCGTATACTAAGTTCTGGCAAATTGCTCTCAACTCTTTGGTTGTTTAATTTTTTGCACTACCGACATTTTATTTCATCTACATTCACAACTCAAACATAGACCACCTTGAAATTGGTTATTTGTGTAAAATTAAATTCGTAAGCAGTTTTTAGTTGTTTATTTTTTTACACTAGTCACTACCAATACTTTATTTTCTGTATATTTCCAACTCATGAATCATAAGAATAAAAAAATATATATTACAAAAAACAGTATATAAATCAATTTTCATTAAAAACGTCCAAAACAATATCGAGTTAGAATATAGGAACGCAACGAGACCATTCAAACTGCCGCGCGCGGCTAATAGTGCAGCGTATTTAACTTTTCCCAAGGTTCGAGTTTTATTACAACTATTAGGAGGGACAGTCAAACGAATAATTTATTTTTTGAAATATTTTTTGGGGGTCATTGACTAAATGACCTTATAGAAGAGCCCGCAACTGAAAAAATCAATATAATTTATAGTATAATATAATTTACCAAAAAAGAAAAATAATTAAAAGATATACAAAATTTACAAACATTTAAAAAGCCTTTGTAATTTTTTTTGGAAAAGGTTAAGTCCACAAAGAGTCTGTTGTGTCAATAATACTATTCCAACCTATGGGTAACTCGGTCAAGGAGATTAATTTGCATGCATATCTGGAAATGGGGTTGACCTTCTAGAATGCTTTTGTGCAATACAAAACCATGGCATAACCTTACAGGAAATCTACTGTTCCTTGTTAATGTCAAAATATATTTTTCAGATAAACCCCAGTATTTCTGATACAACAGAACCTCACGGGCAAGAAGACTGTCACTATTAGCCAGTTTAACACCGGCTGCTCGCCTGGGTAGATCATTAGTCTCTATAAACTGGAGATCTGAAGCACCTTCCTCTTGTGTTGTTTGGATGCTCATCATAAAATATCACATGTTCTTGATTTTCTCATTCGTTTTATATAAAATGAGAAAATTTTGGTAATATGCTACTACAATTAAAAACCGCTTTCCAAATCATAAAGCAAGTAACAAAGTCAGAAACTAATTATTTACAACAAGGCAGCAAAACTTCTGAGTGATTGCTAAATAATCTAGAATATTCATGCATATATTACCTGGTACCATCTCTGCAACAACTCCTCATCGGGGTTGTTAAAAAAGCCACCAATGTCAGCACCACAGAAACTAATACCTGAAAGCGATAAGAAAATTAGTAAACGTGTAGCAATCAATAATAACGATTATGGAAGTTACGATAAGTAAGTTCTCTCATACCCATACACTGTCTATTACTTTTAAAGAATTGGCATTTACAGGTTTAAGATGGAATAAGTAAATTTTGTAAATGCCATAGTGGCAAATTATGGTGACATAAACAACATTGACTCAAGTACTAAAAGTTTTAATTGGCATATCAATTAGATCTGGCCTAACTATAAACCTTAAAAAAAATTTGGGGTTAATTCTTAGGCAAAATGGAGTTTTTAGGAATATCAGCTTCCAGTTTACTTTAGTTTTAAATCAAAATCCAGACTTTCGATTAATTCAGTTATTATCGTCAAGAAATATATTTAAAAATAAGGTACAAGATATCAATCTGTCAACTTTTCAACAGAGTCACCTTTCTAACAAAGCTACGACTACAAAATTTAAAATAAGTCTCATTTTCATGTACACAAACTGTAAACAATTTACCAATAAAATGGAATAATAATTCTAAAAAAACAATTGCTATGACATTTTCTTACCTCCCATAGCTTCAGACAAACACATAGGAAAACTGGCAGACAAATGCGACCATTTGGCATCGTTGTCGCCTGTCCACATAGCAGCGAATCTTTGGGAACCGGCGAAATGACCCCGGGTGAGAATAAAGGGTCTTCTATGAGGAGATCTTAATAAGAGGCCTTGGTATGTGCCAATAGTCTATAATGAAAAATAAACAATTGACAGATAATTTAATAAGACAATCTTAGAATATTAAATATAAATTGTAGTCTTAGTCCAGTCAAAGTCAAAAATCGCTTTAGTTGTTATAAAGAGTAAACTCTTGTGAAAAGCTTCCGTAAAATTACAAGTCATTCAACTAATACGGTCTAAATTAAACATACATAAATAGTATAGTAAACAATATTGAAATACCCAATAAACACTAAGAATACTTTTATAGAAACAGTTAAAATGACAATATAGAATAAATTGGAGAATTACAAGTTGGTATTATAGAACTCTTGCAAAGTACTGATTTATTGTCAATAGCCAAAGTCAAAAATTGCTGTATTTGTTATAAAGAGTAGGAAAACTCTTGTGAATAAGCATATCTGTAAAAATACAATAAACTAATATGGCTAAAATTAGATATACAGAAATGAAATAGTATATCATATGCAAATAAATAACACACAATAATAATATTTTTATAAAAACAGGAAATGACAATGTACAATAAACTGGACAATCACAGGTTGGTGTCGTAAAACTTTTGTAAAGTATAAAAAGCTTTTTCTAATAAAATCTTTTTTAGTGATTTTCTAAATTATTTCTTGGTCATTATTTGTTTGATATGTAGTGGAAGGTGGTTATACATCTTAAGCCCCTCAAAGAAGATAGAGTTCTTGGTAAGTTCTGATTTAGGAATAGGTAGGGCTAAGTTATCAGAATTTCTTGTTTCATACTGTTGACTCATACTCATGCCCCTGAATCGTTTATGGATAAGTGAGGCAGTCTCCAATATTAGTAAGCAAGGCAATGTTAGTATTTTTTCTTGGTAAAACAAAGGTCTGCAATGGTCTCTAACCCTGGCTCACCAAATATAACGAATTGCTCTTCTTTGCAACATAAAAACTGAGTTAAGATGATATTGGGTACAAAATCCCCAGAAAGGAATGGCATATCTCAAATGGGTTTCAACTAAGCTGAAGTAAACATTTCTTGCTATGGCACTACCCAACTCCTGTGAAACTATATGAACTGCATAGCAACTTGAAGCCAATTTGGAATTAAGTGCTACTAAATTTTAACCTGTCATCTATCCAGATGCCCAAGAATTTGGTAGAACTCTTGTTAGAAATGGGTATGGGAGTTGCAGCTACATCAAGTTTAAAAGTCATTATGTTAGTCCTGTTGATATTAAAACTAAGAGAATTAGCCTCAGACGACAACTGAATCCTCCCATCAGCAGACACTCTGTTTATCAAAGCATCAGCTTCTCCACCTGCCCAAAAAAGCGTGATGTCATCCACAAAAAAAAGTAAACTGTCCAGAAATGTCAAGTATGTACTTCCTTTACTAGTTTTCCAACAATCTTTGAGAGAATTTGCAGGATTACCTTCTTTATATATTGGTTGGACAATAGCCACCTTTAGACTATCACGAAACAAGCCGAAATCAAAGGAAGCATTAATAACATGAGCCAGAACATACTTGTCAGGTAAACATTCAAAAATTCTATCTGAAATTCCATCAAATCCAGCTGAATTCCTGTTTTTTATTGTTGCTTTGATTTCTTTAATGTCTGTGTGATGGAAGCTAAATGAATCAGCAATAGAAATTGTAACAAATGACAGAGGATCAAGTTGTGAATTCAAATTAGATGTCAAGCTGTCAGCTACAGAATAGAAGGAATTCAAACTATTAGCGTCTAAACTAGATTCCTCTACTGAAAAACTTGAGTTGCCTCTTAATTCATTGACTATTGCCCCTATATCTAGTGTTTAGAGACAACAAGTGGTGTAAAGTATAAGCAATAACAAAATAGTTTTTTTTATATAACGTGCGTCTCTCTCTGTCGGTCGTAACGTGACTCACACGTGATTGCCTTTTATTCTTACTTGAAGAACATTTATATGAACAGGAGTGAATTTTAGTAGTTGTCTTGTTTACTAAATGTAGGTATGTTCTGTATTTTATAATGGTTGCTCATTTTACCTACAGCACCTAGTCATTACCTAGTTTTACAACAAATTTTTAAATCAATAAAAGTTCAATGTATAACCAACCAGTCTATATATTTTCTGTGTATTATGATAGGCATCTTTTATTTAAAAACCTACATGAGTTAGTGCATATTCGTTGTGGATGTCCCTGTGTTCCCAGCCTCCAAAATGTACCAAATCCTTGGGCATGGTAACTTCAGGTCCATTGAAAACAGAAGGTTCGTTCATATCGTTCCACAGCCAGACATCATGTGTGGTACCCTTAAAGTTTTCCAAGCTATAAAGCTTCTTGTAATAATCTAGTGCTGATGGATTATAAAAATCAAGATAGGAGGATGAACCGGGCCAACACCAACCTAAAAAATAAAATTAATGCAACATTAGATAAATATACACTGGTTATTCAAATTACATAGGTTGATATTAGTTTTCACAGGGAGTTGGTGGTCATACTAAATCCAATTTATTACAAACATGTTCAAACCCCTAATTCTCAGAGAAAATACTTCAGATTTTAACACATCTTCAAAATTCTGTTTTTTAATTTTTGAGTGAGTACATACAAACATCAGATATTATGTTTAGATCATTACCTTCATAAACATTTCCTTCTTTATTTTTTACATAGAAATCATATTTCAGAGCATCTTCATGTAAAAAATACCCTGCCTCCCTCTTGATATGAGGATCTATAATGACGACTAAGTTCCGTCCTGTACTCGTAAGGTTATTGATCATATTCTCAGGTGTAGGGAACTTAATAGAATCCCAGGTAAAGTACTTTTTGCCATCTGTGTATTCAATGTCTAGCCACATAGTATCTATGGGCAAATTGTGGATGTCAAAGTTGGCAACAACTGTGGTAACATCATCTTGATCATTGTAATTCCATCTGCTTTGTTGATAAGCCAGGGCAAAAAGCTAAAAACAAAGAATTGATAAGATACTACTTTAATTTAGAGGAACTAACAGCTGCAAAAAAGGGAACTGCTCTCAGTGGCAGTATTAAATTCTCAAAATTATAACACTTTAAGTAATGGAAAAGGAAAATAAACATACTTGTGGCAAAGGATGAACTCCTGTTAATGATGCATATTGCCTCATAGTGTCTCTAGGCCTAGGCCCCATTAATACAAAGAAATCCATGGCTCCACTTTCACTCATAAAACGTACGTCCACGTTTGTCTCAGTTTTAGTACCGCTGACCAGGCTCACTATGGAAGAAACCACGTTACCATCTTTGCTGTTTGTGACATCCACCCAGGTCTCGGCGGCATTATGCCAGAATACACCCACCGTGTGTTTAGGGCTGTAAAAACACATTTCTTATTTAAAAGCAAAAGAATTGCAATGTTTTACGTTTTCTGAGTACTTCAAGACAAAAGTTCAATTTCTAGGTGGCTATAGAAAATAGAACATAAAAATAATTCAAGAGGCAAAATATAATGAAAGAACCTTCAAATTCAACACTTTAACCTTAGTTTTATTAATTAATACACTTGAGCACAAATAAAGTTTATTTTAGGTACATTATATACTTCAAAATAATCTGAAACCATCCCCAAATAAATAAACTTCTACCAATATCCCTAAGTAAGAGTAAGGACTCCACACATTTCTTATGGAAAATGGCTACTTAAATGTCCTAGCAAACTAGATTAGATCTAGATTTTCTGTGTATTAAAATTCATGGCTACGGTAATGTCAGCTATTTACAAAAAATTTTAATTTAATTATTTAATTTATATTTAATGATGATGAACATATCACAAATTCTGCAAAACCTGACTGTTTTAATGTAATAGAATTTTAGTGTTTTAGGTGCACTTGAAATGAAACAAAACTGATTGCATTCTGGAATACAGCTACCCCCTGTATAAGTGTATTTTTACTAATACAACTTTAGCTGATAATTAAAAAAAATGTTAAGAAAGTGATTTATTTGAACACACATTAAGTATTTAAAATCAAAAAAGTTTTGCATAAAATATGAAAAATGCAAAAGTCCAACTTTGACACCATTTATATCTAAAAACTAGCAGCATGAATAAGTTGTGGCGATGAGAGCGTTCGATAAGGAAGCCAAAAACTATAACATATCATTTTTTCAGAAAAACTGACTGAAAGCCATTTCCCACAAGAAACGTTCGGGGCCATTTATCTAGAAATGATACAAATATAAAATATAGTTACCTCCCTCCCCAAACTGAAACCTCTTAGGATATCCAAGTTTAAAAATGCTGAAAAGATTACCTTATGAAATAGCACTTCTATTTAAAATGTGTGTGACATATTATACCTTATCTATAACCTTTCATTAAGTTTAAATAAAAATATACAAAATAAGAGCTACTTACCCATGGGCATGCACCAAAGGTACAGCTCCATATATAGCCATGGTAGAGTCAACTTCATATTCAAAAACGTCTAAATTATATAATCTGGAAAACGAAAACAACAGTATCTACATTATGTAAGAGTTTACAGGACCTATTTGATAGCTAGGTTTCAAAAAAACAAAACACACCCATATTATATAGTAACCTCCCTTATACTAATAATTTGAAACTGACCCTGTCTAGCAAGTACACATTAGGAATAGAAATTATTGAGCATAATTTAAAAGTTGCGATTCATAATCCATAAATTGTAAGAAAAAGGTACAAAATTACCTGTAAGGGTCCAAACCCCCTTTGCCTGTTGTTCTAAGAGCCAAATGATCACCATGTTCTGGCAGTCCATATACTCTTTGAGCACCCGGAAAGTTGAAATCAGCAGCTACAATATTAAAAGAAATATACAGGATATTGAATCTGTCTATATAATATATGTTTTAATTTCCACTTTTCCATATGCTGTTTTGAAAGTCTCTATAAAATCGAAGAAAAACAACAATGTAATTTCTTTGGTGAAAGAAAACCTAAATATTTAGAAAAACTTTAAAGAAAAGCTACTTGATATCTTAATGGCCAAACTAAAAAACAAAGATGGGATTAATAAAAAAAAATTTGAAGGTAAAACAAGTTTTGTATTAAAAAGAGTTGAATCCACATTATACGAAGGTGACACTAAAGGAACTGAATTGATGAAATGATTGAATGATATCTTAGCTAAAAAGGCAAGGATATTTTAAAGCAGTTAAGAGAAAAGCACCCTGTTCCTGCAGAAGAAGAAAATCTTCAGCTTTCTCCATAAGATCAAGAATTGTGTCTTGTTCAAAATAAGAAAGTTTTTTTTAGACTTGGATCAGCAGTCGGTTTGGATTGTCTGAGGTCCCAACACCTTAAGGACTTCACTGGTCAGGATCTTGACTCATATTCGTTAAATCTCATTTCAGCATCATCAATTTTTGATTGATTGATACATCTATTGCAGTTGGTTTTTTTTAGACAAATAGCTTTACAAATAATGTATTAAAAAATTACAGATTCCATTGTTACTTTTTTTGCAACCAGATGAATTGGGTTTTAGAAGCAAATGTAAAAAAATAAATTCTTCCCCAAAAGTAATAATAAAAGTTGTTTTTTTTTTTTAGACTTTTAATTTGGTAAATTAATAAATTAAATTAATTTTTTTGTCTTTTAGAGATGATATTATTTTATCCTCAATGACCATTCAGCAAGCAGATCCTTTAGGCCCTCCCTTAGTGTATCTTAAAACTACTCCCTACTGTAAAAAGATTAAAATCAAAAATGTATTTATGGTACCTAAATGATCTGAACATAAGAAAAACTGACTGAAAGCCATTTCCCACAAGAAATGTGCGGGGCTATTTATCTAGAAATGATACAATGCCGGTGACCCAAATATAGTTCTAGATGATTTTCAAAGAATTATTAATTTGTATTTAGAATTGGTCTCTTAATAAATTTGGATGCCGTCTTTCAAATATAAACAGAAAAGTATTTTTAGATTTGTAGATTACTTTTTTAAAACAATTATCACAAATTTAAGTATTTATAAAATAAAAATTTATAAACGATAACATAAAAGAAAAAAGTAAACGTAAATGTTAAACTCCCAAAATAAAGTGACACATATAACAAAGGCTTATTTTTTAACAGTTTTATTACCCAAACAAAAAAAAATTAAGATGAATGTTGAAAAACCCAAATTTTGAGCATAAAGATAATTAAACTAATAAAAGACTAAATCAGTGGAAATGTTCAGTGTCTTATCAATTTTGTGAAACCATTTATTGAAATTCTTTCAGCAACATATTGAATAAATATTACAATAACTCGAACAATACATACATTATTCCTCTTTTTTTTCCTATAAATGTATCTTTTGCAAATTGTAAACTATTCAGTACTACACTGAAAATGTGTAATGTAAATGTAAAATGAATAAGTTAAAAATGATAACAAAAATCATACCAATAGCTGATGGGCCCTTTGGTTTGCTATCATGATGAGACTTAAAGTTTTCCTCCCAGGCGCCTGGGTCATCCTTAATTTGGACATCTGTCTCTCTAAAAATAACAAGGACAGTTCGAAAAGTTAATTTGCATCAAAAATTAATGCTACTGATGAAAATTTCATAAATAGAAATAACTGTTATTAAAACTATAAAATTAAAAAATATGTTTCTTTGTTCGGCAGATTTTTTTAAATTTTATAGAAAGAAACACCATTTTCAATAAGATTTTGTAAAATATATTATGAAAAGCTTTGTAAAAAAATGTAATCAGACATTATAAATTAACCTAACTTTTTATTTTAATTCAATTAAATATCAAAGTCTTCACCATGCTAAGCTCCATATTATATCTCCAGACATTTATTTGATACAAAAGTAACTAATAGTTAACATGAAAAAAAAAGAGACACTCACCCCTCAGCTGGTTTGTTTCTATAATGTTCGAAAACAAATAATCCTTTACCATTCAAAACACTGACTAAGTCTTCACTTTGGTAAAATTCCAATTTCAGTGGCTTTGCAGTGACGACTACTTTATTGTCACCTGATTTCACAGAGATCCTGTCTTGGCTCCTTTCCAAAACCTCTAACCTGAGAAGTTCAACATAATAAACTGCATTAAAAATATCACCTTAACTCTGGTGCCAAATAAAAATAAACACTTTATGAAAAAAGTTTGATAACCAGAATAACAAAACCTATACATTGTATTGACACATAAATGCACAAACTTCATTAAATTTATGTTGTGCAAATGGCACTCAAAACGAACAATGTGGAGAAATGGGCAAATGACTGATAAATGAAAAAATTGTGGAAGAAGGAAAAAATCTTACTCCACCAATAATAAAGTTACTCCAGCTAAGAAAACTTAAATAATTATTATCACTGATTATTCATCAAACATATTTTTGCTGCTTTCATATCATTTTCTATTATATTTAATTATATCACATAATTCCAAAACAGTACAGGTGCTGGTTTCAAATTAGAAACCAAAAGTATAATTTCATAGTATAATCTTTACTTTTTAGGCAGAAATATATTTAAAACCAATTGCACTCCGTAATAGATAACCCAACCAGTATTTTTAATCACAGTTATGAATCGATGACTACACAAAAATGCTTAAAGTTGCATTTACTAGAGGTGGAAACTGTTTAGGATCATTTAGACACCATGCTGTTACCAAAATGGGAAATGATTTAAGGGTAACTTGGATGTTCCTCCTACATTATTAGAACCGATATTATTACGTTCCAGTACTAGTTTGGTAATTTTGCCAAATATTCACCACTTATTCCATGCTTTTCAGAGAGTTCTTTCAACTCTGATTAATATTATATATCCCCATCTTCTTCTCTATACATAGTGAAGTAAACTGTTTTAAGTTAGAACATCTGCAAGATTATGATAAACTTATAGTCATACTAATATATGAATATTTATTAGCTGCTACTTCGCTAAACAATAAACAAATGAAAATTTATTATGAAAGTAAAAAACGTAGGTCGAAAAAATCAACGCGCCCCAACAATAATGCTCTTTGCTAAAAAGCAACCCCTAATAATGAGCAAAATATGTTACTATTAAGTTTCTATACAGTGAGGTTATTTCTCATGTTTTTGTAGGTTCTTTCAATCAAACCTCTAAACTCTAATTTAGTTGTCACAGTAACCACCATTTTTTACTACAACGTTGTGGCCTCATATAGGAATTAAACGTAGTAGGCACACTGTCCCAGCTACTAACGGGTTTACAATGAAGTAATGATACCACAGTATACTTAAATCACACAATTTCTTAGATAATGTTTCTATTAAGAATAACTCTATGGTAGTTTATACTGTAAAAGTTGACCAATACCAATTTCTCACCAAGTTATTGTAACGGTGTCAATCAATTTTTGGAACTTTAATGCTGCTTTTATACACAATCTGAGTAACAATTTACTTTTTTTATAATTTAAATTTCCAATTATATGTCAGAATCTAAGAAATTCCAAGGTTTAAGTAAAAATTTAATAGATTCTGAGATATAAGTCAGGATTTAATAAATTCTTAATTAGAAGTCAGAATTTAAGGTTTAAGTTGAGAATTTAATGAATTCTGAAATAAATGTCAGAATTTAATACATTCTGAGATCTATGTCAGAATTTAGAAAGACATTTTTTTAAAACTAAACAAATAAAATTTTAATTTTTAACTTACTTGAATACTTGTGGATCTCCATTCAGAGCAAACTGTGGTTTGTAGCGTGGATAAAGTCCATTTACTTCATCCACTGTTATTCTAAATATATTTCCCACAATAGCGGTTAAACGGAACTTCAAATTAGCAGAAGGAACTTCACTGTTGACTAGAACTGCTTCAATACTATTGTCACTGACTTGTAGAGTAGAAAGATCTAATTGATAAAGACTCTCACCTTGATCATATTTTCTTAAACGTCTAAAAAAGAATTGTAATTTTATTAAATTTAAATAACTCTCTAACTGCAATATCTAAATTTACATTTTTGTAAAAGTACACCTAAATATTTACTTACATAAATGATCACGGCCAAATAACTGTTATAATTAATATCTGATGAAAGTGCATCTAGTAATGTTTCATTATCAAATTGTTTCTATATTTTTATATTTAATTCTTTTTTTTTACTTATAACTTAGGTATAACTTTTTGATTTAACTTTAACTTATAGGCTCTTGATTTAACATGTACTTCTTAAGTCCCTGACAAATTTTAAGTTGTTTTAAACATAAAAAATTTCAAAAAATAGGTAATATAAATAATGGCAATTTTTATAAACAAAAATTTAAAAATCTAGTAAAAATATGAATAAACGACTTTCAGTGAAAAAAGATATCTACCATATTTTTGTGTGTTCTCTATACATTAAACTTAACTACAAGTTACACTTACAAAATTATAATAATTTAATCTGAACTTATTCGAAAATCTATATCAACTATTTCAAGGGTTTTGTTTTATTTCATTAATGGATTATCTCACTGTTTATTTTCACGTAGTTTTTTAATAATTTATATATCTAAATGAAATGTAACTGTAATTTCAAATGGATTTAAGTTCTTCTCCATATTCCCGAGCATATACTAAGAGAAGAATTTGAGACTATATATGGGTTTACTCTCAAATTCCTTTTATGAAACACAATAATAATACTTGGAATTTTGATGTAACTGTTTAACAAAAACTGTTAAACAAAAATGTCAATAAACTGATATGTACTGATAAACCTACCTGCAAAAGCTGCTTTGTTCACAAGTTTTGAAATTATTCTTATCCACAGCCAAAATAAAATTTGTCAAACCTAGGACCAAACCTAATAAAAACAACCTGTAATAAAAAAAACTTCATGTTAATTTATTTATTAGCACCAACCGATTTTTGTAAATAAATTGTTGATACAGTTGTGCATCTATTTTTTGAACAATACTTGTCAATAATGACTTGTAGCACCAGACTTGTAATATCTTTTTTCTTTTACTACTTCAAAAACATTCAAAAAACGCACAATGTCTGAAAATGGCTAAATTTGCATGGGAAATTCTTTATCACAGCTCAAACTGGTTTATCATTCAAAAAAGTGTAAAAATATCAAAAATATTTTTATGACATTAAAAGTTATGTTAAAAGAAATGAAAAGTACACAGTGAATTTAACAGTACATCTGAAATGCAGTTGTAGAAGAAATAGAGTGGATTCCACAGTTGAAAACCACTTTTTACACATATGTGACTTGTGGCACTTAACTAAGGTTGTCGCATTTTTGTGAAAGAAAAGGTGGTTCAATGCTACTAGATTTTCATTTATTAATGATAAAACAGACTGCATTGGCCGAGAAATGTTTTGAAATATTGTGATATTTTTAATTATAATTATTTTCTGTTTGATGTACTCTTATTTTTTATTGTATAATGTTTAGGAGACTATATACTCTTCATTTTTAGATTCTGACAAGTTTGCAATATATTCCTAAAATGTCCTGTGTGTTAATAAATAATTTAAAAAGTCTAATGTAATATCAGTTTTGACAAAATATCCACCACACATTTAGCAGTTTTGAAGGCACTTTTATATTAAACAGAATATAGGTTTCTGCTACAAGGAAGCTGTCTATGCTAATGAGGAATGTAACACAGCTAATAGCCAAATAAAATTAATTTCTGACTTTGAAAAAAATTCCAACCAAACTGGATTTTTGGGGAAACTGCTAATTTGTTACTCTAAGAATATTCTAAAAGGTACCTTAAAATTAAGCAGTAGGTTTTTTGTTTTAGGGGGTAAAAGCAGGCAAATTCTAGTTTTTAGCAATTGTCTCAATTTTTCAAATAGTTATGAGCAAAATTGAAGCTTATAAAATTCTATATGAAAAAGTTATTAATTTTTTCTCATACAATCAATCATTTTTGCAATATCTGTTTTTTGCCAAAAAAATTCCTTTTTGTTTTACATTCCGCTTTGCTAAATTAGTGGAAATAGGTCCATATATTTTATGGCAACAAGAATTTTTGCTGTTTTAACTTAACAGCTAAAAATATTTAAACTTAGTACCTTTTACAGTAATTCCAAATATCATACATTTTCTGAAATTGTATTGAAATAAGTAAATACATTGTGTAGTGTCTTATTTTTTATGTTTAGTTCTCAAAGTGTCTATTACTAGTGCACTATCGAAACTGGTGTTTTTACCTTATTTCAAACAAAACTCTTAAACCTTTTTAGAGAATACAGGGGTAAAATAATAAAAACAAAAGTAGAAAAGTATGGTTAGGGAGTTCAATATAGTTGTATCATTATTGAATGTGACATGACTGTCATGAAAGAGTAAAATGACATGGTCATATGACAGAATCCCATCACTGGCTATAAGACGACTACATATCACTGACTATAAGTATCACTAGTATCAGTGGAACTTTTTACTTGCTAAATGTCTATCTGTGGTGAGCTTTACCTATAGTATCTGCATGTTTAGCTAAATTTGATCAAAGTAGCAAATATTATTGCTCAAATGCTAGTTTCACTTAAAAAGGTATTTATAGAGTTCTGCTGCCACAAAAAAGAATAATAAGAACAATGTTTTGCCATCCCTTCATAAAGTCCTATAGACAAACTTTTAAACCTGAAAAAATATTCACCATTATCTTTATATATGTACATTCTCCAACGTGCTTTCAATATTTATAAAAACTGTATTAATTATTTAAAATGTGGGGATATAAATTATCATAGAGCCTAAAACATAGATACATTCTACATATTTAGGCCGTATTCCATTTCCAAACCTGGTTAACCACTCCAATTGACAAAAGCCTGACAGCAGTTCCTGAAGAACCCTTTGAAAACAGAACACCCATCAAATAATTGTCAGTTCAGACATTGGTTACCTAACAACCAACAAAATTCATGGGTTGTTCTGGTGACACTGTTGTCAGTTATTTTCAGGAACCGTGTTCAGTAAATAACCGACTTTTCAGATAACCGATGAATACGGAACACGAAACCGAAACCAAGATTGGAAATGGAATACAACCTTTGTAACTGACTGGCACAGATCCAAGGTCCCGAGATTATCTCACTTATCGAGACACACTTCAGATATCTTATTCCCTGCTGGGATAATGCATTAAAATGAAAGCCTGACTATCATTGAAAAAAGAAAACTTATTCATGAAATATTTTAAACAACATTATACCTAACTGCAAAAGTAGGAGACACACATAAATACTTTACACGTAAAATTGAATAACTGAAGCAAAATTATATGAAAAAAAAAGAATTAAAATAGACCAATCTACAAATGAATTGAAGAGTACAATAAAATAACAGATGTAATCATGAGCACAGTCTAAAGTAAAAAATGTTTATTTTTAACAAAATCAAATCATTTTTATTAATCCTAAGAAAATATACATTTTCATAGATAAGTCAAGATTTTAAAAGGTATATGTATATATGATATTTATAAAACCTTAATCCTAATAAGAAAATCTAAAAATATAAAAAAAACAAACAATAGTCACATTACATTAATTAAATCTTACAAACAAGTAAGCATCAGAAAAAAAAACATAATAAACTAAAAACAATATACTAGCTGTATAGGAAGATAAGGAGCTGTGCTTTGAGCCATAGTATTAAAGGAAGTTTTTGCTTGTGAGAAATATCTTTTAATAAATACTATAAGTAACCTACCATCAGTAGTTTTGTATAGTGCTATCAAAATTATTAATTAATCTTAACTTACATTTTTAACCGGTTAATTATTTCATTCGAATAATTAAATAACCGTTTAGCCTATTTGGTTCCAGGAGGGGGATCCGAGCTCATAATAAATTTGCGGTTCAATAAAAAACAGCATTTACCCAATACATGTTAGGAAAAATTTGAAAATAAATTTTGATCTGTTATCGATGATGAACCTATTTGCTTTTCCATCCAGGAATATAAAAAGGATTTTAAATTTACTTTAATTTTTTTTCTCATCAACCTATAAAACATAGAGTTTTGGTGTAGTTGAAAAAACAATATCCACAAAGAGCAGAAGAAGCTATGTTACTTATTGATGTTGGAGTAGTGTGGTTCGATAGAGATAATAAAAACTAAATCATGTTTTTTTTGTTTCATATGATCAATTTTAAAGTTCCAAACCCTTCAAGCCACCCACAGATAGCTAGAATTTGATTTTATACTCATTTAGAATATTTTAACAAAAAACAAAATCATTAATGGCAATATTTAACACCTCTCCAAATTGCTAAATAAACATTTTCTTTATTTGTCATATGAAACGAATTTTCAATATTTTGCAATGTTAATAGGTACAAATAAAATGATTTCTACACTAGTTGTATGATCCATTTGTTTTTTTATTCGGCATAAAAAAATATGTAAATTAAAATTCCTCCTTTTATACAATTTTTATGAAAATGTGGAGAGGTCAGAGCACCTCTGTTTTATATCTCATAAGCTTTTATAACAGTTAAGTACCTAACAAAATATAGTTCTTCCTCCTATAAGCACTTTATAAAAATACCTAGGTAAGGTACTAAATGCTACACGTAATGGACTGGAGTTTAAAGGTTCTATTAGCACCAATGTACATATAACTTATTTATAAAAAATACCGGCAAGCAGAACTTTTCAGACCATGGGTAGTTCTAAATAAAATCCTTACGTTAAGAAGTAACTTACAATTGTTTTTGTAAAAAATTACTTGGTAAAAAAAAGTAAAAAATGGACTTACCTTCTTGCCATAATGGCACACAATATTTCTCAGTCCTCTAAACAGGACTCGATAAAAATACTGAAATTTTTTTTGTAACCTAAAATTTCCACGTCAGGTCAACATTGATTGACAGTTATCCTGCAGTATAAGTTAAGCCATTTTCCTTTCATAACCATGTGAAAACCAAAACAGAACCAACCGACCGTCACTCAACGTGGCGGTCGCCGCCGGTGCCCAACATTTCTTATTTATAACCGTTGGTCTCTGACGAAGGCACAGATAAGCGAAATTACATTTTTCTATATCTATGGCAATAAGTGACTTAACAGCGACTTTCGTCGCCCCTTTGAGAGAGACTGCCCTCCATTTTGAACATGAATCGCCCATCGAAAAATGTCCCCAGAACATGCCCATTGAACAAAATGTCCCCCAAAGCATTATTCTCATTGACCTTTAAACTTCAAAGTACCCGTTTTCAAATTAAAACCAAACATTATTAAGAAAATTCAAAATGCATCACTTTATTTTTGATTCCTTTAATTATAGTTGTTTTTTTATCCTATTGGCTTTTCAAAAATCTGGTTATTTTCAATAAGGCTGGGTTACTAGACTTTTCAATTGATTTGTGTAGATTATAATTTGATATCATGACCGCACCCGGAATGGTATAATATAGTGTTGAAAGAATTGTGGTAATTCTGCTGAAGATTTGGTAGGCTTTCTTACTGTGATTAAAAACTGTTTTTGCTTGTTGTGCTGTTGAAAGCAAACTTAAAATAAAAGAAAGACAACCGACGCATAATCTGCTCTCATAGAAAAAAGGGGGAAGTAGCAAGTTTGTGCCGACTTTCCCACAATTTAGTACACAACACTCAAGTGGTTGACGGGAAATGTTTTAATTTTGTCAGCATAAAATCCAGGTAAATAATACAATCCATACAAATTATAAGGTGCTTTTTTATATTTCTTATCGATGTAGCCGTTACTTGATGGAAATTCATTATACACTTATTTAGATTAAATAATATGGAATTTGATTGTTTTGATAGTGAAACTAGAAGCCAAGTTGAAAATATCGTCCATAAGAAATAAGTAAGTCAAAAGGATAAATTAGATAGATTAATTTACAATAAAACTGCAAATAAAATCAACAATTGTCATAACCCACTTTCAGATCATGTATTTTTTAAACGCTTTTATAATCTCACAGATACAGATTTTACAGGCTCAGAAATTAAACTATTAGAAAAGGGGTTTAATTTCAACCTTCAGGTTAAAGATAACATTAAATCTAGAGAGATGTTAGGAGTTGAATGTGAAATAGCAGTAAATAAAATAGATAATGATAACTATAAACATATATTAGCTCAATCAATTACTTCAATACCTTGGGATTTGTCTAATGAGCGATTATCAAACAATTATAGTTTAGTTAAAACAGTAACATTAACAGTAAAATGACAGATAATATTATATTCACTAGGGCGGATAAAGGAAAAACCATTATTGCAATAAAAAAAGATGATTATATTCAAAAAACTTCAGAATTTCTGAATCGGGATAAATTTCAAAAGATTGGTAAAGATCTGACAGACATGTATCAAAAAATTATATAAAATGTAATTAAAGATAGTAGCTTATTTGATGATAAAACTAAATTTAAATTAACGATAATGAATCCACAAGTACCTAAGCTATATTCATTTATTAAACTGCATAAAGGCAATATGCCCATTAGACCGGTAGTGTCCTATGTGACAGCTCCAGCTTACACGATTCCTAATAAATTAATAGACATTATTAGTACATTTTGTAATTTTAAACCAAAATTTAGTATTAAAAATAGTTTAGAATGAATTAACAATATAAAAGATGTCACAATCCCAAATAATGCCATATTAATCTCTTTAGATGTACAAAACTTATTTCCTAGTGTCCCCCCTATTGAAGCTATTACCTTCGATAATTTATTACTCAAAAATAAAGTTAATCATATTATTAAGAATGATATATTGGATTTGTTAACAGTGTGTGTAGATCACCCGTTAAGAATCAAGTTCATTTATTGGTATAGATATGTAGACGACATACTGGCGTGTTTCACGGGAACAGAGAGACAACTAAGGTTATTTTTAGATTTTATTAATAATTTACATAAAAATATTAAATTTACGTTAGAAGTGGAACAAAATAAGACAATAAATTTTTTGGATTGAGCAATTATGAACAATAATCATAAACACGATTTTCAAATTTATCATAAACCAACTTACACAGATATAACAATACATAAAACATCAAATCATCCTTTTGCACATAAAATGGCAGCTTTCAACAGCTTTGTACATCTTTTAATTAGTATACCTATGTCATCAGAAAAAAACAATATAAAAAAGCAATCAATTTAATCTATCCAAATAATAATTTAAAAGATATAGCCAAATTTAATACAATAACATATACAGGCAAAATTAGCTCTAAAATCAGAAAACATCTCATGAGAGCAGATTATAAAGTTGCCTTCTGCACAAATAATACATTAGGGAAATATATTAAAAATAATAAATCCAAGTCTGATAAATCTAAAAAATCAGGGGTATACGAATTACAATGTGGTTCCTGTGATAAAGTTTACATTGGCCAAACGGGTAGATCTTTCAATAAACGTATAAAAGAACACAAATCCTCATATAATAGAGAAAAAACAGACTCCAATTACGCTAAACATTTGATAGAAGCAAATCATACATTTAAAAACGAATATAAAATTTTGCATAGATAGAGCTAATAAAAGCTACAAATTGAACCATTTGGAAAGTTTAGAAATTAAGACAAGAGGAAAACCCAAAATATTTTATTGAATGACCAGTTGAACTTAAATGGTTCCCTTCTGTTAAATCTTTATACCTAAAGAATAGACGAGGTGGGTAAACATCGATATGGTCTTATTGATACCATTAAGATTTTTATATATATTTTTTTATATTTGGTACAGATTTTAGTGTCAGTTTTAAGTTAGCTTTTGATAAAGACACAGTGTGTCGAAACAGCTGTCAAGCAGAAATAAATAAGTGGAAATTAGTAAACTAAACGTGTTTATTTTGTATACTAGTGCTTCTTTATATTTTAAACTGAAAAATTGAATAATATACAATAACAATAATAATGTTGTTCCCTAAAAAATGAAAATATCCTATAATAAAAAGCCACACTACCCCACTGCAGGTAAGTTTTTCTTCATCATCTATCATTATTTATTTCTATTTTAGTGTTTGTAGCAGAACACACCTAATTTCGACAATTCCTATTTTTTTAAATATTTCCGTGTAACATACAAATACGAGACTAGATCTCTAACATCCCTATAGATTTTTTTTTCTAACGGCAACAAGAACACTGCAAGTTTCACGCCCTGAAGACCTCCAATGTAGGCCCGTTTTCCGACGGGCGAGGAACTGTTGGTACACAGCGAAGGATTTTTGAAAATGACGCGTCGTATTGGTCGATCCCCACACGTGACTAATACAATGAATTATAGATGATTTGCAGCTGCACGCCGCGCGCCGGCAGTCACAAGAGTTGTAGAGGTGTTATGGAACAGCATTTTTTTGTAACAGTTACAACCTGTTCCTGTTCTGCGCACGTACCTGTTCCAAATACCTGCTACGATTCCAGACTTATACGTAAACTTTGGCAGTTGTCCTGGGCAATCGACTTGACAATTATCTCATATCCGTTGTTAGGTGAGTTGGGAAAGTAGTTAGCTGACGACGTCGAACGGAGTTTTAATTTTTGATTAAATAATTTTCTTTGTATATAAATACAGTTTTTCCAGATCTGACATATGTATATACTTACTTACGTAGAAACATTTATTCACTTAACATAACTTTATTTACATACATATAACATTTATTTTTCCACTCTATGACAGAAAGTTTTTTTATTACAAAAATGGAATTTTGCCGGCTTTTTAAACATCAGTCAATTGGATAAGTAGTTCTTATAAACTGATATTTTAAACATTTCATTTTTCATTCCAGTTTATCCTTATGTTACACTTGTTTTTTTGTACAAAATTTGAGGTACCTATATTGGATAAGTATTTTTTTAGTAATATTTTTTTGGACATTTTATTAGGCCGCCGTATTGGATTTTTATCAGAAGTATACCATATCATTCTTAATTGTTTGACCAAAATTGGAAGTCAATCGTACAAGTATGTAATTTTTTATAGTTATGCTTCGAACAGATCACCGGAATTAAAAAAAACATCTAAGGATCTTTAAAAGTGAAGATCTAAAAAAATCTCGGAGGATGCTATACTTCCCTTTACGATGAAAGTAAAACAAATGCATTCTCATAATATTGTTTCTTTCTAACTTCCTCTGCGAACTGTACGTACAAATACCGATTTAATTTGTATTATAGAATTTTTAAAAATAATAGATATTCTTCATATGCAAAATAAACATGCATATTAAAATAAAAATTATGAATTAAGAATATGAATTCAATCGAGTGTTTACAAATAGTAATGGGAAATCTGGATCTTTCTAAAGATCCGGGTCAACGGATCTGGGTCAGTTTAAAGACGCGAATCAGTGATTCCCATCATACTACTCCTCTTATCAATCTTCTTCTCCTCTCTCTCTCTCTCCTCTCGACTCGAGATCTACAAATAATGATGATGCATTGAACGAACCGAAGAACTGACTGAACCACAGACAAACGCACCTGGTCGCTTCATTTTGCTTTGTCTCTGTTTCAAAGATCCGTAATCCGGCTTGCAATATTTTCAAGACCCGGCTCCCGTGAGTCAGTATAAAGATTCGGATCTCAGATCCGGATCAGTCGTGAACGACACATCTGTCACAATTTTAGCTTTCGGCGTACGAGGACGTACTACATAGTATCATTCATGTATATATAAATCTGGACTCTTCTACTTTGACAGAATGAATTTGATTTAATTTTTTTAACGGTTTATGGAAAAACGAAATAATTTTAACATAAATAAAACAATAAAATATTGGGGGGACGCTCCCCCCTATATCATGTCCGTCCCTGAGTGGATCAAGTAGAAATAAAACGTACAAGCGGCAGTTTAATTATAGATTATAGTAATACGAAGTGGTTTTTTGCTTGTGTATTTTGAATGCCCTTAAACACCTCCCGCGGCGCCATTGTAAATTTCTTTTACCGATAATATACTTAAAAGTCCTGGGATCAATTTAGAGGGAAACAATTTTTTTCAAATGAATATACGTATATATTTGCCTAAAATGCCGTTATCATAAGGAAAATTTATAAATGAAAACTGAAGTATGATATTTTTGTCTGTCCGGGAAACATATTTTACATGCCGATTGGTACGAAAATTTGAAGCTCGGGTTTGACCGTAAGATATTTATTAAGTCATCTAAATCATTCCTCCTTAAATACTCATTACCGATATAACTTATTCAGCCTGACTTGGACTTTTTATTCAGAACTTATCTTTAGATGACTTTTGCACCCTACCATGACTTACGACCAACCTTTCCTCTTAAGTAGCCGATTCACGGCCAACAGGGTTCGTAGCACCGGTGTATTACCAACCCTCCACTCCTATTCCGCTGGCACCTTATTTTCTTTTTTCACACAGCAAAGCCATTTATGGCGCACTTATTAATTTAAACCCTTAATGGATATTCATTCCAAACTTTAATTTTATATTACATACACAATCTGAATTGAAAGGGACCTCTTTGACAAGTCAAATAATTATGATAACAAAACAGTTAAATTAAGATGCTAAGCTGAAATGCTGTCAACAATTAATCACATGTAACATAAATATTTTTTTTTTATTTACAGACAAAATATCCATTGTATTTCACAAATCAAATATTTGTATATTTTAGTTAATTGCAGAAGTAACTAGATCTTACATCTAAAGTATGATGTAATTATCCGTTACCCTGTAATAGTGGTTTTTTATTACAATAAGGGCCGCAGAGGCGAGTTTTTACTTTATTTACTTGAAGTGAAGTAAATAAATGATTTAACGTTTATTAATCCTTAACTGTAATAAAATGTCTCTTTTCCTTTAGCACGTCAATAAGCATTAAAATATCACAAGCCTCTTTAATTATTATAATTATTATTCCATTAAATTAAAGAATCTGTCTTCTCGTAAAATCTGAGCGAAATTAATTAGAGCTACGTTTCTATTTATTCCCCGCCATTATTCTGTATAAAAGGAGGACACGCTCCCGATATTTTACTTTTCTTCGGTTAATTACTAGGCCAAGCGTATTTTATGTAAGTTTTAGCATAATTTTATGCTATAGACAAATAAAAACAGAAGTTCGGGACTAATTCGGAGCGGTGACTGTTAGAACTGTCTGCCGCGAATGCCTGGAAGTAAAAACTTAATTTTATTCATTTACCATTTCCGGATTGCTTTTATACGCGATTTTTGACTATAATTTAAATTTCGAACGCTATTTCTCGGCATCTCGGCTCAGTTGACCTAGTTTCCGTTCGCCAGCCGGCGTGTATTTCCTTACTTTGCCAAATTTTCCACTGTTTACCAATCGTGACTTTTCTCTCTCAATCTGGGAGGTTTGTCTATACGGAGGTTAATAACTTAGGGGCTTTGACCTGATTCTGATTGTTACTGCTATGCATGTATATTTACTACGTCACAGAATTATTTTTTATTTACAAAAAAACAGTGAAACTGAACTGTTTCCATCCGTTTCTCTGATACGTGGACGCCGAATTCATCTCCCACGTGCTGGTATAAGTGATGTCATCAACTCAAACGTCAAAATTATGTGTCACAGAACCAGCTAATGAAAGGAAAACGACTTGAATGCTTTTTTACATTTGGGATTTCGGTTATTATAATTAAAGCGCGGAACACAATGGCCGCGTTCACCCGCCTGATCGCTCGTTGTCTATCGATCATCAAAGTAGCGCTCAAATAATAGCAATGGTTTGAACGGTTTTTAGAGATTTCGAACGCAGCAAATATTTCTTGACCTTAACCTTGATGAGAATGAGAATATGAGACAACGGGAACAAACAAAGAAGGGCTGAAATTAAAAGAAATATGATAGTAAATTTGTTTGTATAATATATTCTGTTTTTTGTGTTAAAAAAAAGATTAAAAAAAATCTATTGTTGCTCTGGTGTATTATTATATTGTATAATTATTGTTCATAATGTTTACATTACATGCCGCCATCTCGTTTGTTATGTCAGCTGATCGTTGCTCAGTTAAGTAGCGAAAATAAAATACGATACAAAACATGGCGTCCGCTCAACGACCCGCTATCAAAGTAGCATGATTAAACAGCTCGTTCATGGTACCGATCTCAGAGCGATCACTGAGCGATCAGGCGGGTGAACGCGGCCAATGAGAGTTACGATATGTGTTTCCGTCCATTTACGTCAAACTTAATTTTTGTTTTTGTATTTTGTTAGATATTTTTTAGCAATATAGATTATAAACAGTTATATTTAGTTCCAATGTTATAAAATGTGAACTTCCTTTTTAAGTGTCGTTTTTGAAGGTCAGTTTTTACGTAAAACAAATACGGAAGTTCTATTGTGTTCCATGTGCTAAAGCTTAGCTGATAAAGTATAGTGTCTCCAACTTACAATATTTGATTCCCAGCGCGGGTCATAAATTGTTAAACTTATAAAAAAATCGTCGTTTCATCATTTATGATATTCGAACTCAAACTGCTTTGAAAACAAACAAGAACAAAACAAATTCGCAATAGGAATATTTAGGTTATTGTTTATAAACTTCAAACAAAAAATGTTTTAAAAGGCAAGCAACCTGCCTTTCCGCAGATTTTTTTGAAAATTTGAATATGTTTTTCTAGAGTTTAAGGAAGCAACTTTAAAAGAGGTACTTTTGTGAACAGGATGAAAAAAATCATTCAATTTATCGTTGATTTTAAAATGCTAATTATCCCATACGTTTTTCTTTCGAAAAATAAACACATTCGTTATTGATGAAAAATAAATTATTAGAGAATAAAAAAAAACAAACGCTTCTTTGCTGCAAGAAACATTATTTTTATCACATGGCTGATTTTTAAGCCTCCCAGAACAAAAATAAAAAAATTGGCCCAATGTTTGTCAAAATTACCTAAACCTAGATACTGCATAATATATATATATATATATATATATATATATATATATATATATATATATATATATATATATATATATATATATATATATATATATATATATATATGATAGTATGTTTTCATTCCACTACACAGATAATGGCTATTGTTTGCAGTTGGAAGCAAAGGGGAGGTCTGAGCTTACAAGGAAGAAAGTTTGTCTACAACTTTGAGAGCTATGGTTTACAAATAGTTCAGATAAAGTTTTCTTACAAAACGAATAATAAACACTGGCCTACCGCGAATATAATAAAGCCCTTTGTATATAGGATTTTAATATTTATATAAAAAACTTGATTTGAACGTTAAATTTTCTTTTTCTTCAGAAGCCTATTTAAGACAAACATAATTTGATATATTTACTACGTCACAGAAAAATTCACCGATGCATTTCAACAAACGATTATAATTTTTTTTATATTTTTCGCTCTAAAATATTTACATTTAAATTTTCCGAAGGTACTTATTTATAAGACACCCTATATATGGTATCTGTCGTGAAAAGGACAATGTACCGGAGTTGCCAAAAGTGAATTAGGAGAAAGTGTAGCGATGTCTTTTTTGTATTTTCTTGACAAAGGATAGTATTCCAGGCGAAAAAAAACATGTGTTGGAAAATTGTTCCTTTAGAAAAAACACATTTAAAAATTTTTTTGTGGTCTGAAGTGAAGGCTTAGTAATTTTTTGAATAATAAAAATGCAGGTATAAGAAAGATAAGTTTTTACATACTTGCAAATAGATGAAGGAATAAAGTATCGCCTTATGAAGATAGGTTCTATATTCTGCAAGGTTTGTGACTAAATGACTACAAAAGCGGCTAATTGGCCTATGTAACGCTGAGCGCGGCACCGAAAGGCAGTAGCGCATTAATCGTTTTTCGGACGATCAAACAAATTAAGTTTTCACAAAAAACAAGATCCTCACTTTGATATAGCAACTTATATCCACCTTCAATATAATAAGATATAAAAATTACCTACGTTACTGATAAGATGAAACAAGAAAAATTATATAAACGATGTTTGAGGCAGCGTGACGGCGGGCCCTAGGCTAATGCCACCCTGCCGAAAGGATCAATTCAGATGTTTCACTACCCTACTTATAGTACCAGTCATCATGTTTGTTATAGTAATAAAGGCCAAATGGGGAATAATGTGGTAAATATGAAGAATTAATTTGCCTTTATCCCCATACTTCAGTCAAAGAATCAGATTTATTGGCTTTATACCTTCAAAATATATAGGTAAATAGGTACTTTACTCACTCGGCATCTATATACACTTAAGATATTTGTAGTAAAGAACACTCAACTTGGCACATAGTTAAATCCCCTCATTAGCAAATATCATGGAAGGAAATATATGTATCGTAAATAAAACACAGAATTTTAATTTTTAGTACGATATTTATACACAAAACAATTTATTGATACAATACAAATAATTTTTACATTTCAGTAGCTTAAAATGTAATATGTCGTAAGCAGTATGCGATATCCTTACCTAAATGACTAGAATACTGATGATTTTAAGTCTTTTAAAGTTTTTTTATTTAACAACTAGATTGCTGTGTGGGTGAACTGAAGCTTTTTGTGGCAATATACAGACATCTAAACAAAAAGTCGCTAGTCCCACTTGGCGTACTTTTTATTTTTAGGATATGGAACTATGCAAATGGAGATGAAAGAGAAAAAAAAGTGCAATTCGGAATACTTTAGGCAGATCATAGTGGGTAGAAATGCCAGTAGGATACCAGCTCCCATATTTTAACCATTTATGATATAGTTTTAAGGTTGGGGAAAATTTAATAAATCATAAGGGTAAACACATTGACAATTAAAATATATTCATTTTAACTTGAAGTGCCATACATTTCATATAGAAACCTATATTACTTTTTCTATACTTTTAAGTGATTATCCTTTTAAAATAGAATGTTTAAATGAAAGTTCAAAATGGCACCTGAAAGCCGTTACGTTATTTAAGGAATAAAACGTCCAAGGACATTTAAACAAAATCAGGGTTTTTAAGTAAAAATTCTTAGCAAAAATACCTAATCTGCTTTTTTATTTATGACCAATTGAAAAAATAATTTATCGTTTTTGACATCAAATTGCGACTAGTTTTTAAAGAATATGGTACTATAATATTGTCTATGGATAATTTTATGAGACATTTATAAAATGCCACAATATATTTCAGATTTTAAATTAAATAAAATACTTAACAATATATTTTAACGGCATGAGTTAGCATTTTGAGAAAGATTTCTTTTTTTCTAGACTAGCTATTATTGGACATTGTGGATAGCCATATTACAGGTTGATATAACTGTCATAAAGATCATTTGATGCAATATTAAAATTGATATAGTTAATAATTTACTACATATAGTATGTTCTAATAAAAATATAACCAAAAAAAGGTATTTTTCACAATGCTCTTCACCCCCGCCTTCCAAAGAAAATCCTATGTACGCCTCTGTCGATCATTTACATTCCTATATGTGTGTCCTTACCACTTATTAAACATTCACCAATCCCAAAATGTTGTCATATATCCTAAACTCATCTGGTACACGTAAAAATTTGAAAGCTGTTAAACTGTTTGAAGTTTTTATAAATTGTTGAAATATGTAATACGATTTTACCACAAAAAAGCAAGACAATATTCTCAATTTCAAATGCCAAATGGGATTAACAAAAAAAAATGGAACACATGAGTTCGCAATAAAATAACAATACTTTGCACAAATACTGTGGTACAATATGTTGGTCAAAATATGCGTAAAGGTATTAAGTACAATAATGTATATAAATATTTTGTAAAAACATTGAGGTATAAAACATTATAGAGTATAATTATAGATGCATACAAAAATGGCTCCATCTAAGAATCGTCAAAAAAAAAGACCGTTCGTAAATTTGAGTATTACATTTCTAAAAAATGTTAGCTGCTAGCTAGTTCTTAGTTTACACACAGCTTGTCCCAAAATCTGGGTTCAAATATATGGTATAAGACATAATATTTCCCTTTAGAAATCATTAATACAAATTATAAAATAAATTAACCGAATTGGTTCGGCGATAAATACATTTTATTTTTTAATTAAATTTGGAGACATGCTGTGTAGGAAATGTCTGTAGTATATTTGTAAATCTATACTAACTTGTAAAATACTTTCTACTTATATATCTTATAAATAATTTTAGCATCACATATAAACTTTCACATAGGCAAAATAAGGACCACTTTTATAAAAGAGTCTAAGTATCTTTCTCTTAACTAAACTGTGGAGAAAATTCCGCTCAAACTTAAAATATTGTCGTCCAAATGAAATTTAATAAAAGAATAGTTTAAGACTTAAATGAAATGGATAAAACCAGGGAAACGCATTCACCATTCTGGTATAGAAATAAAAGAAGCATTTTAATGATGAATTTAAAAACAAAACATCCATGTATGTTGAACACAGTGCTCACACTTTTAAGCAAAATTTTTAAAAAATTGTCTATGTTCAAATATCTACAATTTTCTTATTTCTTTATATTTTAATTCTAATTCTGAATATGCTAAGATGCACTAGTATCTGATACTAATATTACATAACGGTGGTACTGCTTTAGCCAGTTATAGAGGGCGTAGTAAAAAGGTCAAACGATTAAATTTCACTGTGGTATATATTTTTTTTATAATTAATATGGCATTACTGTGAGCCATTTATCTAAACACTTATATAATTTTAAAGCTATCTGGATTTTACTTCATAAATAAAATGTGGTTTATCTTTTCACTTTTAACTAACTTCTGTGTGCTTTCTATTTGATATGTACATTTAGTTAAAACATAAATGACATTTAATTACTTTTACCAAATAGCCAGTGGCGTACGAGACATAACATTATAGTTATTGCGTACAACCTTTAATTTTTTAGTTATTTGCTGCTGCTAATGCATAGAATGAATATTAAATATAATAATAAAAAATCCTAAAAAAATTCGGCTGCCGTCAATCTCAGTAAATTTTGAAGCACATATTTTGGCAGTACCCAGTATATATTTTATCCAAAAATATTTATTCTATGCAGCGGCAACAACGAATTTTAAAAAATCAAAAGGTTTGGAAGCAACGCTCACAATTTATATATACTTTTTTATGCTTCATATGCAACTGGCTATTTGATAGATGTAACTTTAACACATAGAAAGCAAAGAAAAATGAGTTAAAAGTGAAAAGATAAACTAAATTAGATTGCATCCAAATAGTTTTAAATTTGTGAAATCGTCTAGATATGTGGCCCATAGTAATTAATTGCCATATGAATCATGAAAAATTCTTTATACAACAGTCACGAGTGAAAAAATTAATTTTATTATTATTTTTGCACAGATTTTTACTACCAGGGATAAATGGCTAAAGCAGTACTACTGCTCGGTAATATCAGTAGCAGGTATATTGAGACTCTACCTTAAATATTCAAAATTGAAATGAAAATAAATTTTGATTGATAAATGACAAAAATTTTGACGTTCCACTTAAAAAAGGTGTGTATTAAAAAGAACCATAGCTAATTTTCATACTTTTTAAACAAATTTAATTCTAGTATTAAAGTATACTCTTTAAACTTCAACAAAAATGGAAAACGCGTTTAATCAATATAAGCCTCAGAGGAAAAAAAAGTGAAAATTACTAAAGAATTAGAGAACAATCTGAAAACTGTGAAATATGTAATAATGAAATAATCTTACAGTACACGTCAATTTTTACTTTAATGTGACTATTTTATAATGTATTTGTTGAATTGCATTTCACATAACTAATATACCTTTGTCTTTCAAAACAACTTAGAAAACAAAAATAAAATTGTGTTATTAAACAATTCTGCAGCTAATCGATTTATTATAATTTTCTCATTAGGAAACCTACATACTTCTTAATCTAAAAACTGACGATGATGTAGGTAATTTGCAATTTTTTTTTATATATTTCAGATTTTAGAGTTTACTTCATTTGTTTAAATAGGGTTGACAGCCAATGTTTTTTTACAAAAAGCAAAAAAAGTCGGTATTTGCCTTGATTATTCCAAAAAAAGAAACCTAAAAAAGATTTTTCGCGTATGCAATGTTATCTAATGACAATCCACTTTGCAGATAGTTGCACTATTTGGTGTCTGGGGGTCATCATTGACAAAGATACTTTTAAATATCTATATACCAAACCTAATTAAACGTCTATAAAATTGGTCTGATAACCCTATTTATGCCTAAAATATATTCAAAATTGTAGAAAACTTTAATTATAAAAAATAGTACACCAGTGCAAGTATTTTGTTGTGGGTGACCACTGTTCTCTCGCTATCAGAGCATTAACACACAAAAGCTAACATTTCATTATCAATAAAATCATACCAATATTGGTGAATCTCTTTTTAAAGATACCTATGCCTCTTCTTACTGTATTTAATTAACAGTTACAATTTTGAAGACAATCGGCTTCTTTGGAACTTATAGATTTTTAAATGTATGACAAATTTCATCATAATTTCTTTCAAGGTTTGATAATACAGGGTCAAAGCCAGTGACCTGTTAGAAGTATCTAGTGAACCAACGAAGTGGTTGCTTTGGAAATTTGACTCAGGTGAAACGTAAGTTTTCTTTCTAAAATATTTTTATTTGTGCGATGTTGCCGTTTCTACTCTAAACCAGTGGTAACATTCGTTATAATGTAATGTCTTTTATATTATTATATTTACTTACATTCAACAGTTTTTAATCAAAATAACCCTTCAAAATTCATATTTTTGCCCCTTAAAACTATTTAACTATCAAACGACAAAGGAACAAAATAGATTTCATTTACTTATCTTAGTTTTTAATTATCTGTCTTCCTACAACAATTTCCCTGTTTGACAGCAAAATGTCCTGCCAATTAGTAATTTGTATCAGGAGAAGGATAACCCCATAATGTTTTACTCAGTAGATAACTAAAAACTAAAATAAAAATTGTAACTCATTTGTTTTAAGTTAAGTAGTTTGGAAGTAACAAGGCTTTAAAGATTCAAAAATATCAGTTTTTAAACGCCACTTACTCGAAAACAGTTGAATTTATGTATTTGAAATGTAACAAAATAAAATTAGAATATTTAGGAGAACCCCCACAAATGCTGTAATTGTAGGCCATTCCATTTAAAAACTGTTGTTTGTTTGTTACTAGCAAAAATACTACTTTGTTGGCTATTTTTGTCAAAGCACATGTTTTCTGTTAATTTGTTAATTTACTTATCTTTAGAGACACTTTTATTGATACTGTTTCGATTTAACTTTTTCACTGTTGCTTTAGCAATTGAAGGCCACCTGTGCTCTGCATAACAAAGAGATTATGTGCAAAACGATATTGAAATTGTGCTCTTAAAAATACCTATCTCTAAACGGCGAACTCAAATCAACAATAATATCTTAAAATTAAAGAAATCACAATATGTTGCAAAGATAAAATTAAAATGCTTTTCAATTGAAATGGATAACAAAATTTCCATATTCGTCTTTTTTTAGTTGCTTGATTGCATTAAAATAAATATTCAAAATGTAAACAGCTATGATATAACTCGATCGTAAACAAAAAATATAGGATTTTTCATCGCAATTGAAAAGCAGTTTACTTCTACATGAAATTTATACTTTCTACGCTCTAAAATATAAACAATGAAACATTAAACAATAACATCAGGTATTTACAAAAACTACACCGTATAATAAACCAAAAAAATAAAAATACATAAATCTAAATTAATATATTAAAATAATATTTACATGCTCTATAAAAAAATATAATAAAATGGTATTATTTGTTAAATGGAAAAATGATATACCCGGTGCCATAAAATAGTGGATAACCCTTAACTTTTTTCCGTTTTGGTGACAATGAAATTAAATTTTGGACGTTTAAATATGGTAAAATTTTGCATTTTTTAGCATTTCCCACATTAATGTCTTATCTTGCTTAAATTCGGCTTTTTTGCACAATTTTTTATTTTTAAATGAGCCACCCTATATATTACTACTTTAATCGTGCAGTCACATCCAGGTTTTTTATAGTTGTAGGGGAATAAATCACGAGCTCAATATTAGAAAGGCTTTTTATTGCTAATAGTTTTAAATATTTGCCAACATTTCGATAGTTTGGTTTCTATCTTCCTCAGGGCTATAATTAAAATAAACATACAAAGAATTTTTTGAAAAAATGGACAATCCATAACATACGAGACAAAACTTTTTCTAATAATATGTATTTTTAAATCAATGTAAACTTTCAGCAATAAAAAGTCTGTCCAATATTGAGCTCGTTATTGATTTCCCTGCTTTAAAATATACACACATATATGTTTGCCACTGACGATTTTGAGGCACTATATTCTCGAAAACAGGCTGTTCCGTGAAAAATCATTCGTTAGTAGAACAAAAAACTGAAACTGAAAACAAGATATGACAATCCTGAAGACGTCAAAAGAAAAAATGCGAAATCTTGCCATATTTAAACCACCAAAATTTCATTTTAATATCTTCCCAAAAGTCATAAAGGTGAGCGACTATTTTATAGCACCCAGTCTCTAGTAAAATTAAAACCATAGATACTATGAGTTTTTTTGTACATTTGAAATGGAACTCAAAAAACAAGTCCAGTTTAACCATAAAAAATGGATATTAGCGTAGAATTATATTGACTTTCACTTTCTTATGCCAAACAACAGCACTAAACTAGTTTTAAAAAATGTGTTCCCATAAAAATATCCATAAGAAGATTAAAAAATATGTTCCTAGATATTTTTATTCTTGTTATGATATCTGGAATTACTTTTATGAAAAGGAAAGATAATTCTATATTCGAAATGAAATCTTATTTTGCAACTTTTTGTGCAAACCTTCGAAGGTATTTGAAAAGGTGCCTCGTTCGTTTCCTAAAGACCAATCGACATCAACATTCGAATATTAAAAATTAATCGAAATAAGGAACAAAGTTTGACACATTTTCTTAATTCAAGTCAACTTTTTTTACTCAGTCTCAGTAGATGAAAAGTATCACTGAAGTACTGACTTATTATAAATCTTCAATATATAAAAAAATATAAAATTAAATAGTTGCCCCACCAACCCTAAAATCAATTTTAGGGGGTCCTAAATGATATTACGCTGATGTTGCCGAGGACATTATCCAATAAATCGCGTCATTTTCTTTTCTTCTACCTCATCGATGTTTCTCTACACCTTCACCAACCTATATTTCCATAGTTCGACTTGACGTCACTTGATAGTTAATATTACTGATCATAACTATCGATTTTTTTGCCAATAGTCAAAATAAGTTACAACTAAACAAAATAAATGTTTCTTTTCGAATTTCGGACAAAGATAAAAATAAAAAAAAAACTTCATTCGAATTTTAGGCTGAATGGTCACTTAAGAGTCTCAATTTGGGTTTCAGGTAAAAAGGAAACTTAAAAGTCCCGATTCGAATTTAGGGGTTGCTTCCGCCTTCCGCTTTCAGGTTCTTGCACCTCTCTTTCTCCTGATTGTTGTCAGGTGGCTCGCATTCAAAGCTCGCAAGGGCAAGGGCGTTCTCGTTCAATACGGGACTGTGTTGTAGCAGCGATAAGACCTTAGGATCCTTTTCAAAGGGACAGGCGACCTGTTTCCACGCCATGAACTCCGTGACTTGTTTAGCGAGTTGCCAAAATTTTTCGAAGTTGATGTGTCCGTTTGGTAGTCTGGAAATACAAAAATTAATCTATTGGTAAACCATCATAAGAACACAAGACAAACAAGTTATATGAATATTTAGAAAAATATCAATACTGCAACTATGTTACTTACTTGCTGGAGCAACCTTGATTCAGAAAATACAGGTCCTTCACTAATAAACTAAAAAACGGGATAACAATCCTTTGACGCTGATCAGTCGCGCCTGCGCTTCTCCACATGGCCGCTTTAAGAGTGCTTCTATAGCTGCTAAAATTGCTGCTCGGATCCATCTGGTGTTCCAAAATGGCGAACTTGCCGGACTGGATTTTGTTCCACTAAAGAAGAAAAAATGTCTTTTGTTTATTTTTTAAAATCGATATAAAGCAGTGAAACTATATGTTTTTTACAAAATTAATGTTTAATGTTGCAAAGGATAGACATCACCCAAATATAACTTTATTAAAATGTTTAATTTTATTAATTTTGTAAATTTGCGTACGCTACGATTGAGAAAAATGTAGCGTGTTGACGCTTTTTAAGCAATGTCAGTCTATGGAATTAAAAAGCAGGTTATTTGAATAATTATTTGTTAATAATAATTATATTTAATGAAATATTACAGATTATTATTACAGTATTAGAACCACCACAAAAATTAATTGTAATATTATTAACAAGTATAATTTTTTTTTTATGTAAGACGGTTAACAAGACATTATCCAAATCAAAAAGATCACAATGATACAATGAAACAAGTAATAATTCTGACAAAGTATAAATGCATTCAAACCAAAACAATTCCGTCTCCCTGTTATTATGTCTATGTGAGATCCACTACCGACACAATCTTTTTATTTTTGTTAATAGACAGCTTTTTTGATATTTTAAATTCAATTTGCTCGATAGATATGGGATATCGATACATATTATAAATACGTTTGAAAACATTACAATTTACACTTACAGTCTTTTTCAGTCTGGATATGGGAGACATGTTTAATCCGGCAATAATAGCCATGAGGCTATTGAAATTCCCTATATTGAAACATTCCCGTCCTGTTTCTATCCAGTATTCGACCATTTTCACTCGTTGCTTCTTTTTCTGATACTAAAACAAGCATATAAAACTTTGTAGATAACTATCTAATAAATTAATTTTCAGCTATATTGATGTTTCTGAACAGCAAATTAAAAAAATAACCTGCATTTATTTAAAGGTGATATTACCATCTCAGATTAAAGTAAGTAACTACATTCTCTATTCATTCAAAGTTCAAAATATTTTTTACTATTACCCTAATACTCCAGACGGTGAGACAGAACATGTATGTAAAAAATAGAAAAACATAAATAAAAAATTATCTACATAAAAGGTTCTATTTAGTTTATCCGTAGCTGAGATGCGCGTCGAGCAAATTAACCCATGCACGGAATAAAAACTATAACCCGGTTATCAACCATTTTTCAAAATTTCAGTAAATATTTTTGCATCACAGAATCCGGCAACATAGTGCCCGTGGCGTCAAAAGCTTTGGCAATGAAGAAAATGGAAAACGACATTCTCCCGAAATTCAAAATTATGTCGCAACTTTTAATTAAGAAATCATGGTTCTTGGGACTAGACCGTGTCAGATTGAAATTACTATCCGACGTTTCGCTTTCGATTGCACAAGGCATCTTCAGGGATTTTTACTCTACGAGATCTGAACACTGAATGTGTGAATAGTAATTCCAATTTGACACGCTCTAATCCTAAGAACCTGATTTCTTAACTGATCAAAACCGTGAAAGCTTCCGTTCTATGTCAACTGTTAAGTGTTAACCTCAATTTGAAGTTATCCAGGTCTTTCTTAAAATTACTTTTCCGTCTATCTACCAAACTATGGAAAAGAAGGTGGACAGGAGAATGAGGAGTTGTTTTGGACAATATTGTCAAAAAATACATCGGTAAACCCGCCAGATGGGAAATTGTAATCTTCGTTCCTATGGAAGGAAACAAAAGCAAATCGTAGTTTGAAGCAATTAAAAGAGACTTTTTAAATAATAAAACTTGGTTTTACTGTTGTGAGGATCATTTTAACGTCAGCTCCAGAACTATTATATTTTTATGTAGCAATCAATTAGTTTTACTTGTTCTAAATTGTTTAATTTTCCTATTTAATGTATTTTTATTTTATAACATACTTTATATGCAGGGATACAAAAATAAAAGTTGAAAATTGTTTTATAGCTTTGTTCAAAGCGCTTGCAGTTTTAAGACGCTTGTATTTAAATTCGGTAAATTTGGATCCATTCCTAATAAACAATATTTCAAAGTCTATGACATTTTCTTTAGCGCTCTTTTTTGTAATTATTAATAAATGATTGATACAGAAAGTAGATTAAACACTTTGCGGCTAAAAGTGCGTACAGGGAGCTTAGGTGTTAGATTTTCACTGAAGAAATAAAAATGTGGAAAGTAATTATGTTTAAATTTATAACTATGCAACAAATGAACAACCACCATAATAGAAATTTCTTATATCTGAATTTGTAACAACTTTACAATAAATTGGCATTAAAACTACCATTAAATGAGGAATAAACACACAATAAATCACAAATAATTAAAAAAACTTAATAAGTATGAGCATATAGGTATTAACTCCGTAACTAGCCCTTCCAGAACTAAAAAATATGTAAGCGATGTTCTAAAAGATATCCATTATCAAAATGCACATTTCAGGTTTATTATTTTTAGCATAAATTTTATACAGAATAGCTAAGTTTTTGCAACAATTCACTGAAAACTAATACCACAGTACTAAAATAATAAACAGTAAACAGATCATGACCGTTTCTTTATTCAAAACACATTTTGAAATACACATAGTTCAACGTCAAAAATACTCCTTATTTGAAACTAGAATCTAGGGATTTTTATTAGTTACATGGATATTTTGCAACAACGGAATGGTTCAGCGCCAACTACTCGAATTAGAAAAAAACTTATAATTTTGTATATAACTGTGTTTTAAAAATGCGTTAGACCTTTTATTTTTTGAGGTTTGGTTTTTTGAAAAGTGTATCTATATTAAAACAAGGATTTGTTTAACAAACGTATACTATTATGCGGATCTGTCCCGTTAGGCGAGAGGTTAGCCCAGGTTAAAATCACACAAGACCTTAAACTCAATACAGAACCCGTCAATCACAATTTACACTTTCACAGTTTAGCATACACGTGTATTTCAAATCTGATTTTCGATGATTTGAGGTAAGCTTAATATGTAATTTAATGGCTTTAATGATAGTTTTATTGATGAACCTGGGCAAACTTATCGCTGGCGGGACAGATCTACCTAACAATATAAGTTTTGTTTAAAAAACGGGCTAACCAGAACGCGATCTGATTTTTAAACCACAACTAGATAAAAAATTATAAGTTTTTTTTTAAACATCGAATAGTTGCCAAAATGGCCAAGTCACCAACAAAAATCACTAAATTCTATTAACTACTTTTGACGTTGAAATTTGTATATTATGTTTTAAATATAAAAAAGGGCCGCGATCTGTTTACTATTTATTATTGTAGTATTATTTTGTTAGTTTTCAGTGAATTGTAGCAAAAACTAACTAACATTGATGCTGAAAATAGTAAATATGCCTTTTGACAGTAGATAACTCAAAAACGAAACGTCGCCGACAAAATCTGACTTTAGATTCGTAATAAGCAGCCCAAAGTCTTCGAATATACCAAAAAATAAAAATCGGCGATGGTTCGCTTAACTGAAAAATTACCAAATATTTTTATAATAAGGACTACTAAACAGGAAAAAATATCTTATTTGTAAAATTATCTGAGATCTATATCTTATGAAAAATATTTGTCACTATTGTAAATTACCTTATTAATTTGGTTGTGGTAAGCAGTTTATGTAATTTTTATTGCGATTTATATGCAGTAACGCTTTCACCCCTCGAACTTCTACAATATTAAAGCACTCATCTAGCTTTAAAAAATCAAGCATCTTAAACACGTCTACTTTTACAATTACAATTTTACAAAATATTCTATACCGCACCCAAAAATTTCCACAAAAATTTTAAATGTTGATGTATTTCAAACTGTCATTTCTGACATGAATTGCTGTTTATTGCCATTGCCCGAAACTCTATAACACCGAATTAACTAAAACACGAATGACTTCTGACGTCACACGCATTAAATTTGAAGGAAAATAAGATGCAGAGTTTAAATTCAATTTGCCATGATGAAACAACATTATCCGACATACTCGGTGGCTAGATATTATTCCATAAACTCGACAGAACGAGTAATAAAACCATTTAAAACCCAAGATGCATATCAGTCAACTTAATATAGCAGGCAGCAACGGCGATAGTGCTAGTGTTATGTAAAAACTGTACCTATAAAACATGTTTTTGTAGAGAATTTTGTTTTGTATAGTACCATATTTATCGTATAACAAAAAAAATGAGTTACTGCCCAAAAATAAACTTCTTGTACCTAATTGGCCTATTTAGGGGGTGGTAGAACTATTCAATAAAAAAATATATATACTGTTTAATTCTTTCCATTCCAAACTACTTACTGTCTGGGTATAATAATTGCTCAGAAAAAAATATATAGCTGCTAAAATATAAGGCAATTTGTAAAAAAAAACTTACTTTACAAACTTGGGTCGCCACAAAATAACTAAGCCTGTTGAACCACTGGACATATTGTTCCAAATTTCTGGTTTTCTTTAGGTCCTTGAACGAGGTTTCAAGAGCTGGATTTTCCTTAGCAAAAGCCTGGACAAACTCTTCCGGACCAATAAAAGATAACCTAAGGGAAAATGTGTAATGAAAAATGACATATATTTTCCAAATAATAATTAAAATTAATATCAATAATAATAATAACAAATGGACTTCATTACCTTTCCAGTTCAACGTGGGTTAGCTGTTGGGCAAGTTTTTCTGGATTTGGGCAAATTTCGGAAATGTCAGGGCAAGAGATGTTTTCATCGGAAGACGCTGTGTTAGTCTGCAATATACGAAATTAAGTAAATTGCTAGTTTGCACATACCTATTAAATATATTAGTCAAATATATTAAATATTATGAGTCAGATGTTACAACCATAAATCTTTTAATACGCGTTCTTTAATGCTACATTTAGCTGAAATTGTTTAGTAAGGCTTATAATTAGCTACATAATTAGAGAATATTTTTCCTATCAAGGGGTCCTTTACCTGATTTTCAAGGCTTTTCTCATACTCTTCCAGCGCGGCTAATCTTGGATGCAAGTTATGAAGCAAAAGAGAGACGCTGGCCCTCAGGGTGGGGTTAATTGCACAACACAGTTGCGTCACCTTCCTAACGTGCTCCATCATCCTTTCATCCCTACAAACAATAATAATTCATGAGATCGAAGTAACCAACTTTAAAATATTTGTTTAAAGGGGGTAGACGATTTAGAATATTCACTAAACTCGTTCTGTCCGACTTGCATTGTCTTCTTCTTGTAAACTAAATTCTAACTCTAGTAACTTTCAATCTATGGGTTTATATACTAGTCGTATGTGGTGATGAGTGAAGTCTCCGCCTAATGGTTAGCTGAACTGTCAAGTTTAAAATCAGACCAATTTCTAATTCCAGGATCTCATCAACAAGTGGTTTGGAGAAATACTTGTTAGACATCATTCAGCCTTTACAAAGTAAGAAAAATGTATTTAATGCAATTAATACTGCTCAAATCAAACCCAAACATGTAGGATGTGGATGATATCTGCAGAAGGCATCATAAGAACGCTTTAAAACACATCTGTAACAACTTGTAATATGACGGACAGTAAAGCAGACGTTGTAAACTTAAAAAAAGATCTATCGCAAAATGGTTACTCTAAATACTTAATAAATAGTAAAAATATATTAAAATTACAAAATGATCATCACACTACCAAACATTCCAATCCAGAAGAAACATTATCGTTCTTCACGATACCCTATATTAATGGAACATCTAAACAGACTCAGAGAATAGCCTTGTGACGAAAAATAAGCGCCAAAGGAATCGACAAGAAAAATAATGCCCCTTTAAATGCAGTGACTTTAAAATAAGGCATAGTGGAATACGTCTGAGCACCAGATACAGTGGTCGGAGACTCAAATGTTCCACAGGGAGCAGCACTACCGAAAACAAATGCTCATAAAAGGAGCTATCATAGAAAGGAATCAAGGTGTTTTTTTAATAAGCCTAGCGTCAAAATTCCAAATGTATAGAAGCCGCTTCTAGTTCCAACTGACCTCCTTAACCTTCACGGTTCAGGTAACCAGGGGACGGAGAGTTCACGCATCACTAGTATACAGCCTGTAACAAAACCATGGAAACGGCGAAATATTTCAGGTTACGCTTGCCTGAATTTAATGAAAATATGTACACTTAGGTCTGAAATTGTGCCAGATCCAATGGCGAGTTTCGCATTTCTGCAAAGTTTACCGTTTTTTATTATAAAAAGATTTTTTTTTAATGGAAAACCCTATATTATATTACTTATTTTAAATCTATGTAAAAATCTCAACACTTTTTATTAAGAACACTCTTTATGAAAGTCAGCAGGTTTTGCGAAAATAAGGGTCTGATATCCATAATTTAATGTATTATTTTTTATTAAAATACCTGCACACAAAAGGTTACCTTATATGTTTGACAATGTCAGTTTTGTTGATTTGCAAAAATGGATCAATTAACTCAAACCCAAAGAATTGAAATTTTAATTATACTGGGTTATGGGGATAGAATGCGAAACCTGCAAAATGTTTGTAATATTTTTAATGACAGATATCCTAAAGAAATCCAATAACTAAATCTACCGTAAGGAAAATTAACAAAACATTTCGTGAAATTGGAATGGTAAAAGAACCTGTACGTTCTGGCAGACATAAAAGCGCAACAGATGGTGATAAAGCTCTGAATATTTCAATCAGTCTAGAAGAAAATCCGCATCATTCTTCCAGAACATCAGGAAGAGAAAATGACGTCTCACCATGTCCATAGATCGATAAAAACCGAAAAGTTTCACTCATACAAAAGAACTTTGATGCAAAAACTCTCCGAGAATGATCACGATAGGTGCTTGGAATTTTGTGAAATCATAATGTAACGTTGCAATACCAATCTAAATTTTGTCAATCAAACTTTTTTTTTAATCGAACAGGCATAATTGTAGATATTGGGAGAGGGAAAATCCCACTGGATACGTGAAATCCTTCTAGACCCCATGAGCTCTCGCCTTTGGATTTCTACCTCTGGGGTCAGACGCAGAATGAGGTCTATGAATTTGATCCCCCTGCGACCATAGAAATCCAGAGACAAAGAGTTCTGGGCACATTTAGACATATTAACGGAGATACACTTGCCAGGGTTGTACGAAAAACAGTTGTCAATTGTCAAAAGTGTCTCGATGCAAATGGACGTCATTTTGCAAATCTGTAAATTAATGTAAGCCAGGTACAAAGTAGTTAAAAACTTATTTAAGATTTTTTCATCATGTTCATGTTGCGTTTACTAAATTGCTTATTAATGTAATCTTGTGACAAATAAATCATGGCCTCCTTAGAAAAAATTGAAATCTAACTAAGGAAATGTGATATTTCGAAGAGACATAAATCTTTTATGCACTTGTGAAACATCACTAGACTGGAAATTTTATGTTCTTTACAAAAATCTATAAAACAATATAACGAACCTAAAAACGAAACCTAAACCTAACTTAAAAACGAAATCCGTCATTATCAGCTTTTCTTCGATATTTCCAAAACCAATTGACCAATTGTAAATCTGAAGCCGGATACGCCTTGAAGAAATTGAAAAACAAGGTGATTTAAATAAAAGGAATGAATCATTAAAACTACTAACAGTATGGAAGACAATAATCGACAAATCTAAAAATCACAAAAAATCAAGCGCAATTAGCACAACAACAGCAACCTTCGGCCCCGGGTGGGAGTATAAAGTAAGCGACGCAGTCATTAACACTTGTCTCTATTCCAATGCGAGAGCGATAGCTTCCAAAATGCCAAATGTGATTTTGGCGAAACGTCAGCAATAACTGTTCTTTTCAGAATGACAGTGGTGAATGATGTACACCCGGAATATAAACCCATTGTATTTTTCCATTCGTGCTATTGGAGAACTATTTCCGAATAACCATGGTTTCTTACTTTACCTGCTGTATTAAGTATATAAACTTGATATTTTTAGGTAATGGTGCACCAAATGATGAAATATGGTTTCTCTCAGGATAGTGCTCCACCACATTTTGGAAGATGGCTTGGACGTAGGAGTACAGTCTCTCAGTCTCCGGACTTGACGCCCATCGACTACCTTTTGTGAGGACACCTTGTATGTGGTGTATAAAACTAAGCCCAATGACCTCGGGGCTGGCATTCTTTTTAATGTATAAGATATTTTCCCACAGTATTTGGCCTACTGTCAGGAAGTAAATGGACAACATTTTAAACATCTTACTTAGTTTCATTAATTTATTGTTTGTTGATTAGGTATTTCTTTTTGTATTGTATTGTTTCCGTTGTTTTTTACAAAGTTTTTTAAGACAACCTTTTAAACATATCTTTTTTGAAATATGATATAGTCGCATTAGGCAAACTCCACTGAGTGCATGATATATTTTAAAGAGTAGTTCATGTTATTGTTTAAAAGTATTTGCTCACCTGAAGTCATAAGGAAACTGTTCCGTCCACTCAGCGAGCAACTGCACCATCTTCTCGACGAAACGCATCTGCTGAGGACCGTAGGAGCCGCTAGGGGGTTGCGTCCCACTTCCTAACCCCTGTTGTTGATCCCCTAGAGCCCTCACCCTCGCAAGAAGGTCATGAGGTTTGATAAATAACCTCGCAGAGAGAAGGAATGCGAATAAGTAGGCCCTATCTGGATAGTAGGATTCCGTTGGCACCATGTGTTGAATCAGAGCTTCAAGAGGGCCGCACAGCAGATTGCCATCTCGGTATACTAATGCCTGGAAAATAAAGTTCCATTATTGCAGCATTATTTATACACAGAAACGCCATTTTGTTAATCTTTGGCCAATACCTTTATTTGAAAGGAGTATATGTATAATTAATAATAATTATTATACCTGATGCTTAAAATGGTTTTAGAAATGTACAAATCAACACTCAGAGCGGTATATCTACCTGTATCATAGACGTTTCTTTGATTTAATGCTGTCAACATCAATCATTACGTAAAATAGTTGAATGGAACACGTGGAATAAGGAGGAGTGGTTAAAGGTAATTTAAATAAACAATTTAATAAGCTTGCATAAATGGAGATAATAAGAGGAGTACCTCGAAGCTTGAGCACCTTGTTATATATTATTTATACAATGAGTACTGTAAAGAACACGAAGATTTATACAGATAACACAACACTTATATTTAGTAAGCATAATCCTGAGTTATTTATTAGAAAGGATTGACCTGCTGAGGATCAGTTATTCGAAGCAATCGAAGAGGTTATATTTTTGGAAATGAACGTACGTAATCTGAAAAGGTTGGTGTTGGATTTATTATTGTATAATTAAACATTTAGCAGATATAAAAATATACAATATCTAGCATATACAAGGTGGTCCAACAATAAGTATGCACCTTATTTTTCGTCTTTTCATGAAATTTAAAGCAGAACTGGTCGGACACGTCAATGTTGCCTTGGAGGGAGACATATATATATATTTTTCAACCTGTACCTTCAACCCCCAACAATGATACCCCTAAAATTTCAAATTAAAAGTGGGTTAAGGTGTGAGAAGCAAAATAATTACCCACCAATCGCCTATTTTGGAGGAATTTTTTAAAAAACTAACTTTAGTTATATCCAAAACAAAATAATGAAGCTTTGTACATAGGATGCCATGATCTAATGTATCAAAAGCCTTGCTAAAGTCGAGTAAGAACAGACAAGTTTCTTTTCCATCAGTAGCTCTGATGACGTCATCAGTGACTTTCAAAAGGACAGTAGTGGCAGTGTATGTTGTGTACGGAAACCAGACTAAGTTGAGGGAATAATATTATTATGTTAATCATAATCATTTAACTGTTCGTTTATAATTATTTCTAAGATTTTATAGAAAACTGGAAATAAACTAACAGACCGGAAATGAGACAATTCTAATGGATTATTATTTCTGGCAACGGGTAAAACGTTCACCATTTCCACTGGGGAGGAAATTTGCACCTTGTGATATACAGATTTATAATATAAGTTATATGTGGCAATAAATGGGGCACAATTAATGATATATAAAATTTTTTCGACTTTCGTTGAGTTTACTTCAGAGAATTTAAAATTGACAGGTGCGTTCTTGCAAAGTTGAGCATTTGTAACGATTAAGAAACATGTCATAATGGGGCGAAGAACTAACTTGAGGTATACTCTGTAGAAAGTAGTTATTAAAATCATTTGGAGTGAAAGTCTCATTTCCATCACTATTAGGATATATATAAATTGATTTAAATACGCTTTTTCTTTTCATTACGTATAGACATACTGACAAAAAATTTTAGTTGCTCTTATTCCCTCCAACTTTCATCAGTTTTCACCCTTTTACATTTACTGTGAGCTTTGTTTCTTAAGCGCATTATATACTTTAGTCAAACGTGAGGTTTTGTAAGGTGCACGTCTATTAAATAGTTCATTTTCCGCTCTAGAAAAAAAGTTCACCATTTCCTCACCTTCGTCCAGTGAGTCCAAAAAATTCCAGTTAAAACTATATAATTCAGCAATAAAAAGGTCATAGATAAATTGAGAATAATCACAATATATTTTAAACCTTATGGAAGCAGAGACTTTTTCACAGCTTATGCTGCATCCTAAAAACCTCACCGGATTGTGAACAGAATTGAATGAAGAAGTAACAACAATATCTAAAAGTAAGCTATTGTTATTAGCAATGCGAGTAGTTATTTAATGTTAATATGGTGATAGAATAAAGTAACCATTCGTCCCGATTTAAGCGGGACAGTTCCGGTTTTGAAATATTTACTTTTAATATTTTCCTGTATATGAAAAAGTCACATATAAATGTTAAATTTCTTCAAGTAACTATCGATGGTAAAAACAAAATAGGTACATTGAGTATCTAGCAGCTGACATCGACATTTCTTAACCGGCGATAAATATCGGACATCCCTACATTACGCGGGACTTCCCCTTTGTATATTTCCCTTACCGGCAACTATACTCTTGTCCATCCCAATTATTGATTCCATCCGTCCACGGATCGAATAAATAATTGAATAATACTCAGTCTAATCTATTGTGTAAACGTTGCTGAGTAATTGAGTGACAAATTGAAGCATAAAACGGGTAAGTTCATTATTATTAGTCGATATAAAAATGTTAAAACGTTAATATTTCTTTGACCTTTTAAGTATTATATATCGGAATGACGCCAAAACGAAAATGTTGTTTCTCAGCAGAATTGCGAACGCAGTATCCATTCTTGAAGAAGGGAAAACTAGACTGAAGTGTACTCTGTAAGACCTGTTTATCAAGTTTTTCAGTCTCACATGGAGGCAAGAATGACATCGAAAAACATTTAAAATCCGATAAACATAAATCATCATCTTCATCAAAAATCGATGATTTTTTCCGCAATGTATCAAAGATCACTACCGAAGACCAACAATTAGCAGCCGAAGAAGGACTTTTCGCATTTCATACTGTGTTTCACAATATCAGATTTCGTGCAATGGACTGTACATCAAAACTAATCAAAACATTTTATAAAAACAAAATTTCTTGTGCGCATACAAAGGTTGAAACTATACTGACCAATGTTTTCGGGTCCCATTTTCTTCTGTCTTTCCAGAAACAGCTAGAACAATTCAACTATATTACACATTTGTTTGATGCCTCCAATCATAATGACGTAAATCTTTTCCCCACTTTAATTCGATTCTTTGACAAAAACATAGGTGTAAATGTAAAAATTATAGTTTTGTCATCTTTACCTGGGGAAAAAATTGACCTAAACCGCTTTTAAAAACTAATAACTTAGAGTCAAAACTAGCTGCATCTTGTGCTGACACTGCTAAAACGAATTTTGGGGGGGTGCGTAGATAAGTTACAAATAATATATTTTTTGTGTGACCTATCTATATTGGGTGTAGGTTATGCTGCTCATATTATTCACAATGTTATACATACAGCATCAAATCTTTTGCCGATTGATTTTGAAAGCATGATTGTAAAAATATATTCATATTTTTACTTCCATACTGTTAGAAAATGGAATTCTGTGAAAGCGTCAAAGTCGAGTCCCAAAAAATTTTAGGGTACAGTAAAACTAGGTGGCTGGCCTTACTTCCAGCTGTAGAGAAAATTTTAAAAATATATTAGCTTTAAAAATTCTACTTTCTTTCAATTGATAAATGTCCACAAATAATTGGTGACTTTTTTTTAAGAATGTTCTGAGGTTTGGTTAAAATTTATTCATAATATGGCTTCTATGTTTCAAGATGCTATTAAAAAATTGAAGGTGATAAAATAAACTTTTTAGAGGTAAAGGAAATTCTGGAAATGCATAAAAGTAAATTAAAATCGAGGCTAGAAAATGAGTTTGTTCCGATAGTAATTCGAAATGATTTAATACAACTTGAGAAGGAAGAATAGGTAGAAAAAAATGTGGTTTTTGAGTCATGTTAAAAACGTTTATGCCAATAGCTTTAAGTATATACAGCAATATAGTGCTCAATATGACTCTGTGATTTTTCATGGGTATTTTTGCGTAAAAAAATTACTTTTAACGAAGTACAGACAAGTCTAGAATTTCTTTTAAGCAAATTTCCGAAATGCGACATTTATGAAAATGTTCTATTGGATGAAATACATTATGTCAACCAGTTTATTTCTCTAACAACAAACTAAACCACTGAAGAAACAATAAAATTGAGACTGATATGAAGTGGGTCGAAATTTTTTAACATTTTGATGAAATCAATATAAGGTTGGAAAATATTCTAAAATTAGTAGAATATATATTGGGTTTACTTGGTACTAACACACAGTGGCGGCTCGAGGGTGAAAAAGTAAGTGAAGTGCAAATGAAGCAAGAAAATATCGCAATAATTTTTTTCCAGAATTTTTTTATATGTGGAGAGGGTAGAATATTTTTTTACGACTTACCTAAATTTTGTATACTAAATCAATTCTCCTATCCTTCATAGCACCAAATTTATTTATAACATCCTCATAAAATGGATGGGTTGCCCTAATCTCCTCCAGAAAATCCTTTTGAATTGAAATATTGCCAAGAGAAGTAAGTCTTTCTTCAGATATTGTATTTCTTAAACAAGTTTTTACACATTTGAAGCAAGAAAAACTTCTTTCCACTGAAGCACTTGTCGACGGTATTGTCAAAATAAGGGAAGACAATTTATATGCTTCGGTAAAAATATATTTATTTTTATTTTTTTTTCACTTGCTCTTGCAGCGATATATTCCAATTATGGCCAAAATAAGACCAAGATTTTTAAGTCGTTGACTTTTTGAAAATATTTCCCCATATAACTATAACAAATTTTCAAAGGGGTCATTCGGAAAATTTAGCAGAAGATCATGTGTCATTTCCATTAAAATATGGTCCAATATTTCATAAAAAAGGGTTCTAGGCTTAGCCCTAATTTCTTCAGGTGAAAGCTTAGCAAGCCCACATTTGTAATGATTTATTTCTGTAATAGAATTTGCTTTTATCAAACATGGTTTTAAAAAAATGTTCATTTCTATTTTTACAGAGCGCCTCACGACAACGTTTTATATTGGATATGCAAAAATGGATGTCAAGCGATTTTTTTTGAAGAACGTCAAATAGTATGTCCGTGATTGAGAAAATGTCATTAAACACTAATGCCAGAAACGTGAAATCAAAATCGTTCACCTAAAAATCCTTTCTCAAGGCGAATTGACTTTTTATCAGATTTGTCACAGTTTGCAATAAATTCAAAGACGTCTTTTAATTTATTCCAGTCTTGAACAATCACATTTACTGACTTCGAATTTGAAGTTGTAACAACACCATAAATAAAAATAACACCAAAACAGTCACGTTAAATGCAAAGGAACTCACCGGTTGCAGCGAAATCCGCGAAAATAAAAGTAAAAACCACCGCAGACTGAACGACACGTGGGTGTAGTGTACTGCGCCTGCAATTCACCGAGAGCGTTATCATCGCAACATAGTAGGAAAATCGTAAACTAAACATAGCACCTCCAGCAAAGTTAAAGCGGTTTGCGTCACTGTTATAGTTGTTATAATAAAGTTCGATTGAAAGTTTTAAAAAGGCATGCTGCCAACGGTCAAGTAAAATATTTATTCGAGATTTAATTTATTTTTTACCAATTAGGTGAATAAATGAATGTAAAAACTAAAATTTTAAGAGATATATAATAAACATAGTTAGATGTTTGCTTGTTTATTTTTCCTGGTGAAGTAGCACTTCACCTACTTCACCTGAATAGCCGCCACTGTCCTACACCCTGCAACTATGTCAGAGCCACCACAATTCCGTACTATATACCAATCTATTCATTAAGTTATAAACGGTCTGTCAAAATTAACACAAGCGAACATCTCCCTATTATTTAGATTACTGAGAAAATATGAGTTAAAACAAAAAAAAAGTGCAAAATATTTGGTAAACTTTAGAGTCATTTAACATATCGATGTGGTAACGCCTCATCTCGCATATTTTGTCACTGCTTTCCGTCTCGATGTGAATTGGCATGTTCATCAATGAAGTCTCTACAAATATTTTAGAACATATATTATCTCGTGATAAGGATGCATCAAATATTGCCCCTGACATAATCCATATTTATTTAATATCTTTATCAGTACTTCCCATAAAAACGTATCTATAATAATTGATTTTTCTCAGCCATTCTGCTTGATAGTGGTTAAATAAAATTTAGAGTAATATAAAATATCAATATGGCAACGTCGCATCTAATATATTTTGTCACTGGTCACTGATATTTCGGTCTCTATATGAATTGACATTATGTTTATGAATGAAGTCTACAAATATTTTAGAACACATTATTTTTCATCAAATATTATCTCACTTGATAAGGATGCATCAAATATTGCGCCTGACATTAATCGATATTTATTTCATTTGTTTATCAGTACTTCCCATAAAAACGTTATCTATAATAATTGATTATTGACTTTTCTCAGCCATTTCGTTCGATAGTGGTTGAATAGCACTATGAATGACGCCACCATTAATAATTGGCTTATCTATTGTCTTAATTCAATTTAATTGTGAGATGCGTATTTTTGCTTGGGAAATAAACAATTGCTTCTAATTATAGCAATTAGTTGACATTAATTTAGCTGAATGATATGCGGCACGGAAGTGTAAACAAAAGAGAACCGCAATAACTTTTTTTCAAATGTGGTATTTATATTATTTGATGCAAGATAAGATGCCGAAAATTACAAGATTATTGTACAAGGCGTGCCATAAAAATGAATTTCAATATAAAAGGATTCCTATTCACTGGGAACAACAAAAATAGCAAAATCTTATTTATTTTTATTACGATAATTAACAAACTTGGTAGCCTCAGGTTTTATAGATCCATGCTTATTATGATAAATATAACATAAATCCTAAATTATTAGTTAGTTGTATTTCAACCACCAGTTGATTGAGAGCTGTTCGTCTTTGAGAAATTAGAGAGGTTGAGCAACATATAGAGAGTTTGTGTAAATAAGCCTTTTAATAAAAAAGACTTACTACAAGTATTCTGTCTGCAAAGTTGGAAACCAGGATAAAAATTGTGCTCCTCATAACTGCTGCAACAAATGTGCGTCCAATATTCGCGACTGGTTAAGAAAAAAGCGTAAGACGCTTTTTCTATGATCTGGCGAGAACCGAAAGACCGTGTCACTGACTGTTACTTTTGCTTAACACCTTCCATCAAAAATTGCTTTTAGTAAAAAAAAAAGTCTGCGATACAGTACCCAAATTAACAATTCGCCATACGGTGCCTCATAGTATACCTGTATCTAATCCATCTCAGGAATATACTCTTGATTCTGATGATGATCAAACAGATTCAAACGGCAGTATACCGGAAAATGTCGCCGGCCCATCAACCTAGCAAGACTCCAATTTTGTCTGTGAACTTCCCAGTAAAAAACCTCACAAAATTAGTCAAAGTGAATTAAGTAACCTTATAAGGGATCTAGAATTGCCTAAGAAAAAAGCAGAACCATTGCCCTCTCGATTGCAACAATGGAATTTACTTCAAGACGAAGTAATAATGTTTGTGTACCGAAGCCGTCAGAAGAAACTAATACAATTTTTTAACATGGAAAACAATTTAGTAGTCTATAGAGACATTAAAACCCGTATTCACTAAAGAGGTTTAAAATTAGACCCGGTCTAATTTGACAGTTGTAGGTTTAAAATGACATAAGCAACAGTTGGACAAATAATTTTTCGTAAATGTCATATTACAAAATGACATTGACTTACGCAAAACACAACTGGCTAGCTAACAGTTTCAACTGTCATGGCAATTAGATCTGGTCTAACTCTTAAACCTTTTTAGTGAATACGGGGGTAAGAGATTAAAGGTAGCTTTAAATCTAGACTATTATCCAAAAGACTTGAAACTTTTCATTGATTCCTCAAAAATAAGTCTTAAAGCTGTGTTACACCATAATGAAAACAAGTTACCTTCAGTCCCAATTGGTCATGCAGTCCACATGAAAGACACGTATAACAATTTGAAACTGTTACTGGAGACCATACAATATGAAATATATAAATGGCAAATTTGTGGAGATTAAAAAGTTGTGGCGATTTTGCTTGGAATACAGCCAGGTTATACCAAATACTGCTGCTTCCTCTACGAATGGGACAGTCGAGCATGATCGGATCAATACAGAAAGAAAATCTGGCCACCGAGAGAGTCTTTTGAGCCAGGAAACAAAAATTTAACCAACGCGCCATTAGTTCCCCCTGAAAAAAATTTACCACACCCACTTCATATAAAATTGGGACCTATGAAAAACTTTGTGAAGGCAATGGACAAAGAAGGCCGGGCTTTCAGTTATTTAAAAGAAAAGTTCTCTAGAATCAGTGATTTAGATTCAATGATAAAAATGTGCTATTTAATTGCTTTTGTTGAACCAACAATATATTGATATCTGTCTTTTGTATGTTCATTGCATATGCCTATGAATTAAAATTTTGTAACATATAATTCAGATTTTTTTTGCGAGCCGAGTAAATTCTTCAACAGGTATTAGATTTTTTTGCAAGCCAACTAAATTCTTTAATAGGTATGTTTTCCTACTTAAGTGTAATTCAAAAAAATTGGTTTTATTCAAGAAACAAAAAAAAGTTGAAATTTGGTCCCCAGTATTATTTTAAAATTTGTTTAATATATACAACTCCATTAATTAAAATTTTACGTAAAATTATTTTGACAAATATGTTATGAGACTAAACTGATCATCAGAAAAACGATAAAAACATTGATAAACGACTAAGACGTACTATTTACTTCCATCTCTTTTTATAAATCTACCGCCCTTCAATACCTTCACAAACAGACTACATATTAAATATTCCTGGGAGCATCGATGGTTTACAATTCATTTTACAAAAAATACGAGAAATAGCCTAAAACCTTATTAAAGATAAATTCAGAACCAAAACATTTATAAACAGTTTTGGTGTTGCAGATTTTATTTACTCCAAAATAACTACTTTTTTTACATGTACAGGGTGTTCGGGAACAACGTCAGGAAACCTAAGGCCGTAATTCTACATGAAAAATAATGGTAGCAATTCATTTAAGAAAATGTAAAAAATTCAATGGTTTCCTAGTAACGGCTGATCAAAGTGGCATTTTTAATTTGAAATTTTGGGAATATTTAATTTATCTCTTTAAGGATCAGCTTGATATTTGACACATAACTCTAAGGTAATGGACGCTCTTATCCAAAGGTAAAAATGTTTATTTAAGTTGCCACCAGAGGGCACTTTACCTACAACTGAAAACATGTCCGAGAAAACTTTTTTATTTTGGAAGAAATTGTCAAAATTGAGTTGCCATCCGTAAGCCAATGGAATGGGCTTCAAATAATGTACCCTTACTTCAAATCGATAAATCATACCGTTTAGCCGCAAATCGATATTAAAGTTTTATTCAATTAAATTACAATACAACAAATAACAGCGCAACACAACTAACACACTTTATAATATATTCTGAAAATGTCCACCATTAACTTCGATACATTTTCTAACGGCTTTTAGAAAACGTCTCCGAACACGATGAAAAACATCGGTTTGTTTCTAATCTGTTCACAACCATTTAATATTCGAACTCGTAAATCGTCAAGGTTATTGTATGCAGTTTTATACACCAACGTATTTAAATACCCCCCGAGAAAAAAAAACATTAGGTTAAGATCTGGGGAACAGGGTGCCCAAGGGAATCCTGCCTCTTCCTCTCCAGTGATCCGGAAATACCTCATTCAGATATTCACAGACGTTAAGTCTGTAATGTGGTGGTGCGCCGTCTTGCAAGAGCCACCTTCTTATTCGTGATCGATCTAATATGCCAGGAAGATAATTTTTTAAAAAACTTAAATAAAGATTTCCATTCAACGTCCCATCAAAAAAGTGTGGTCCTACAAGACAATTGCCTATAATGCCGACTCAAACATTTTATATGAATCTTCGCTGATGTCCCTTTTCTACGTAAGCATGTGGGTTTTCAATAGCCCACTGATGTGTGTTATGTAAAAATTCCATCGCGTTTAAAACCAGCTTCATCAGTAAATAATATGATATTAATGAAAGTATTATCATTTTCATATTTATGTAAAATAGTATTAAACATATTTAGGCGTAATACCTCATCTCCATCATAAAGAGGTTGCACCTTTTGCAAATAGAAAGGATAAAGAAGTTCTACATGGATTACCTCCCAAGCTGTAGATTTCGCCATTCCTTCTGCAAGGGCAATTTGCTGAGTACTGACTTCTGCCCCAACTGTTCTAAGGGACTTGGCTCATCCTGTGTCATATTTGTGATGCGTAAATGAACCTTGCTCACCAAGTCTTCTATGAATACTCACAGAGGTTTAAGCATGAGAAACATTTCCGTCAGTGTGTGCTTGTATGTCAAGCCCACGTGCTTCTGCTGCATTTCTATTTGTTCTCAGATAGCAAAAGTGCATGTCCCGATATTCTTCATTCGAATATTGATAAGCCATTTTTTAAATAAGAAATAAATGACTTATTTTGAACATTTAGACCAGTTTTTCAAACTAAAAAGCAGACTAAATGTCGAATTTCAGTTCTACTAGTATTAATAAAAGTACCTTGACTACGACATTTAAATCATAATTTAATTGAATAAAACTTTAATATCGATTTGCGTCTAAACAGTATGATTTATCGATTTGAAGTAAGAGTACACTATTTGATGCACATTCTATCGGGTTAAAGATATCAACTCAATTTTGACAATTTCTTCCAAAATAAAAAAGTTTTCAAGGAAATAAGTTTTCAGTTGTAGGAAAAGTGCCCTCTGATGGCAACTTAAATAAATATTTGACCTTTGGATAAGAGCGTCCATTACCTTAAACCTATGTGTCGAATATCAAGTTGATCCGTAAAGAAATAAATAAAATATTCCCAAAATTTAAAACAAAAATGCAATTTTGATCAGCCGTTAATAGGAAACCATTGAGATTTTGAGATATTCTTAAATGACTTGCTACCATTATTTTTTCATGTAGAATCACGGCCTTAAGTTTCCTGCCGTTGTTCCCGAACACCCTGTATACCAAAGATTAAACATCTACACAAAATACTCATTTTAAAGACATAGAAAACACAATATTGCAAAAAAAAGTTAAAAGATCCTTCACAGTAATGAATGAAATAACCAACCTAACAACTACCAACATTTTCAAGTTACCTGCTTAACCGTCACTTTCCAGGGGATATATTTCAAACTGTTGCAACACTTCAAAAAGGAAAACAGGCTGAATATTATATGACAAAGTTTAAATGATATATATGTAGTCTGTACATTTTGACTCTTAAGTTTACAAAGACATCGAGGGTGATATATAAAACAGCTTTTGCTAAACAAAGGGCTCCATCTTATTTTTATAAAGGGTGTTTTATTCTTTATAATGCCAAACCCTAAAATCATCTGCGGTTGTCGGATAGTGTTTATTTTCGTATTATGTAAATGTTTATTTTCAAAAGCACCTAATCTTTACCAACTCTGAGAAACAGGTTTATTTGTTTGTTCGACTTATAAACTTGTCACTATTTGTTTTGGATAACTACCTTATCTTTTTGGTACGTGTATAGGTAGATATTTTTGTCGTTTTCTCACTCAATATAAGTGTGAGATAGTAAAAATACTAATTTCATCGCTCTTTGGCAAGTGGTCACCCAAGACACAAAAACAATAAAATTAATATCTTCTAAAACAGGGGTGCTCAAACGGTCGATCGCGAGTGCTTTTTGAGTAGATCTCGAGAAGAAATTTTTTTTTAATAAGTAGGTACTTAACTAAACTACAAACATTTATTACGTAATAAAATAACACTCTGCTAGCATTAAAAGGCGGCTTTATCAAAGGAACGCGCGGTACTTGTCAAAGAAAAGCCGCGTTTTTTATTCTTGCCGCTTTTCTAGAAATTTCGGGCGGCGCGTTAGACGGGAACATTCGAGACTTTCGTTCAAGCCGATATAAATGTTGCGCCTTCAGGAATTGGAGTCATTCTGAATTGCAACTTGAAGGCAATACTACGTCGATACAAAGTTTATTATTAAATAGTACAAAATGAGTGCAGCGAAGAAATCTAAAACGTATCATTTTAATAACGATTGGGAGGAAGAATTTTTGTTTTGTATGGTGAAGGATAAGTGCATTTGTCTTATTTGTCGTGCGTTAGTTGCAATACCTAAGCGTGGTAACTTAGAGAGGCATCATAAAACGGTTCATAAAAACTATGAAAAAGATTTTCCGCCACAGAGTGAATTAAGAAAACGAAAAGTACGTGATTTGATATCTTGTTTGAAAAAAGAACAAACCATGTTCACAAGACCAGCCAAACAATCAAAAGCTGCTACGATCGCGTCACTTAAAATATTTCATATATTGGCGAAAAACAAGAAACCATTCGAAGATGGATCGGTTGTGAAGGAAGCATTTAATGAAGCGGGTGAGACTTTATTTGAAGATTTTAAAAATAAAACAGAAATCATGTCTGCTATTAGAGAACTTCAGTTATCTCGTCCGACTGCCACAAGGCGTATTGAAGTCATGAGTCAGGACATGGCAGATAAACTAAAAAATGATATCATGGAATGTACATACTTTTCTTTACAGTTCGACGAATCCACTGATATGACAGACACTATCCAGCTGTGTATTTTTATTCGGATGGTATTCAATGACATGTTGGCTAAGGAAGAATTTTTGACAATCATTCCTCTGAAGGGGAAGACCCATGGCGAAGATATATATGACGTTTTCTTTAATTTTGTAAAAAACTACAAGCTACCAATATATAAATTAGGGTGCATTACAACCGATGGAGCACCAGCAATGACTGGAAACAAAAACTGTTTTGTGGCATTGTGTCGAGCTAATGAAGATTTCCCTTCATTTTTTTCAATCCGTTGCATTATACATCAACAAGTTTTGTGTTCAAAAGTTTTAAACACGGAGGAAATTATGGGCATTGCAACAAAAATTGTGAATTCCATCCGTGCACGTAGCTTGCAACGACGGCTCTTTAAGTTGTAGTTGGAAGATAGGAAGTTAGCTGAACATACTGATTTAGTTCTTCACACGGACGTCAGGTGGTTGAGTCGCGGAAAATTCCTAGAAAGGTTTCGACACTCAAATGTTGAAAAACGAAAAATGGCTGACTGATTTGGCATTTTTGACTGACATCACAATGCACTTAAACACCATTAACTTGAAGCTTCAAGGTAAAGGAAAAACTGTTATTGAGATTATTAGCGCAGTAAACGCATTCAAAAGTAAATTACAACTTATGATAGATCAACTGAAAAGAAAAACATTTTCCGCCTTTGAAAGCAAGGATTCCTCAGTTGAATTATGATACGTATAAGGCTGAATTATCAAATATTTTCGGACAATTCGAAATGCGTTTTTATGATTGTAGTAAATCGGCAAATGTAGCATCATTTATGAGTTATCCTTTTTCATGTAAAAACATTGAGGAATTAGCTACTGAAATAGCAAGTCAGTTTAATATGAACTCATGTTCTGTTGAAAATGAGTTGGTGTAGATTATATCATATATACATCTCAAAGCTACAGCATCTGATACAAATTTCTGGTGTTTTATATCTGAAGATAAATATGCGATTCTAAGGCAAATCGCCCTTCAACTGACAGCAATGTTTGGGTCAACTTACTTGTGCGATCTGCATTTTCTGAAATGAAGATAAGTAAGTCAAAATATCGCAATCGACTAACTGACGATCATATGTCATCATGCTTACGATTAGCACTCAGTGGTTACGTACCATCTTATGAAAAGTATGCTGAGGACATGCAGTGCCACGCCTCAACATCCAAAAATAAATTTTACATACGTGAAACCTCCAGGTCCTTAGGCAAAAGAATTAAAGAACACCAAACTTACATAAAAAAATAGGGAATTTCAAAAATCAAACTTTTGCCAACCTGCACTAAATAACAATCATAAAATTAAATGAAATTCTTTTGTATTTTGGCAAAAGAACCATGTTTCAAAAAACCTAAAATAAAAGAAAGTGCCTTAATATTGTTAATTAAATAAAGACAATTGCGTAGCATTTTGTTTAGTTAAACACATGATTAAATTTGCTAATTACTGAAGTAAAAAAAGGGCACCCCAAAATACAATGTTGGTGTTCCTCGGATAGCTTCATAGTGGACCCAGAATTAAAGACTGCATATTACAATTTTAAGGTAAATAGATAACATTTTTAATATTTCAATTTTGTATTATAATTGTGGTGAAAACCCTAAAAATAGTTTTCTTCTTAAATTGAATAATTCGTTTTTCAGTAATAATCTTTTAACATTTTGCTATGCCGCCATTGGATTTTCACCAAAATATTACCAGGTCATCCCCATATGACCCTTAATTTTACATCATAATTTAAAGTCCATCGGGGTAGTAGTTTTTTAGCTACGCCGTGAAATGGCATACATATGAAATAATAATTTTGGCATCTAGGAACGCTAAAACGTAAAGAAATGTAAAGGTTAGAAAGATAATTTTTTCCCGATTACAAACGTTTTAATTGGCCGCCATTTTATTCTCTCATCTTGAATTCGTGCCAAAATTTTATCAGTCTATACCACAATTAATTTTTGTACAAACTTTGAAATCAAACTATTAAGTAGTTTTTTCAAGCTGAATTTTTAAATATTTTATTAAGTCGAGTAAGTTTTGTTAACATTTTAAGTTCATGATTTGTTAAAATGATTGCGAAATTAATTTTAAAAATAATAACTGTCGTAAGTTAATGCTGCAAGATGAAAATAAACACAAAAAAAAAACTCACATTATCCTGTTGTACGCCGGGATCTGCGGAACTGTCCTGATTCGTGTCTCCAGAAAAAATCGTCGAAAAACTCTTTATGGTCGGGGTTTGCGGCAAACTCTAAAGAAAAACAAAGAAATTAAATATCCAACATTAATAAAAGTGCAAATAAAGGTAACAGCATCATAAAAACAAAATAAATAAACATTTAAGACAAAAATGCATTCATTAACGACGTCATTAAGACAGTTTTCTGAAAAAGCGAAATTTCTTTATAAAAGAAAAGAAGAAAGTACTACGTGGTGCTTAATAAATAAACAAGCTTGTTTTTTTGGTATTTGTAATAAATTCTGGATAATACCGCAAATTTTTTTTATCATAAAAAATATATGAATCTATCAATTTAGTGTTAGAGCAAAGATCCCATACGCTCTCAAGATCACGCACAAGGGCCAGTGGGATAGCAGGGCAGTTAGTTTCACAAACGAAATGCTAGTGTGCTGTACCGACGGGTCATGAATGGCTGGAACGCAGTCCTCAAGTGCCGGAGTGTATATAGAGAAATTAAACTGCAGGAAAAGCTTTCCACTGGGGAAGTACACCACGGTTTTCCAGGCGAAAATATATGTCATTATAATGGCGACTATGATGGAGGAAGTTAAGGGAGGCTTAAAAGAAGATGTGGTCATTTGCTCAGACAGCCAAGCAGCGTTGAAGGCATTGAATTCACCAAAGGCCAGTACGGTCCTGGTCCAGGACTGCTGCGACGCTCTGGAAAGACTGGCAGTGACAAAAAGAGTCTAACTCATATGGATTCCCAGTCACTGTAGAATAGATGGCAACGAGAGGGCAGACGAATTAGCTAAGCTCGAACCAACACGTCTCCCATAGGACCGGAACCTACACTAGCAATCTGTTGTAACCCTCGACTCGCGAACGGGAACGAGACCCGGCGTTTCCAATCACTAAATATTAGAAAAGATCTTTTAGTTTAAAGATGAATATTGAATTTGGCTGTTAATCTTTGGGGTTGAAATTTGATACAGGTTAGCTTGAAATATAGTCGCCATAGAAAAATATAAACATCGAGGCATAGCCGCAAATTATCTTTGGCAAAAGTCTGCGATCGCTACTCTCGTCTGCCGGCTTCCTCAACACACTTGGTAACATCGCGCGTTAACATCTCGGATCCATTTAGGGGGGCCTGAACATTGCCGTGTCTTGTTCGATCTATTGAGAAGCAATATTGATCTATTGTTAGAGTCAGTTTCAGTACAGTGCAATTTCTTTCTTTTAGCAATTAGCACTAAAGGAATTATCAAACACAGTCAATTTTGATACTTCGTAAACGATCTTCGAATTGTCAAGTGAAGTCTGAAAGTATTATATCAACAAGAAGGTTATTATCGGATAGTGTAGTAGTCCGATTTCAATTTTTTACATGTCTTTTACTAATTTGTTTGAAGCAAGGAACAGGGTTATTTATTATAGAATACTCCACACGTCCTCGGGGCTAAAAAAAATCAAGACGCTTATAAAATTACTAAAAGTTGAAGGTTAGAAATTTTGTAAAAAGATGGACGAGTCTACGCCTCAGAACGAGCTTTGTGTTGATAGGGGAAGCGTATTAACATCAACAATCAGGCGGCTGAAGTTGGGGACTGGAGTCAGCATTAGACAGTGTGTAATGAGCGTGTCAAAAATTGCAACAGAGCTCGCCTTAAGCATTTTTAAAATGCCTTATGAATAAAGATAACAAATACTATTTTGGGAACAACTAGATCACAAATTAGAACTGTACCAGGATGCTACCAGGCGCGCATTAAAGTCAGAGTATTTTCAGAATGGTTGAGCATCAGTAGACAGGTTATTCTATTCATAAGCTGTCAGTATGTAGGTGTCATTTTTCTGCATAAAAATGCTCACCCCATGTATCCCACAGAATTCAAAACTTGCCCCTATGTATGTGCTGAGAACAACCACATACAGTCCCGATTCAACTTCATGTGATTTTCATGTTTTGGTTCATTAAAGCGATGGTTAAAAGCATGCAGATTAAATTCGAGACTCTGAAGTGCAAGTTGATATTAGAGAATGGTTTTGCCAAAACAGCTCCAAGAAATGTACCAGAACCTAATCTATAAACTTGTGCACTAATGGGATTCATGTCTTAATGTGAAAGGAGAACTCGGATCTGCCTAATTTACTAACCGATTTTTATTTTTTATATTTTCTTTCACAATTAATTGATACCACAAATATTTTAACTACTACCAGTTTTCATTACTACCACATTTATTTCGTTTATTACCACCTTACATTAATTACTACCATACATAAATCAACTACTACCACCTTTTATTCTTTTCTTCTTTTCCCCATCCACCCACCGGTTCAACTGGATGTCGCAGACCGAAACCCAATGTTATTCACAATTCACGAACTTGTAGATGCTGCGTCAAAACTGAAGGCCAAATGATCACCAGGCCCGGACTGCATTCCTCCCGCCATAGTTAAACTTTCAATAGAAGAAATCCCGGAGATATTCCTTAAAATTGCTAATCGCGCACTGATTACCGGCTGCTTCCCCGATAATTGGAAAGTAGGCGACCTAATCCTGCTGCCCAAAAAGGACAAACTTGTCGACTCCCCTTCGGCATACCGACCCTTATGCCTGCTGGACGCAGCAGGTAAAAAGACAGTTTGGATTCCGTCAAGGGAAATCTACCATGTACGCTGTGGAAGCTGTAACAGATATAGCCAAAGGGTCTAATAGGACAGTCAACAGACAGAGACAAATATGTGCTTTAATAACTCTTGTCATCAAAAACGCTTTCAACTCGGCTCTTCGTCAAAGAATCGTAGACATACTCGCTAGCTTTGCGATCAGCCCGGATATTCTCCAGCTTATCGTAAACTACCTGCAAAACCGTAAATTAAGACCTCAGTGTAGTAATCAGGACCTTGTTGTCAATTCGGTATACAGCGGCGTTCCCCAAGGTTCTATACTAGGACCAATACTGTGGAATGTGCTATACAATGGCATGCTTCAGATAGACTTGACACAGAACGTCACCACAGTAGCGTACGTAGACGATCTCGCAGTAACCGTTGTAGCCAGAAACGAAGAAGAACTGGTTAATAGAGGGAACTGGGCTATTGAAGAAATTGCCTTCTGGATTCGCGTGAATGGACTGCTGCTAGCATCCCAAAAAAGCCGAACCACCAAAAGAAGGATACGTCCAATAAGCTTCAACGTAGAGAGAAGTCTGATTTCTCTAAAGGCCGCCATTAAATACCCTGGAGTCTGGCTGGACAGTAAACTGACGTTTTCTGGACATTTCCGTAAATCCGGGGAAAAGACGGCAAGGATGGTCGCTGCCTTATCTAGGCTCATGCCAAACGTTGGCGGTCCTAGATACTCCAAAAGGCGTGTTAAGTGCAGTAGCACACAGTACGCCCCTGTATGCCGCTACGGTTTGGATAGAGGCTCTGGATATTAAGAAAAACCTTCGGAAGCTTGAAGCCGCCAGTCGTAAGATGGCAATAAGGGTATGCAGAGCATATTGTTCTATATCAGGGAAGGACCGAAAGACATGCCGGCGTGACAGGAACTGTGGCTAGAGAAAATCTATACTCCATCTAAGGAAGGATGGGACTCAACTAACAAGGGACTGTGGATTAAACGTCTTATCAGAGATGTCAAAATATGGACCGAAAGAGGTCACGGAGAATGGACTTCTACACTACACAAGCCCTATCTAGTCACGGCTGCTTTAGGGAATACTACATAAATTTGGCCTGGCAGATAAAGCAAACTAATTGTGGACAAATAGAAGGCGCCCATCACACCATCTTTGTTTGCCCTAGATGGACTGAAGCCCGGCGGATATGCCAAACCGAAATTGAAGACCAACTAACGCCTGAAAACCTGATTTCTTCATTGCTGGCGTCAAGCTCTAACTGGACAGCAGTCTGTCTTATGGTCAGGAATATTTTGGAGACTAAAAGACGGGAAGCAAACCTAAACTTACCTGTATAAACGACAACCCACTCCTTTTGAAGTAATGCGAAAGCGGTTCCAAACGGCCTTGGGGTACATACTTGGCTCCCGGAGGAGAATTTTTTTGGTCGGTAGGCGTCCTTGCACTCGAGACGAATCCGTCATACCTCTGGTCACATAAGATCTTTTCCGACCAGACAAACTTGAATTTTTTTTTACCCCTCGTAGAAAAAAAAACACCTTTTATTAATTACTACCACTTGTGTTTCAACTACTACCAGCTTCCAGTGATTACCAAAACATATTTAATTCATTACTACTTGCCATTAATATGTGTTCCAAAATATGTGTGGTAGTAATTAATAGAAGGTGGTAGTAAATTAAATATGTATAGTAGTAATTTATAGAAGTTGGTAGTAGTAAGATACATGTGGTAGTAGTTGAAATACGTGTGGTAGTAATCAATGAAAGGTGGCAGTAGTTGAATTATGTGTGATAGTAATTAATGAAAGGCGGTAGTAGTTGAAATACATGTGGTAGTATTCAATAAAAGGTGGTAGTAGTTGAATTATGTGTGGTAGTAATTAGTGGAATGTGGTATTATTAGAATTATGAATGGTAGCAATTAATGGAAAGTGGTAGTAATCAATGAAAGTTGGTAGTAGTTGAATTATGTAAAGTTGTCATTAATGAAAGGTGGTTGTACTTGAAATACATGTAATAGTAATCAATAAACGGTGATAGTAATTGAATTACGTGTGGTAGTAGTTAAACTCTGTGCACTACTAATTAATGGATGATGATAGCAGTTAAAATATGAATGGGAGTAACTCCAAGAGTATGAAAATATGTCTGATGAGCTCCTGAAAGTTGTAAAAAAAACAGTAAAAATTAAAATCGGTCAATAATATAAATTTTCCCCGAGAATTCCTTTAAGATAACTCAATAAAATTGGCTTTGTAGCCATCAAACTTGTTTCTATTGAACCATCTACATATTTTAAAACGCCCTGTAAAAGCTGAAATAAAAACAATATTTTTACGACGGATATAGTTTTATGTACGTGCTGGAATTTAGGTCGCGGTAATAGTTTTTAATGACCAGTAAATATCTATATGTGAAGCGCTTTTAATCTAATAGACGTTTGAAAATAAAAACTAATTGCAAGTGAGATATGCGACGATTGAATTTGTTTTATAGTTAAGTGAAAGTGAAAAATATGTTAATGGACAATAACGTGGGTTGGACTCGATTCCTTATTTATTTTTCGCAACAAAGATTTTTTTAATGATCATGAACGCCGGAACGGTGATTTAAGCCAGTATTTCAGCGGCGGTGATAATTTTTCTAAATATTTTTTTATTTTAACAAATTGAATATAAGAATAAATAGAGAGTATGTTCTTGTGAATATATTAAATTAATTAAAATCGGTTTTTTTAATTGACAGAAAAGATTATACACTTATTACCGGAAGTAGTTCCTAGAGAGAAGCTGAATCCTGATGCGCTGTAAAAGAATAAATATATTTGAAGAAAATAAAGAATGTTCAGAACTGCACTACTCGCTTTCCTGGATACTCAACGAATTAAGATGGAAGATTACCTGGAAGCAGAGCCAAACATTTCACAAAAAAATTCTCTTCTGGCAGAACTCATTACTAGTATTTCCGTTTCCAGTGGTTTAAAAAGTGGTTCTAAGGTAGTTTTTTACAAATAATCCAGTGGTGTATTTTGATTTTTGCCGTGGGTAGTCATTTTTATGATATGACCCAAAGTTAGGCTTTTTAAATACGACACCCTCTATATTTTCAAATATTCTGTTTTTGTTTTTTAAAGGCTCTGTGAAAATATATAACACTTTATGTGTATTTTCAATACTAGGTACAATATTAGCACTTTTTATGTTAAAAAATCAAAAAATCTTTGTAGGCCAAGGTAGATATTTGAAATAACGAAAGTAATTTATGTCAGAATAGCGAACTCCTTTGCTGTATTTTTTGTCGATTTGCGTTAAAACTTCTTAATAACATTAGACTTCTCAACTATGGCAGGCAATTCAATATTCGAAAATTATGAAAAATACGACATGCTTGTCACTTATTTCCAGTGCAACAAAAACGCAGAAGAACCTTTGGAACTATATTTATTTATTTAAATATATTATAGATATTTATTTTTCTCATTCTAGTTAAATATTAAAAATATGATATCCTAGAAGATTCCAGAAAGAAGGCAACCGGGTAAAAGAATTTTTTTTAAGAATAAAATCAAATTTAATTGAACATGGCTCGTTTGTCAAACTGCGGCCTAAAACCTACAAGGAAAATCGCGATATTAACGAAGTGAATGTTTTGGCTTCGGTTATTAATTTTCAAAGAACTGTTATATGGTCCGATGATGCGCATTTTACCAGTGCTGGTATTTTGAACCAGCACAATGATAGGGTTTGATCTTAGGAAAATAAGCATGTTATATTTCCACGTTAAAGGCAAGGCAGGTTCGTATTTAATGTTTCATGCTTCATTCTTGGAAGCAAAATCATAAAATCTATGACTGCACTCTTACTGCAATTAAATATTTAGAGATTCTAGAAATAGTTGTGCCTGAAATAACCCACGATGTTTCTTTGGCGCGACTCAGTGATCTGTATTTGCAGCAAAATGGAGCTTCTGGTCTACATGCTCAAAGGTGAGATACTATCTAGATGCAAACTTTCCAGGCTTCTGGATTGGAATCAGTAAAACTGTAAAATGGCCACCTAGGTCACCCGATTTATCGGTTCTGGATTTCTTTTTGTGGGGATACCTTCAAAATAGAATTCAAGATAGTATCAAACAATAGAATAGCTTAAAAATGCTACTAAAGAGACCTTTAGAGAATTACAGGGGCGGCCATTTATTATTTTGAATACCTTGAGGCGAATTGGCACTATGTGCGAAACTTGTGTAAGATATGGTGGTCAACAAAAAATTAGCTATTAATAATTTTAGATTTATTTTTTATTTTTAGTTTTGCGTTAGGTTTTTAGCTTTTTAGAATTAGTAGGTATTAAAAAGTGAAAATTCAAATCTGTCTGGGATTTTTTTTTAATATTGCACTTAATATTGGAAAAAAACATGGAGTGTTATACGTTTTTGAAAAGCTCTTAAAAAACAAAAACAGAATATTTAAAAATATATAGGGTGTCCCATTTAAAAAACCTAACTTTGGGTCATATCATAAAAATAACTACTCACAGTAAAAATCAAAATGCACCATTGGATTATACATAAAAAACTACCTTAGAACCACTTTTTACTTTTCTAGTAAGTTAAACGATAACGAAGATACGAGGGGGTCCCAAACATTTTCAATTTCACCCTGTATCTTAGAAACAAAGTGGGCTATGAAAAATTTAATTAGGGCATCTTTAGTTTCAGAAAAAAATAGCGCAGTGATGTTAACCGCAACCCTGTATCCTGCCAAATAACTGAGATACCCCAAAAATCATCGAAATTTCGGGGGCACCTTGTACAATACTTCAATAATGCCTTTTGAAAATGAAATATAACATAAAAATAAAAGAAACTGAATCACGGCATTTCAATTTCGACTAGGTCAAGTTCATTTTGTATTGAATACTAGTACTACTAGGATATTCTGAACGGATCTGGTATCTCTAAGAGTATTTCTATAAAAAAATATTTCAAAACAATATTCTGTTTTTTATCATCGTAATATCGACAAACAACGGTACTTAATAGTAACAATAAATACTACAAAAATTAAAGTAAAAGTCCAAATATTTTCGCAATTTAGAACGCAAATTTTTCTTAAGGTTTTTAAGGCGTCAATGTGAATGAAACTGAGAGACCCATAAAAAATTTCGATCAGAAATATCAAGGTCGTTGTCGTCCTTTAAAAATAAACAGATTCGCGTCGGGTGTTGAACTGCTAACTTAACCCAATAACGGTCCATTGGATTCAGCTCAAGCAAATGAGCAGGCCACGGCAAAACCCTAGTTTCTTGATTCCAGAGATAAGTATCTACGACTCTAGCAGTGTGAAGCCAATGCGTTGTGCATGTGGCACCACAATAATATTACAATAATCAATTTCGTTTTATGCAGTAATACAAATAAAGTACCTGCCTGGTGGATGATTGCTAAGCGTTCTGCGTTGCCAAGTCGTCTACATACTCTCACCATTTGATCATCATTCAGTTAATACAATTAGGACCCAGTTAAATTAAAAATTTTAACGGAATGTCAACACAGACTAGGTTTCGCGAGGCTTAAGCAGCAGTTTTAGGACGTTTTTGCGATGCTGTTTAAATTTTTCTGGAGTTGATTCCAGTGATGATTGCCTGTTTTTGATGCTTTTAACAAATTGTGTATATCTAAGCACCAATTTTTAGTACATAATTTCTTTTAGAATTTTTTGTTAGAAAACTTTTAATTACAGGTATAAAGCATTATAAAATCTACAATTATTTAACTGCCTAATCAACTAAAAAAGTAAGTAAATAGATTGGTAAGTGTTTAGATAATAATATGTTTACAAAAAACTTTAACAATTATCGCTTATAACCGTTTTCTTAGATTAATTTTTAGTATATTGACATTTTACCATAGACATAATAACGAGAAGACCCACCATCTTTTGCTGTTGCATTCATAAAATCGTGTATGTTTTGATGCAATTATTAAAATATATAAACGTGTACTGCAAGTAAGTGTGACAAATAATAAAATATCTCTCCATTTCGTATAATAACAGACTTCTTTTCTTCTTGCCGTTGACATATAACATGTCAATGGCCATCAGCGTAATATTAGAAATATTTATTTCTTAACCCGGTTGTATAACAATCGTTTAGATGCCAATCAAAATTAAAATCTATTATTACAGCGGGCATATTTAATAACATACCTAATCTATTTTACATTATGCATAAAAACGTATACTTAAGCTTGTTTATCTTTGTTTACTTCGTTGTGCTTGCAAAACAAAGCAAACCTCTCAGAAGGTGTTTTAAAATAATTTATTTTAAGAAACTGCTTTTTATGTCAAATATGTATAAAGAGATATAGGTATATATACAATATACCCACCACTAGTAGCGTGTCAAAATTTTTTGGAAACCTCCTGCGAAGTTTTTTAAAGGGCCCCTCTGCCATTTTCAAAAAAAAAACTCCCTTAAATTACGCCATATCTGACTAAAACATTTTTTTGACAACATACTTAAAGACAGATTTAATCAAAATATTATCATAAACAACACCACAAACATAAAACTTCTAAACCAAAAATGGGGAACAAGATTTTTATTATTTTTAAAAAAAAGTTATTTTAGATATATTGGATTTATGGACTAGAACGTGAACATTTGTACCTTAACAAAAGGAATTTATGTACTACTTTGTCCTAATCTATATGTTTTGCTTGTTTATTTTCTACACAACTAAGGCGATTTTGTGTCATAGTAGACCTTGTGAAGCTTTTTATTAGCTACAGCTTTGAATAAGTTTGAAAAAAGTAAAGTTTTTATTTGTATTAGCTCCAGAGCTAGATTTTGTGTTAAGTCGTTAGGATATTTTTCTGTAAATACTCTGACATTAGATAAAATATCAGATTCTTGTACCTTTAACAATGTTTGTGGGTTTAAAATTTCAAATTTTTAATAAAAATGCTTCATATCTAATTCTAAACTGACTTAACATTATATCCAAACAAGCATAAAAAACTGTTACTTTAAAACGATTTTTAGGATTTTCATGCTGCTACCTCATCAAAAAATTTTTTGACTGATATACAGTTTCAAAATGACTTTCTAATTTAACAACAAACAAGAAAAATTAACTCATATTTACGTTCCTTTTCAATTTAAAAAATAAAATAAAAATCTATAAAATAGTATACAGTATATATAAAAATTACACTTTGCTTCTTTTCATTAATAATTATGTTTTAAAATGTGTTTAATTATGTAAGGAATATGAAAAGTTTTTCTCCATCGACAATGTTGCAACCCGGAAAGTACATACCCTCTTCACCCCCGTACTTTAGTTGGATACAAACAAATGTGTCTGTTGTTAATTCTATACAGTTCAATGTTTAAAGGTTTAGACTGTTATTTTTATAAGATTTTACTGCGGCGATTATTCTGTTTTGTTTAAATAATAGATTGTAAATTTTGTACGTTAAAATGTAAGCAATTTGTGTTTTCGGTTTGTTTGTTAACTTTTTAAGGGTTAATGGGCCTCCCGCGACGCTTATTCCGTAGGGCCGCCTGACACGCGCTTGATACCTATGTTCTTTGAATCTACATACATTAGTTTTACCTAGTAGCTTTTTTTGAATATTACTATGTAGGTTAGGGAAAAAAGTGAAGGTACGTAATGTTGCTGCCTAAACAATGTTAAAATATCAATTGCAGGTCTTATTAACCCTTAAAGTAATTAACCGTACTCATAAATGAATACATATTAGGAAGAATCTAGTACGCTAATGAATATGGCAAAACAATAACATTTTGACTTACCCCAGAAAAGAGACGTTAGGAGTTAAATAGTCTAAATTTTTGCACACTTCGCACTTACGCAATATAATACCTAGGAACTCGCACACAAATTATACAAAAACTCATAAAAATCCCCAAAAACAATACTTTTTGCCAAGACAATACTGTATTGTTCGATTTACTATTTTATAGTTTTGTAAATTCGTGCATACCGCAATTCAAAAGAATGCGGCGGTGTTGTCGGTTTTTACCAACCGCATTACATGGATATAAAAAACAGGTTATTTCAATAATTATTTGTTATTAATAATAATTATATCTAGCAAGTGAAATGTTTTAGAAGTATTAGAACCACCTTGAAAGTTAATTTTAATTTTACCAGTAAGTAAACATTTTAAATATATGCATAGATATATAAGCCTATGTAAGATAATAAGACAACACCCTTTAGGATCAACCAAATTGACTAGACAAAACAAACAACCATTTTGACAATGTATGATTGCGTTCAAATCAAAACAATTTCGTCTGCCTGTTATTATGTCTATGCTTTTTACACTGTACACGTATCCATCAGTATTAATACATCATTTTGAATTTTTTAAAATCGTTTACTTACCCTTCGGTTGGAGCAATCTTTTGGCGTAAGATCTGAGGCCACAGTCCCGAAAATTGTCGGCTAAAAATAAAACCTAACTTCAGCAAAAGTTCAAATACGATTCTAGCAGCTGCACAAGTTTTATTAAAAATTAATATTTCAGCGACGGTGGAAATTACATATGGAATATTAAAGTCTCTAAGTCTAGCAGGGGAATACGATGTGGGATTATTTTTTTAATATGTTTTCCAACTACTATAACATGTTGTAATGTCTCCGATTACTAGTAAAGGTCTTATTCTCATCCCATACTCTGCTAGTATTTAAATACCCATGTCATGAAAATATTATTTGTGACATATAAGATGTTTTATCTATTAAAAAACCAGAGATATCGCTAGATTTTTTGAATAATATACCCTGAATAATAATATTTTTGAAATACATAATAATAAAATGTTAAATTATAAAATAAAAAGTAAACATTTAAAAATATTTATAATCTAGGACGAATATTATTCCCTTAATACAATTTTCGTGGCCAAACAGTGACGATGAAATAAAAACATCAAAATACCATCATCATAAAATTACATAAAGCACATAAAATATAATACAAAACCTACGATCTAATTACATACTATATCAAAAGTCGTTATTTGTTGCTGATAACAGTTAATAACAAAAACAAAGTCATTCATAGCTAATTAATTTCCTTTTTCACCACTCTATGTAATGGAAAAAGTTTGTCTGTTGTTCGAAAGGAAACTTTTTCGATGAAAGGCAGACGATGGAATCATTGTCTGGTTTTATCCGCGTTTCATAGAGAACAGAACCGATGAGATATTAAAAGCAAAATGGGGAAAAAAGTTGCTTTGTTTGTGAATAAAAGTAATAGTTTTTTTATTGGCAATTAATATCGCAAAATGGACGCAGTAATGAAAGCCGTTCCACACTACTAACGCTATAGATCATTGTTCATCTAGGCCTACTTCGTATATTCGGGTAATTTGACGATACGACTTCTAAATAAATAAAAAATAAGGGGTGAAGAAAACAATAACATTTATATAAACATAATAGTTATATTTGACAAGATTATACAAAATGCTCTTTCAAGGGTTTTATACTTACTAAAAAACCATTTGTATATCCATTCGCACCGACGTAACTCGCACACTTGCTCAGTTGCTCACAGATATAGTCCGTTTCGTCGTAGGAACTCAGCGAGTCAATGCTACTCTGAGTGAAATCGATTTTGTCGGTTGCACCGGAACTCATGTGGCCGGAGTCTTTACTGAGACACTGCTTGGGTCCCCTGCAGCTCATCGGCGGCTCGTGTTCCGACTCGTAGCTGGAAGCGCTAGAACTGCTTCCGAACTTTGACCACTTGGAGCTGTTGGTGAACGTGTCGTTGGAGCTACCTAAGCAAAAACTTATGCTGTACATTGCATATTGGTTCAGTCGGTAGGTTACAACAAAATGTAGAGCGGAGTAGTAAATGTTTTTTATTAATAGCGTGGTGGTTAAAAAATCGTGTTTTTTAAGTAGTAAAGAACAAAACTGCATCTTAGTCAATACTAACCGTTATATTTTCCGTTCATCAACTCGACAGTGGGAATTATTTTGATTGGTTCAAATATTTCAGTCATGGCACTAGTGTAGTATGATTGGTCTTTTGTTTCACGACTCCTCTCGTCAACTACTTTTCCATCTCTCGATACAGTTACTTCTTCTTTGATTACTGTTGTACTTTTGACAGACAAAGAAGTATCAAGTTTAACAGGTGCTTTTAGGATGCCACTAAAATTTATTAGATAATAATGAAAAATAAATTTCCTAAGTCTTATGACCGGTTTTTACATTTGATTTGTTCCTCTACTCAAATATCACAAACGAATAATATTCTCAACTATATTTTGTATTTAATATAATATCTCATTTAGATCTGATGATATTTCAAAGAACGAGACTTATTAGCTAGTACAGATTTGAAAATAAAATTGACTCAGGCTGAACTCTCGACCGAAACCAAAATACACAAAAGAGAGACCAGAAATTTTATTATACAAAAAGGAGAAATAATAACCCGTTTAATATTCTTTTACCTTAAATCTAGTATTTTTTTATTATTATTACCCCTTGTTAACAAAAAAGCCTGCTCGGTTAATGAAAAAATAAATATATGTTTTATGTTTTAGTGCTGTAATTAGACGAAGTCTTCGGGTTCAACGAACCCTAGTATTAAATGAGTTTAGTTTCTAATTATTTTTTAATTACACGTCATGAAGTAAACTTTGGTCTCACTAGAAAATTTGTATAGCTCTGACTAAGAGATCGCTTGACATTTGCGAATATAATAAATGGCGTTGCTTACCTGTCTATGAGCAATTTATTTAGCAAGTCACAAGGAGGCACCTGGCCTGTTATCAAAGCCTCTTTTATAGCCATACCATCCCTGCCCTCTAAGGTTACCGGAATACCATTGATGTACAATACTTCTTCTTCTCTGATGGATGATTTCTTTTCGCAGTCAACTACTTTGGCCCCCTTGCCCAAGATGGCTTCTACCGTCTCTTGGATCTCGGGGTCATCCATCTATAGTTAATGGCTCTGAGCTGTAAAGAGGACAATTGTCGTTTTTTGGAAATTTCGAGAACGGTATATGATTGCTTCGATTGGTTGATTGAGAAGGAGCAATTTTCGAATAAGGTCAGTTACAATGTCAAAAATATTTAAAAATGTCTTATAAGAGGTATATTCTAACTACATCAAAACAAAAGAGTTTTATTTAAATAATTTCTGTTCGAAAAATATTTATCTTGAGTGTTTGATTGCCTTAAGGTTCATATAGCTTTATCGGTCGATTATTTAATTAGGAAAAATATAATACTTAATTTTACGATATATCTCCCAAAGAATAATAATAATAATAACAATAATAATAATAAATATTTCCTTGGAACCGGACTATTTCACTTTTTAAAACTGTTTCATTCCACCTTGGAGCCTTTCAAGAACAAGCAGACAGACCTAAGAAGGCTCTAGATATCCAGCCGCAAGGCCAAATAAGAACGAAGGATGATCAGTTCGTTTTAACATTAGAACATTTTCAATATCACATTCCAACGTTGATATCTTATTAATTTCTAACAAAAATTAACCTGCGTAGCGATCTACATAATATCAAAGACATATTATACTTTGAATAGACAGACCATTAGGTACAAACACAAATTAACCACATCAGTTACTCTTGTCCTTCTTTAATTAGAACATACCTATCATTATTTGACTCGATGTTGTTAGAAGCGTGTACACAAATTATGCCTTAAACAGTCAAACAAGATTGCAGGGTAATAGCGTAAAACCGATCTATTAACGAATTGGATGTAATGCTTCGCGGACTGGCAATTCTGGACGTTAAGCATCGCGAAAATCTCTCAATGGATCCCAAATACAATACAAAGTCGGGACCTATTTAGAGGGAAATTTATTTTACATTGGATAGATCATCTATTCAGGCTAATATTCTAATATGTTCTAAAATATCCAAAATAAACTGTAACAAAATCTTATTTAGCCATCTAATTTCTTCTTAAAAGTCGTTTTAAATTGTAAATCGTACCAATCCAAAATGCTGAAAAGTAAAGTAAAGAATAAAAAGAAAAAACTGCCTACGCGAAGATTTGAACCGCAATCCTACCGCATGCAACTTTAGACTATTGATGAACACGATTTATGGTATATAACTACTATTTACATTCCGATGTTCAATGGGTTGTAACAAAAACTGAAAGAGCTTCAATGCATTTTGACCAATAAAAAAAAATTTTCGCTTATCAATAATATTGCAAAAATATTGGAAATTTGTTTAAGGGATAGGATCACAAAGCACATCGAAAGAAACAACATATTATCTGCAAATCAGTTTGGATTTAGAGAGGGTAAATCAACTGAAGAAGCGCTGTTTGAGGTAACAAACTACATTTATAGTGCTATTGAAAATAATCAAAAATCATGTGCTATTTTTTTAGATCTGGCCTTTGATACGGTATCGCATGAAATTTTATTAGAAGCATTGGAAAAATATGGGATTAGAGGGTTAGGTTATAGCTTAATAAAAGATTATCTTACTGAACGGGAGCAGTGTGTAAGGGTAGGAGATGAGTATAGTACTTTTAAATCGGTGGAGTGTGGAGTTCCGCAAGGAACTGTGCTCGGTCCACTTTTATTTAATCTTTACATTAACGAACTTCTATTTCTGAATACATCAGGAAAACTTATCTCTTACGCAGACGACACTGTCTTACTTGTAAAGGGTGATGACTGGGAAAGCACGGTCGAAAAGGCAGCTACTGATTTTGCAAAAGTTCGTCAATGGCTAGGGGAAAATCGATTATCAATAAATTTAGACAAAACCAAATATATGAGTCTTAGTATTTTGGATCATAATCAGTTAAATGCACAAGAACTAAAAGTACATTCATATCAGCGTTTGTTGAAAGAAAATACATGTAATTGCACAGAAACCTTAAGTAAGACTACATGTATAAAGTATTTAGGTATTTTTATTGAACAAAATATAAAGTGACAAAAACATATAGAAAGTGTTAACTTAAAAATTCGTAAACTTATTTATAAATTTTATCAGCTCAGAAATTGTATGCCTATTTATATTTTAAAAATGTTGTATACAGCTTTGGCGGAATCAATTATTAGATATGGTATATCAATATGGGGTGGGTCTTTTGCTTCTGGTTTAAATATATTAAATGTTACTAAAAGATATCTCCTAAGGGTAATTTTTAAAAAACATCCCAGATATTCTACTGAACTTCTTTACTTTTACTTTTACTTTACTTTTACTTCTTTGTTTGTATATAAAACTCCTAACTTAAGGCAGCCGTTACGACAATTAAATTACTACACCAGAGGCATAGCTGCTAACTCCGTTGAAGTACCTTTTCTGACAAGAACAACAACTCAAAGGTTTTTAACTTACCTTGGTCCAAAACTTTTTAACTTACTTCCGTCTGATATTAGACAAATACAAAACAAACATCAAACATCAAGACTTTGAAGTTTTTGCTACAGTTCTGCGAAGATGATTATGTTATGTATCTTATATTTTGTAAATTAATTAATATAGAAAAAGCTAAGTTAATTGGTTTATAGTTATTTGTGTTTCTCAATCAAGTCACAGATTTGCAATTATAGTTTACTAGAGTTAGATAAAGTGTTTGGTATATTTTTTTTTCTATTTGTATGCTTTTGCAATTTTTAAAATTAAGAATAATATTCTGTTTTGTACACACACAGATAATTATCTAGGTGTACGGTTTTTATTGTAATTTATTAATGTAATCAATATGTAATGTAATGTAATATCTTAAATAAACAGTATTAATAAAAAAAAAACAAAAAATAAAAAAGTCGGAAAGGATCGTTACAAAATGCCCCAAATGTCACTATAACTGCATCAACAACTGACTGAGGCAGCGTCGTATCTCGCTCAGGGCAAAGGGGCCCAAGTTAGAGGCGCAGACAACCGGAGGTGCGGTTCGCGCCTAAAATATTAGTCTATTCTCCTGAATCCCCGATTTTAAATATGTCTTAATTCCCTGTATGCAAGTGTTGTTACAGTAATAAAAAAAGTACAACTGGCTCAGCTGTAACAGAAATATGCAGTACTTGTATAAAGCTTCGGTAATCAGGAAATAGGTCAGGCTAAATCCAAATTAGTATCTGTAGAACAAGAAAATTTTTACAAGTTAAGCAAGCTTTTTGTGATGTTTAAACCATTAGCTCTTCTTTGGACACAATGATGTGTTAAGAATATACTAACAGGAGAAGAAATATTACTATTAAAATATTATTAGAATTATTACTAAGTTTAAAGAAATTATGCGGTATTGGAGAAAAATTTGTGCGATTTAACGCCGTCTTAGTAGCGTTGAACAAGATTCCTTGGCAATCCAAGAACGCAGTTTTGGAGGAAGAACCTAAGTGGGAATGTGTTAAAGACTTTCGAGAGGACTTCAGAAGACAAGAATAATTTTAGCAGACAGAAAATCGATAAATCAAGAGCTTATCGCAGAATTTTTTAAGACAGAGAAAGCAATAATTTTGGTGGAATTTTATAGAACAAATTTTAGCAACAGAATATGGGATTTTGTTCTGTTGTATTCTAAGTTGGGAAATATCATATATCGCTGGTTTAATTTTAATTATGCTCTAAAGTTAAAGACAACACATACACCTTGAATAAGTACTAGAATTTAAAAATGTTATGTCAACTTAAACACTGTACATAATCTAAACTACATAAATCACCAAAATACAAAACTATGAAGAGCCGGTTGACTTCACCTGGCAAAAACTTAGTTCCAAAAAGAAGTTTCCTTTTTTAACATGACCATTATATCGACTGCCATTAAAAGCCATTTTTGTCATAGAATGATTAACTACCTTACATATCCTATACATATCTCAGCCACTTCGACGAAGAATAACCCGGAAACGACCCGACGCGTTCCTGCTACATCACCTCATTTCCGAAAAACATTTTTAACAGAGCCATTTTCCCCGAGCGACTCGATCTGTCTATCTGTCATCTGGCGTATGGTGGTCTAATTCTGATTTGTAACATGTGTCGCGGCGATCAAGTGGGCGGAAAGAAACGATAACGCACGGAGTAGAAAATACGGAAATATCGGATTGCTAGCGTGATATTAATGATAAAACTTATACGGATTAACTTGGCACAACTTAGAATAACACATGTGTACAAGACATGAACATATGATTGGTTTAATTTCGCGAGTCAATGAATGCTTTGATTTGAATATACAGGGTGTCCGATAAGTATACAGCATACCCTCAGGGGCGTATATATAGGGGAGATCAAAATAACCCTAGTTTGTCATGGAAAAAACGGAGATACAGGGCCACAAAAATAAGCAGCAATTTATCTTTTCGGTTCTAACTTTTGAATCGACTTATATGATTTAATGAAATTTTATCTATAAAGACTAATAAATCTATAAAAAGGTACTCAACATTTGTTGCAATAAAGATTTCTTAACTGACGTTTACAGCGCCGAAGAACTTTTGAAAGGGTTACGAGAAACAGTTAAAAAGCCAAGTTAAATAAAAAAAAAATACTAAAATTAAGTAATCTTTCGATAATTCATATTCAAGAGCAGTTAGAGGAGAAAATTCTGGATAAGATTACTGAAAATAACTCTAAGAAAGATGTCGGTCCAAGTTCATGTGACAAAGTGGGTTGTTCATGAGACCCTTCAAAAAAAACTGCAATCATCTTGCAAGATTCAATTACGTAATTTGCTTTTTGCAACGATTTAGGCAAAATCCATATTTTGCTAGTATTGTTTTGTTCCCGGACAAAGACGTTTTTATTCGAGACGAAGTAATAAATTGCCATAATTTGCATATCTAACTTGAAGACGTTCCATTCCGAAGGGACCGTTCTTTTTTTAAGAGAGATTAAATAGTGGCTTGTATTTGCACACTGCAACAATACTTAAAGCTTTATTAGAAAATGAGCCCTTAGAAATTATAAATCAGTTGTGGTTTATTCAGGACGGTCTCATTTTATCAATTAAGTTCATCATCTCTTATCAAATAATTTTGGTGGATTTATTTTTTGGCCACCGAGGTCGCCCGACATAACTCCATTGGATTTGCATATTCGAAGCCCGTACACACCAAAGAAGACCTGATAGAATGGATAACACACCACTGCAACGAAATTCGAGCCTATCTTTGAATGTTGTTTCAAGTACAGTGCCTTGTCCAAAATCTAGATGTTCGCGAGACCATGGTCTCTGTCTCGGTCATGTCTCGGTCCCGGCATCTAAACCGAGACTAAGACCTGCAAATTTGAATCGAGACCGAGACCATGTTAACGAGACTCTCGGTCTCGAAAAATATTTTCCATTTGTCGAATTTTCAAAACAAATTTGTGTTTATTTTTGCAATGTATGTCAACTGATTTATTTTGAGTGACTTCTAAGCAATAAACAGCAGATCGGCATTTTTTAGTTGTTGAACTTAGCGTTAACCGTTTTCACTTTCCTGCATGGTTCAACTTTTCATAATCGTATTATTTGACATCAGTTTCCAATTACTAAATACTTCTGGCCCAACCGGAAGTTGATATCAAACGATAACAGTAGGTTAGGTTAGGTTAAAAGTGAGTGGGTCAAACCGACCCTCTACTGGGCCTCTGTGGTCTATTCTGGCTCACACCTATGTTTACACTTCCCCAAGCAACTCTAAATCTTTAATGAGTCTCATCATTGCATTTGGGGAGGTATTCTTTAAGTCCTCGGGCAACAGGATATCTCTCCGGAATATAGAGAACTTGATCCTGGCAGCTGCCGGGCATTCACACAGCACATGGCTGGTGGTCATCCTCCATACATAGGCGGCACTCGGATTTGTCTTCCAGCCCCATCCTGTGCATGTGATGTCTTAGACCACAATGGCCAGTGTATAGGCCTATTGCCGTTTCGAGCTTAATTCTGTTCATATTTAACAACTTTCAGTTATGCTCTTCTTCATAGGAAGGGGGATAAATGCCTTTGCATGGGACAGACCTGGCAGTCCAAGCCAATAGATATTAGCTTTTTCCTCAACCAAGTCCAAAATTGCGCGCTTGGCCGTTTGGTGGGCTACTCCTAAAGCTGGTTCAGGTCCCACGAATGTTAGCTCTGCTCCTTTCTTTTGATATCCAGATAAGGGCGATTTTAATGTCGCTCCCCAGGTCAACAAGTGCCTTTTGGCAGTTCCAAACTGTTTTGGATGTACAATGACTCGCTTCAAGTTCTTTAAAGGCCGCTTGACTATCCGAGAATATTTTTATCGTTTTATGTGTTTTATTTGTTGATCCTGCAACATTCTAGCACACAATTCGATAGCATGGACTTGTGCTTGGAATATTGACGTGTTATTGCCCAGGCTTACTGACAAATCAACCTTCGGCCTTATGCCATGAATTCCAACTCTACACCTTTATTGGTTTAGGAGCCGTCTGTGAATAGGCACAGCTCTGATGGTTTTTCACAACTTTCAGCATGTTGGACGATTCCATGTGACTCGTGCTATCCACCATGCTGTTGGTGACATGGTGGAATCTGCATGTTGTCTTCATTGCTTCCCCTTCCACGAATAGGTGGAGTGGTGGAGGTTTCAAAAGGAGTTCCATGGCCGCTGTCGGAGTGGTGCGAATCGCTCCTGTAATTGACAAGCAAGCCTGTCTCTGCAGTCCACTCAGTTTGGCTTGGGCAACACTTTGTTGTCCCTTGCTCCACCAGGCTCCAGAACCATAGACTATCATTGGTTTTATGACCGTTAAAACAGCCAATATAGCAGTTTTGGTCTCATACCCCATAACTTCCCGCAGATTTTACGGCATAACAGTAGGAACGAAAAGAAAAAGATAAAAAGTGTAAACGGTTTCACGCAATTTAAACTGTTTGAAAGCTACGTCCTTTTAAAGATGAAAATACCTATTTTGAGTTATTTGTTTATTTCTCGAAAATCGGTCAAGAATACTCATGGTAAGTATAGGACATGCTAATTAAAATTTTTGACATTTTTCCTAAAATCTAAAAGGAAACCGCAAGTGCCAGATTCTTTAGAATATTTTAGGTGAATGGCCACCTTCGACAATAGTATCTCTCAACGGGTTCGACTGATTTCTGTAATTTAGTTAAAAATATTCTTTTGTTGAATCAGCATCTTGTGTTTGGTTTCTTGAATAGTTTACACACAATAATATTATTGCCCAATATTGGCAATTAATTGATAATAGTTATATAAGGTTCAGATCTCAGCTAAGTGTAATGAGTCCATATCTGCAGACTTATTAAAAGACATCATGCGTAATAAACACAAGAAGGGTTATTAACTATTTTTGCGTTATAAAATTTTGATACTAAGTGAAACTGAATTGTGCAAAAAAACAATTCAGACTCTCGAGACCGTGACATGTATGTTAAATTGATTTCCGAAATGTCAAAAAGTTTCAGTTTTAAGTACTTTTTGTAACCTACCTGTTACTCTTAAGCTACAATCAACCTTTTCAAAAGTTCTTTTGTCTAGTTCACTTCGATTTAGAGTGCAAGCAAATGGCCCCACAACGGCCTAGTGCTTGTCCACAAGTTAGATAGATATAAGGTAGAATTCCTTCGGCTTCCGGAAGCCGTGAGGGAAGCCGAAGTTCGACATCGGCTTCGGCTTAGACCAAAAAAAATCACTTTCGGTCAGACTCTACACATTATTAACGAGTGCATTTTACCATCAAATATTCCTTTTATGTGGAAGAAGGCTCAGGACACCCCCTTAACGAAAATAAATAATTCAACCGAGTTTAATAACTTGCAATCAATTAACGTACTGCCTATGTTATCTAAAATACTTGAAAATGTTATGGATCATACAATGAGAACATTTATTAACCGCCACAAAATCTTACCAGTAACTCAGTCTAGTTTAGGGCATAGTTATGAGAGTGCCTTGGCACAAATAACTGATGATATTAATACAGCCACCAATAAAAAAAACTGGACTTGTTTCCCTCGACTCTAGTAAAACATTTTATACGCTTTACTAAAAATTAATTAAATTTTCACATGGTCACATTTCAGATATGAGGTTTATGTACAGCAGCATAATCAAAAATGTAAATTCAGTCCGATATCTTATTAATTTGACTGTTTTACGGCAGTCTGCAGACATATTTTAATAACACAAAAGATAATCAAAAAATATATTTAAACCTAATCTAGCCTGTGCTAGTGTCTATTTTAAATGTTGATGTATTAGATGACAGCAATAGCATTGAAATAAAACAGAATATTAGGCCCAGAATGTCCCACCGAATGTTTATCTCAGGAAGCATCACACAGATTTACTATGTCAATTTGTCATTAAAAGTAATTTAAAAAATTGCAACTCCATTTAGCCGAGCACAATAGACCGATATAGCTCCTGAAAATTAAACGTGGGATTCTATACGACCTTCGTCGCACACACAAATAAAAAAACAGTTGCCACTTACGGCATTAAAATGGTCGATTAGTCGATTTTCCAATTGAGTACTAAAAATCTGATTATCCATTTAACCTTCAAAATGCATTTTAAACGTACTTTTAGTTTTTATGTCGCTTGAATGCGGGGGCTTGGTTCAAATTACGTTTTAAATGCGAAATTGCAGTTTAATTCTGCCCGTGTCGATTGGTCTTGGCTACTTTAAAGCTTCCTTCTGTTTAAGCGTGCCCATCTAGGCAAAAGAAAGCCATTAAAATTTAAAAAAATATACAAATAATATACATTTTTTGGAAAAAATAAAACCACCTTCAAACGTTTATTATTCCTAATTTTTGTAAATACATAGGCACGTTTGTATATTCTGCACTAACTATATTAACAGCGCTAAAGAACGTTCAAATTATACGATTAATTGATTAGTCTTATTTTCAGCAAAAATAGTAAGAACCTTAAAGGAGACTTGGTAATGCAATCTGAATGAAAACTGAAGATTTACTACGTGATTATGTAGGCTAGAAAAACATTTTAAAAAAATGCAGTGGAAACGGCTAGTCGAGGCATGAACATAAAAATCCGCACTGGAATTCTGCAGTGTTGTGGTAGAATGTGGCAGAATATTTTTATAGTGTGAAAGACTTGAATATGTTTAAACAGCATAATCAACATAATACTGTTAGAAGAACAAGAACAATCAAGAAAAACAAGAACAAAAATATACATTACAAAACTAAAGTATTGTGAAATGAAAATGTTCATATCAAACTACTCAAGTGGCTTGAACCAATATCAAACTCTGTTGGTGCCAACCTAAAAAAGACTGTATCAAGTCAAATATATACTGAGGTTTTCGTAGCTTGAATTATGCCTACAATCTCCACATGCCTCAAGATAGAGAAACTTGAATATGAAAGATATAGTTGTGGAGCTAACGAAATCAGAAGAACTTATGTCAATATAAAGAATACATGCTTTGTTATATCTTAATTCATTCTTAAGTTAATAATAATTTGTAATTAATCAATTCTTCATTATAGGATTTTGAGAAAAATATCTATGATATTTTTTTAATCTGAATTATTGGCAGCTCTGTAGTTAACTGTAGAACTGACATGACCCAAGGACTCCGCAGTTTTCTTATAGGAAATTCTAATTAAAATGATTATTATTTATATCCATATTAACCTTCATTTAAAAAATACAAAATTTAACTAACTCATTTTTTTTGCTAAAGGAATTTGTCAAACTTTGGCGTTTTTCGGCACTTTTTGTAACAAATATTTCTTTAATGACCCTGTATATACACTGAAAAATTTATGTATTAAAATAATAATAATTTGCGATAATTTCCAAAATATCGTAAATTGAATTAAAAAAATTGTGATAACTTTTTGAACCCCCTATATAATTTTAGTGTTGTTTGGTTCATTTATTAAATTTAATACAGTTAAACATTTTCATGAATTATGTAATAAATACACCAATTTAAAAAAAACATTTGTTGTTAATTATAATCGTAGTTTACACAATTTGTCAATTTAGTTATAAAAATTAGGCAAATAACCTAAAAACGCCTACTTAAATCAAAATATCTATGTCCGTAAAAATGGTCACTTTCTAACTTTAACACCCTGTATCTGAAAAACTAGTCACAGAATAAGATTGTACCCATGAGAACTTTCGATCATACATTGAAAATAACAATATATAATGACAATGCGGCCCCTCAGTTCAGAAATTTTTTGAATTTATTTGTTTTCAGAGAGTACAGATAGTATTGTGATTAAATATTTTGTAGATTATTGAAATAACTTAGTTCAACGCAGTAAAATCAATTAAACGCCATATCTGATCCAATTAAACTTGAAAACTAGAGTAATAATTCAAATATATACGTTTCGTAGACTTGAGTCGTAACAACTTGAGTTTTTTATGATTCAAATATGAGTGTCGCCTATTTCGTTTTCCTTATTACATATTCCAGAATCTGTCTCTCGTTATTCAAGCGGAACTTCCGTAATTTACCAAATTTCCGAGACCCATCTCGATCCCCAGTAAGTGTTGCGAAGTTGAAAAGCGAACGAACACCTCTCAACTTACCCAGTATAAAAATAAACCCAAACGAACTGAAATATGCGACAACTTTGCTACGAACCGGTATACGAGAAGGAAAGGAAATAAGAAGAATTAAAAAAAAGAAGAAGAACCCACTAACATATACATAAGAGCGTGCTCACGATGGCTGGTTTAAGAATATGGCTTAGAGCTATTTCGTGTATGCATGCACGAGGGTGTTATGTAGTTGCATTTCATGCATATTTTATAATACTATATAATACCATGTACAGTTGGGACAAATATACAATTTGGATATTAGTTCTGTATGTTTATTCGAGCGTAAGATCTAATAAACAGGGGATTATTTTTGCCATAAATATGTTTATAAGACGAATGTTGACTGGCCTTGTCATTTAGGTGCTGTGTACGTTGTTAGATTGACCCCGAGTTAACTCACTAATCCTAGTGAGACATTCCAAGTAGTTTTTGCATGAAATGCTACTATTGCTTTTGCATTGGTCTGCTCACTCGCCGGACTTACATTCGATGGAGAGATCGTAAATGCTTTAGAGAATTGATTGTTGCATTGAATGATACTTGGGAAGATTTTGATAATTTAGTTTCTAAGTATGTCAAGAGAAGCTGTCTTACCTTAATCAACCTTATAGGAACACATAGTTTCTGTTGTTGTGAAGGGGTAGATCTGTAGGGCCATCGCATCTAGGGCACGTTGGGCCAACTTGTACATTGTCCCTTATTACAGGCCAAAAATCTTATAAAACAGGCGATGATGTCACCTAGGTGGACATGCCCAGCGACACATGCCTTAATTTGGCTATAGTAGGCCAACGCTCTCCCATAATTGATTCTGTGATCAACGAGAAAGAAGCAAACTAACTAGTAAATGTTTGTAATTACTAATATCATTACGATATCAGTATCATTAAGATTATTATGGTAAAATAGTCCTTAATAAAAAAAAATTCGTTGGAAAAATGTTTAGAATATTTTGAATTTGTTTTTAATATTAAACTTAATTAATACTTCTATTTTATCTTAAAAAGGTTATTTTAGATAAATAAACTTTTATTATCCACATATATTTTTAATTGCTTCAATGTAGTTATTAAAAAAAATCCAAGGCAAGTTGAAACTGTATAAATCAGCAAAGCCATGCTAATTGTTGTTTCATGAATCTAAACTAATATTATAAAGAGGTAAATCCTACTGACCTACTCATCAACGCAAAGCTGAAACTAGTGAAGCCAGAACCACGAAAGTTGAGCAGTACATTCTTCTTTTTGTGACGTAAGCAAGCATAAAGAATTGACTTTAGGAAATTCAACTGCTAAAAGTGTAAAATGGAAAATGAAAGTTTGTACGGGGAAATTATAATCGTTTATCTATTGACTTGAAATTTAGTAATGGGTGTCCAATTTTGACATCCCGATTTAAACTGGCCGCCATTTTTAAAAATCTTAGTTGACAGTTTTCTTATAGTGACAGATGTAAAGAGAAAACTTTGCGATTAGTTGTGTCTTGGTCGACATGGAGCGATTATCCATCGAAGAACGAGTATTTATTGTGAAATGTCATTACCAAAATGGGGAATGTTTTGCTGAAACTGCAAGAAGATGCCGTACGCATTTCGGAAGAAATGCAGCACCATCTGTTAAGGTAATTGAAAATTTTATGAAGAAATTTGAACAGACTGGGTCCGTAACAGCTAATAGACAACATGTTCACAATCGTGGTGTCCGATCAGAAGTAAAAATTGGTGCGGTGAGGGCTAGTATTGATGAAAGCCCGAAAATGTCAGTTCGTAAACGGTCACAGCAAGTCAACATTAAAAAATCGAGTCTGCATAACATTTTAAAGAAAGATCTGCATTTGAAAGCATATAAAATACAGTTGACTCAAGAAATAAAACCAAACGATCATGTGTCACGTCTTACGTTTGCTAATTGGGCCTTAGAAAGAAAGCAAGAACGGAACGATTTCTTTCACAAGTAATATGGGGTGACGAAAATCCAAGAGAAATAATGGAGAAACGACTGCATCCAGAAAAAGTAACTGTGTGGTGTGGTTTTTGGGCGGGAGGTGTGATTGGGCCTTATTTCTTCCAGAATGAAGCCGGTGATGCAGTTACTGTGAACGGAGCCCGATACAGGACAATGCTGACAGATTACTTGTGGGATGAATTGGAAGGTATGGATGTCCAGAACATATAGTTTCAACAGGACGGTGCTACTTGCCATACCGCAGATGAAACACTGAATGTTTTAAGGCAGAGATTTGGCGATAGAATAATTTCTCGAAGAGCTGACGTTAACTGGCCGCCTCGGTCGTGCGACCTCACACCATTAGATTATTTCCTATGGGACTTTTTGAAGGAAAGAGTTTACGTTAACAATCCTCGAACAACTGAACAGCTTAAAGTTAACATTACTCAAGCAATTGGACAAATTGGACAGAATGTCTGCGAAAATGTTATCGCAAATTTTGAGAAAAGAATATTAGCATGCCAAAGAAGTAGAGGGGGTCACTTGCTGGATGTCATTTTTCATTATTAACCGCAATAGTTGTACTTCAAAATAATATAATAATATTATAACATTTAAAGTGTTTTGTGTATTTTATTCCTAAATTAAATCGGAATGTCAAAATTGGACACCCTTTACAAATACTCTTCACTAAAAATAATCAAACACGTGTTTCAGCATTTATCAAATATATTCCTTATGAGTGTAAAAAATGAGGATAAAAGTTCACATTATCCTCTCAGGCGAAGCCGAGACAGGGAATGCTAATTCTGGCCGACAAAAAAATTTTTTTTGTTGTAACACAAATCAGAAAAGCATAATCTAATAGAATGGACCTATCCAAATACGAAAATGACAAACAGAAACTTGTAGCACGTAGGGTTTTCTTGTTAGGGTTGTAGAACCATATCAAATGTTACGATACTTAATATCTATAGAAAAAATGATTTCAGAAAATTCTTAACCCTGTTTATTGACTATGTTTACAGTTTTCGCCTATTAAACATACCACACATCTAAGAGAAAAGCAAAGGAGAAAAATATTAACTTAAAGCACTAATTAAACTTTATTTTTTCCGTTTATGAGGTATCCTATCTTCTCTCGTCAAAAACCAATAGTAGTCACCCATCATGGCTGAATCCCATCGTCCTTGGTACCGAATTTCCATTGTTCTGATATCTTGGTGAAACCTTTCACCCTGCTCGTCACTAACAGGTCCCAAATTTTTAGGAAAAAATGACAGATGAGAATGGAGGAAGTGAATTTTTAATGACATTCTGGCACCAAGCGCTTTATAGGCATCTAAGAGTTCATTAACTAATTGTTCATAATTTTCATCCATATTGTTGCCTAAAAATCATCTTACTACATTAACAAATGAATTCCATGCTCTGAGTTCCTGCCTAGTAAGCTTTTCCGTAAAATTGACATAGTGCACCAATTTTCTGATTTGTGGCCCAAGAAAAATGCATTCTTTTAATTTGCCATCACTTAACTGGGGAAAGACTTGTCTTAGGTATTTAAATCCATCACCATCTTTATCCAAAGCCTTTACAAAGTTTTTCATCAGCCCAAGTTTAATGTGAAGAGGAGGCAAAAGAACATTTTTGAGATCAACAAGAGGTATAAATTTAACATTTTGAGATCCCGGTTGAAATTCGCTTCTTTCTGGCCAAATTTTTGTTACATAATGTTGATTTATTGCATGACTGTCCCATACACAAAGAAAACAGCAATATTTCGTAAATCCCCCTGAAGTCCCACTAAAATCGCTATAACTTTTAAGTCCCTACATATCTGCCATTTATACCTATTCTAGTTTATTTTTAAATTTCCATTATGCAATAACACAGCTTTTAAGCCATATTTAGATGAGTATGAATAAGCGCCACGGGGAGAATGTTCAATATCAAGTTCCTGTATTAAACTGTCTATATCAGTACACGCGCACAACGAATTTTCCATACTGTAGAATTCACAGAACATAGCATTTCTTTTTCTGAAATTCGTAATTTTTGTTTCTTTGGCCAATAGGTTCCATTCCTTAAGACGTAAACCCAGAAGTTCTGACTGTTGCTTGGATAACCCCAAATCCCGTACTAAATCATTTAATTCACTTTAAACAATCAAAGGTGGCTCGCCGGAACTGGGACCTGTGGTAAAAGTGGGATCGGTGCAATGTTCTTCTGAGCTGCCTGATGATGCGTTATCTCCATTATCTCCCAAATCAATAGCTTGCCATTTTAAAGGCGCAATCGGCACTGGCAAATTTGCATTATAAGGAACAGGTCGTATGGCAGATTGCAAATTTGGATATTCTATATTGTGCTTTCCCTTTTTGGAATAACCTTCAGCCTTTGTTAGGCAAAAATAACAATCGTCAGAATTATTGGTAGGTTCTCGCCATACCATTGGAACTGCAAAAGGCATACTTTTTCTCTTTCCCTTCATCCACTGCACCAATGATACACTACAACTAACACAGCTTGTAGATACACAGAGAACCACTCAATTCGAAACTCAACAGAAGAGTGATGTTTAACGTTTATTTTATGTCTAATGTTGTAAACAACCCAGTCTAGGTAATTTTTCCGTTGTAAAATGGACCCATTTTAGCCGCCCCACAATAAAATTGTTTACCTGCCAATAAAAAGGTTCTGATTAGGCTATTAAAAAATGGTACGTATTAGGGCTTTCCGAATATTTTTTTTATTACTGGGAGGGTTTTTCCATTGGGAAAATAATGACCTGTCCTGTGTTTCTTGTCGGCCACATTTATAATGCAGGTGCTCCTTATTTATACAATATTTATAAAGTATAGTCAGCTGGTAGGAATAAAAACATCGTTTGCGCTAAAGGTTCAGATCTTTGGTTCCAAAAAATGTGTCAGCTTAGAAAAAGCTTTCTATATCATGGTAATGGGGAAAAATTATTGTTTCTTTACATAAGACTGATGATTTTAGTTTAATAAACTTTTACTATCCACATCTTTTTAAAGTGCTTCAATTCATTATCTTGGAATAAAAATATCCCAACAATAAGTATGGATTTTAGAACCCCTTAATCAAGCCCAACCCTGTATTAACTTTAATTAGATCTGTAATTCATACAAAGGTGCTCAAAAGTCTTAAGAGGTCCAAAATATCTCTAACGAGGAATGCCGAGCCATCAAAAGCTTAAAAACATCGTTTCATAGCGCAAGTATATTCACTTAACTATTTAATTCAGTAATTATGTAAATTTTAAAGAAGTAAGGAAACTTTTAACCGCTTTCTTCCCAAGTCTTATGCTTGAAACCACCAGAAGTTTAATGTAAAATGATTACACTAACAGTGAATTTCTACAGTAACCTTAAATATGCAGTTATTGACATTACTTGAATTCCTGTTTATAGACACATTTCCCAGAGGAAATTAAACTTTAAGGCATCGATTTTCACGAAGCACTAACAACACATCCAACTTAACTATTCTTGCAGAAAATTCTCAAATGAAAGGAAAATATTTCGGTGTGAAATTGCAGACTGCAGTTAATACGTGTAGTGTGATTTATCAAGAGATGCGCTGGTGTGTTATAAAACGTATATACAATACTACGTTTTGAGGTGTCAGACGTTTAGGTAATAAAATCCATCATCTCGAATAGAGGTTGTTATTTATATGAAGGAAAATGCTGAAATGTAATTTTTCAAGACTGGAATTAATCACAAGGAATCTCAATTTTTCGCGTTCGTTAAACTGATAATAATAATTTATGTACCTGCCAGATTTCACAACTAGTATTAAACCTAATATTTTTTCTCAGCTATAATCTCTACAAGGAAACGATTCAGTTTTTTTAACATTAAAAAACAATAAAAAACTTTTCATTCAGTTGTCTTCCCCATGCAAGACTCTCAACTCTATTCAAATGAAAGGTAATGAACATCACCATTCGATAGAGCACAAACCGATAATGCTTCAGAGAAGGATTTCAAATGGTAGCCCTCAATGTGACAACCGCAACTGTGTGAAGCTTAGAGGTATTTTGACACTGCATATTTCAGTTAGAATGTTCAGTGCTCGGTCAGTGTATATTCAATATAGAATAATTTTTTGCGTTCGTTAAAATGATAAGTCCTAAACTGAATTTTTTTTAGGTATATTAAAACCATATTAGCCGTTCGAAATTTTTTCTTGATATTTGATAACATCAATAAAAAAACTAGTAAATTCGCCTTTACCCACAACTTCCCTCGTACAGAAATTTATTACGTACAGATAACACAGTTTACAGGCATATAATTGATTGATAGTAACTTTATACAAATACTATAAAATGGAGGGAAGAATTAATGTAATCGTGGAAAAGTCACCCTCCGAGATTTTTGCGTTTTAGGGTGATGTTGCTCAAAAATCAAGAGTCATATGGGAATGGAATGATAACCTTTGTTAAATTTGTAAAACCAAAATATAAAAAAAATCATGAATGGCTTCCCAACAAATTGTATACAAATCAAGTGTAAAACCAGAATAAACTGATAAAATTTCATTGCGAATCCTCTATGGCAAAGCAAAATGGCGGGTTAATAAAATGTTTAAATATTCGGTAAAATTCAATGTTCTGGAATAAAACCTTTTACGGGGGAAATAATAATTGACACAATTTATTTTTATAGACTATGAATACTAAATAATAAAGAAGTCCGAAGATTGTGGAATTTGGAGGCAGTCATCCAGTCGTCGACCGGTTTAGTACTAAAAACCCCCTAAAAGAAGAAGTAAGATGGCTAGGAATCCCCAAAAAAATCTACCAGAAATGCAGAAAGTCGTAGTCTTGCAGACGACGAGAATTGAGTGGCAGCACTGTCACAGATTAACGCCTAACACTGTGACTTGGCTTAACTGAGTCCGTTTCAGTAGCTGAAAATACCCAAAAATGGAGGTTCTTAAAAAAAGATAATATAAAGTTAAATTTAAAAATTCGGTAAATTCACCCCAATTTTCCTTGTACAGAATTCCACTACAACACATAGAAAAAAACATGTTATTAATTCACATAAAGTTCACCGAACGAGTCTGGGGCTATGAAAAGAATATGAATAACTATGGAAATGCTACATTACTCATTGGTGATTGGCTAAAATTCTGCATCCATGGAAACGGCCTGTTTTTGACAATCCTCTCCCTTTCGTATGTATATATATATATATATATATATATATATATATATATATATATATATATTTGTTGATTCGTAGTCCTGCACGGATGGAAAAATATGATATGTTTTCATTCCGGGTGTACATCCGTTTATCACTCTCAGTCTGAAAAGAACAATTTTGTTGACGTTTCGCCAAAATCGCATTTGGCATTTTTAAAGCTTTCTGTTTCGCGTTCGAATGAAGACTGAAAGTGTTACTGACAACGGAGCTTTCTCTTATACCCCCACCCTCGGCCGAACGTTATATCTAAACTGTCGTGGGTCATTGTTTATTTTTTCGGGACGTTGTTGTTGGACTAATGCCGCTTGATTGTCTGTGGTTTTTGGTTTATATATGATTGATTTCCATAGCTGTTAACTTTAATGATTCATCCCTTTTATTTAAATCACCTTGTTTTTCTATTCTGGTCCTATAGTGCTCTATGTTGGCAATCTCCTTACGCCCTTCGAAGTTTATTTTCTGGCCTGTTTCCTGATGATGTAAAAATAACGTGAATTGCTCTTTTCAGAACGAGAGTGATGAACGGATGTACACCCGGAATTATGTATATATATATATATATATGTATATATATATATATATATATATATATATATATATATATATATATATATAAATTTATCATATATTTTTTTTCCAATGGTTTTGGTGACGTAAGCTTCCAGCAGGCTGGGACACCACCGCATTTTGTAATGGTTAGAGAAGACGTTTCGGAAAGCTGGATTGGGCGAAGGCGGATGGTCTCCAACAACTACCGCATCTACAACTTTTAGGGCCCTAGGCCCGTTTGAGATTACGGGACCCTATCGGCCCTATCCCCTAAAAGCTTTGCAGCTAGTTCCGAACTAATTATTTTCGCCAAACGTATTTACGGGCCCCAAGCTCGTGGGAAAGTGACGACCAAAAAAAAGACCTCTCTTCCATATACCAGAAACTTATCCCCTCTTTCAATATAATATTAAATACAAATTACTATTTAAATTACCAATTAAATAATTCTTAAATAAAAATTACTACACCGGACTTAAATCCGCTAGATTTTTTCCTTTGAGGACAGTTGAAAACGACCATGCATAAAACTAAGCCCGAGAACCTTGAAGTTCTAATAGGAAGAATTAGTGCTGAAATAGAAAGAACCCGGATTGTCTGCAAAATAGAATTCGGGAATTTATTGACCGCTTAGGATAATGTCGATCTGTGGAACGATATTTTCAATATCTCATTAATCATTAAATTAATACTCTTGTAGTAATTCCTCATTTGTTGATATATTTTTAAAAACATTTAATACATTTAACATTTAACGGATCAAGATACAAATTTGCAATGTTGGAGTTATACTACGGATAATACGGGAAATAAATCACGTTTAAAAAATAATATCATTTTAATTGAAACCAAAAAATTAGTTCAGATTGCAGAAGAACTGAAAATCTGACAACGTTGCAGTACGCTCCAAACGATCGGGGGTTTCAAGACATCTGACTAACCCTGTATGTATTATTTTCCTGTCCTATAGTCTGATCCAAGATGCAGTACATATACCTAAACAAAAGAAATTGTGGGTGCAATACGTTCATTCAAAAGTTCGCTAAAGACTTTATTATAATCGGCCTCCTTTATTTAAAGTTGTTATTATTGTTGTTCGCACAACCACTTTTGTTTATATATACCGCAACCTGAATTTAAAGAGAACTCTTTTTACTTAAATTATGGTGTTCATAGAACAATACATGGACTTTTAAAAGTTGTACTTTTTATCATTAATAACCACAAAATTAAAAGATTTATCAACAGAAATACCTTTTGGCCACCTAAAATGTTACCCTTTCTGGAATAAGCAGGAAAACGCTGATAAAGATTTGGAATAAAAAATAATTAGCAAAATATTTAATTTACTTTTGTTGGTTCTCGAAATAGCTATTCCAATATAATTGTAATACTCTAATTGTGAAAAAAAATAAAACACAACTTTCATTCAAAATATTTTTTAATTAAACTTAAGATGCAGCTAAGATTTGATTTAACTCTTCGCTAAGATATTTAATATCTCGGAAGAGCAAAGCAATAAATCCTGCTAAACACAAAATGAAAGCTTTACTCTTTGGTTCACCGACCTTCCATCACTGTAAGGAAAACAAATGTTCGTTCGAGCGAGCCAATATTTAGGTACGTAAAAACAAATCCGCGCGAAAATTTACCGGTGACAGATTTTAAACAAAAGCCGGCATTTTTTTGTCATTTTGTTTGAAAAGTTTTCGGTGAACGTGGGCGTCTGTTTACCAAACAAATAATGTTCGTTCGGGCATGTTTTACACCAGCGAAAAGTTTTCTTGTTTTCTTGAGCGAAATTGGAACTTTCCTTGTCACAACTTATCAGTGATTTCTTTTGCTTCTGAATATGAATCATACTCTCGATCGTACGTTTTTGCCTGTAATCCTTTAATAGCAAGACTCCACTAGGTACATATAACACAGTATATATATATATATATATATATATATATATATATATATATATATATATATATATATATATATATATATATATATATATATATATATATATATATATATATATATATATATATATATATATATATATATATATATATATATATATATATATATATATATATATATATATATATATATATATACATACATATATGCATATAATTATTTGGTAAAACTTTATACAAATTCTATAAACTGTAATTTATTTAAATTTTTCCTTATTATTTATATTCATTACTTATTTTCATAACTTTATTTACATTTACAAAAAAAGTTAGTTAAGTAGTTAACTACTTACTCTAACTACTTTTTGTAGTTTAACTACTTTTTGTATTTTAATTACTTTAAACAATATTTTAACTACTTATATATGCGGTTCAATTACTTTTCGTAATCAAACTACTTCAATAACAGGATTTCAACTACTTTTAGTTGTCCATTTACTTACATGCTCTGACGCAGTAGCGTATAGAGAAATTGCTTCTGAAGGAGGGGGGTTTGATAGACGAAAATTGAAAAAAATCAGTTTCTGTTTTCTATCTAATCGAGCGCAAATAATATAAAAAAAGTCATTTTTTTTAGCTATAAGTAAAACTGCCCTGGGGGAGGTTACCCGCCAATCACGAAAAAAATGTCCTTACTTTATATTATTTCTATCATTTTAGTTTAAATCAGAGTGGCTCTGGGTTGGTTTTGACCCCCCAAACTCCCTCCTCATATACGCCACTGGTAGGACGTGGTTATTGTTTTTAACATTTTCAAAGGGTGCTAGTGTAGGGTAAGTTGAGTAAAATTTAAAAATGCAGATTGCAAAAATAGTCGAAAGTTCCAAATTATGTGTCTACTGTAGTCTGTGTAAATATAATTATAATATTTATAGGTTGAACACTTTCGATGCTTTCTCTCCTTTTTACCGACAGTGTACGCAAAGCAGGGTTGTGTCGCTCTATGTAAAATGTTTTTTGCTTATTTGTTTATTAGAGCCGAATCAATCATTATTTGAAAAATAAACCATATTTTCCTTTAAAAATTCTGCAGTAAATAGTAAGGAAACTATAAGTCTAAAGCAGAGCTTAGAATAAGTTTAGCAAAAATCTTTAGTTTTTGCCAAAACAGAATCTTAAACAGTTACTCGTATTGGAACGAATAGTTCCATTACTAGCACTCAAAATTAAATTTGGTACATGAAAGGTGTCTATTAAATGATGTATTACTGCCCTTGATATGCTTCCAATTTTGCTAAAAATAAAGTGTCATAATTTTGTTGAAAATCCAATAAAGACAAAGAAAATATTGAGCTACCAATTGTTTAAAAAATCAATAATTTAAAAAAGTACCTACGCAACTGACTTCAAATTTTACACAAAAATCAAATGTAATGAAAAGTTGAACTGATAAAATTTTGGTACAAATCCATTATAGCGGAACAAAATTGCGGGCTAATAAAATGTTTAAAATATCATTATAAATTGCATATATATACAGGGTGTCCGGATAAGGGTACGGAGCCGCTGTATCTCGACAATAGTAGGGCCTTGAGGTTTGGGAACAAAATCCTTATAAGTAAAATGGGCAAGAGAAATACCTGGAAATTATTTTGAAGTTCCTAATTTAACCGCCAGGGGGCGTAACTACTATGAAGAAACAGAATTCATACTATCTTGGAAAGTTAGACGATGAGCTATAAACTTTCAAAACATCATTTGACAGGTTGAGTAATACCGCACCATTTTGCTTCACGAGATTTTTTCGTACCTATCATAATAAGGGTGGGGGGAGCCAAAGGATCTGTCAATATTTGCATTTTAATATCGCCTGAACCGTTCAACCGATTTGAATAATTTTGGTTTCATTTCAAGGAGCATTTTATGCTATTTAAAAAAAAATTGGTAAAGTGTTCAGTTTAAAGTAAATAAACTAGAGGGCGTTATCTGCAGCCTTTACACATTATTGTGATTTTCGGAAAAAGTTAAATGGAAAGGTACTACTTTCTTTAAAGCCTCTAATCCAACATAAAATTAGCTAATTTTAGTGAAAACAGAGAAAAAAAAATTATACTTGCAAGATACAAGTATGCAAAATGCTATACCAGTAAGAATCAAATTGGAGATCTGATCAACCTACTTAAGCTCAGGGATTTTTTTACACAATATCAGTTAAGTCAGTCGTTTTTTTGAGAAAAGGTGAACGCAGTTTACTGTCACTAGAGATCCTTGCACCGGCAGCAGGGCAAAAAGCTTGTGTTAAGAAAATAAATAGTTGGATTGGCGTCAGCTTTAGTATAGTTATAAAAATAAAAATAACCAGGGTTATAAACAAAATAACTAATTAAAGAAATAATTATATGGCAATGCCATTTCAAGTTTAAAAATTCAAAATTGTTTCAAAAAAATACTTTACCCTGGATAATTCATAGGGGCAAAAAATATTTATGGATTTAATTAATTTAAAAATATTTAAGATATAGGTGGATTTAAATAAAGTTTGCGAAAATTAAGAAACTACACAGGGTTATGAACAAAATAACCAACTCAACAAATCATATATGTCAATGCAAATCCAACTTTAAAAATTCAACATCATGCCAATTATTGTTGTTAGAACCTATTAAAAATATTTTGAATGCAAAATCGTTTAAAACAAAAATACTTTACCCCGGATAACTCATAGTGACAGAAAATATTTATTGATTTAACTAATTTTAAAAATATTTAAGATAGGCGGATCTAAATAAAGTTTGTGAAAATTAAGATTTTTTTTATTGCTTTTTTGTAGAAACCATTTTTAAATTACCTATTTGTGATACGAAAGCTTTTAGATGCAGGATATCAAACATTCAGTGTTATCATCAAGAATAGCTGAAGCCTTAGAACATTGAAAGACTAGAATTAGCAACCAACAAATTGTTTGTGTCTAGGATAGTCAAAGTGAACATGAGGGACAAGGGAGAAGTTAACTGCTGCAATGCCATATCGTGCAAATAAGCCTAATGATATAGACACGAGTCTGCATTTGTCAAAATAGTGTTTTGCTGCACGGCCCATCAAATTCTGTTGAATTGATATAAACAAACTTCTTAACAATGCAGTGTTGCCGATACTTAGATAAAGACTATAAATTAGACTGATTTTATATAGATACTCTGCACTTGAAAAGTACTGGGCAATAGGAGGCAGTAGTTATAATATGGGAGCGCCTCCTCCTCCTCCTCTTCCTCTCTCTCATGTCCCTCATTCTTAACTTCCTCCCCTTTTATTCTCATTCGCATCATATTTTTAATTTTTTCTCTTTGTTCTCCCACATTTGATTTTGCATTCTTAAGTCTTATAAATAGGTGCATCAAGATCATTTTAGTATGTTAAGGTACGAGTGACTGTTAAAAGAAAAAAATCTGTTGAATAAATCTATTAATAATAATATTAAAATAAAATGAGTGAATCAGTTGGAGAAAGAAATCGATCCATTCCGCTTCAGAGCCTCGAAGAAATTATACCAGGAGTTCAAGAAGAAAATATACCATTAGTTCGAGAAGAAAATAATGGGATTGTTTTAAAAAATTTGAACAAAACTGAGAGTGAAGAGAAAAAAGTGTTTTGTGCTATTTGTTTTGAAATAATCGAATATTATGATTCATGTAGACCAAATACATGTTCCCACATTTTTTGTTTAAAATGTATTTTAAGATGGAATGATGAAAATTGTTGTTCTATAATGGTAAACAATTGTCCTGTATGTCGCACTAGATATTACTATTTGGTACAAATCTTCAAAGATGTAATTAGACATCATTTTGTTGTAATTTTAAAAAGAGGATAATATTTTTTTTATAATTTGTGTTTGTGAAAACTCTGGTAACAAATAATTTTGTAAAAAAAGTAAATGTAAATATATATATAATAATTGACACACATTTTTTCCTTTTCCTATATTGAAACGACAACAATGATCTAACAAGTTTTTTAATACATACTAATTTTCACATTACATAACAAAACAATTGTTATGGGTTGACACAAAAAGTGCCACGCCCTAAAATGGCACCACTTTTGCAGATCGAATCTTAAATTTTCTTATGGGAATTTACATGTAAAAATGACGGTTTTGATTGTCGGACCGGCATAGCCTAATCTACTACTTTTTAATTATACTAATAATATTAATATAATTTGCATCAAGTAAGAGAAAACTCAATTGAATACAGAAACAAGCGTTAACAAAATGTTATGCTAATATATGAGTGCTTCTAGTGGCAGTAGACATAATCGACACTTTTTTTACATATGATTAACTATTTCATTTACAAATACAGTGTCAGATGTTAGAATAAAAAGAAGTATTTTGCATATAGCACTGAAAATATATAACCGCTTATAGTAACATTTGACATTTTTAAATTAATATTCTTGACGTATTCTTATTATCTTTACAATTTAAGTTTAAAATTAATATTTTTGACATTATCTATCCATTACGTTTATAACCTATATTTAAAATTAATATTGTTAAACTAATCTACCCATCACATTTACAAACTATGTTTAATATTAAACCTAACCTAACCTAACCTAACCTATATTTAAAATTAATATTGTTAAACTAATCTACCCATCACATTTACAAACTATGTTTAATATTAATATTTAACAATATAATTTTCTATTTCTTTTTTTTCATTTTTGTTGCAGTAAAAGCAAGCATGTTCAGGAATTAGTATAAAAAGATGTATCCTACAAATAGCACAATGTAAATCAGAAGCACTAACAACATAGGCTCTTTTGTAGTGGCAGCTCACGTGATCGGATTCCCCTCTCCGTAAATATCTCATGTGAATTGCACTACAAGGAAGGCAAATAGCAAATGTTCCTAGTCTTCGACTTTCAATTTTAGAGTAGCTTTGTATAACACATACATCTTTTTCTTCAAAATTATTAAATAATTCACTAGCCCTAAACTTGCTTACTTTTACGTCACCCTCGGTTCCTAAATTTAGTAATTGTCCATCCATATCCACTCCTTCGTCAATTTCCTGATCATCTTCCTCCATCTCTTCCTCTTCCTCCTCTTCAATATAATTAATATCGATGTTACATAAGAATGATCTTCTAACAAGCCTAGATGACTTGTCCAAAAATGAATGTTTATAAGTGATGGAATCGCCTTCCAAGTTATTAAAAATCTCTTCTCTTTCTTCAATTTGAGCGGCGATCTCCATATTATTTTCTTCAATTTGGACAGCGTTTCCATTCATATTTTCTGCCATTGTTAGGAACTTTGGATTTAGATCGATTTATTTGATAAAAAATTTGGTTATACGTTAAAATAATAGCGACAACTGATATTACAGCGAATGTTACTGTATGATCGTCGAGTGGATGTTCTTAAGTATATATCCCATCAACCACCACTTTTACTACCTGCAATACATAAGTTTTTTTTTTTTTTTTTTTTTTTTTTTTTTTTTATTAAGGGTCCGGTTCCCTGTCAGTTGCCTGGGGGGGGGGGCCAGGGGGGGCTTCGCCCCCCTCCCCGCTCCGCCAACCCCCCTAAGGGGGGCTTCGCCCCCCTTAAACCCCCCTCACCCTCACCTTATCTTCTTTCTCTCCCTTCCTTCTTTCTCTTTTTTATATGTTTCTCCGTTTTCCTTCCTTCTCCTTTTTCCTTCCTTCTCCTTTTTCCTTCCTTCTTCTTTTTCTTTCCTTCTCCTTTTTTCTTTTCTTCTTTTTTAATCTAACCTAACCTAACCTAACCTAACCTAACCTAACCTAACCTAACCTAACATAACCTAACCTAACTTAACTTAAC
>JAUTXW010000305.1:0-186705 GCA_030620095.1 Kuschelorhynchus macadamiae
CAAGCAATTGGTTCTTAACTAATTAGTGTTTAAAACTTTTTCGAGTTTTGATAAAGGATCATCGGAATAGAACGCTCCAATCCATTTGGGGGAACATAGACAATGCATTAAAAAAAACAAACTGCTATGGGTTCCAGGATGCTTTAAACAAGCACAAATATGCTAAATATCTTCAAGTTCAGTCAGTCTCTCATTTTGTAGATATCTATAAAGATGTGTAATCCAAAGCAAAACATACCCGGGGTTACAACGCTTGGGCCTCGGTCTTTTAATGAAACTGGCCTAAGTGCAACTTTACAAAATATGCCATTCAACTTTACCTATTTACTTCTGACCTAAATAAACCATAAAAATAACCATGCTGGCAATAAAAACCATTGGTGCAGTATGTCCATTTTGCCGCCAAATAAACTGTCGTGCAAAAAGTTCCATGAGTGCATTTCAAACAACAGCTGATAGGAAGGAAGTAAATGGGGAATTATAAAAAGCGGATATAAACGTATTGTAAAACGATCAAAGAGGAACAAAACCGTCACTTACATTGCGAATGGCTTATTTGAATTATATTGTGGTGGCATTAATAAATTTAGTTTATACTGGTCTTTAAATTCCCGTTTTACTTTATCTGATTGCTGGGGAATTTTAATTTTACTTTGCCCTTTTTTTGTGGTGTGATGGTCTTCTTTATTTACATATAGCGTGTAACAAACGTATGATTTTAATGAAATTTTGTAAATTAAGGCATGGAATTATGGCTGATTTAATAGCGACATTTACAAAATTGCCAAGTTTACCGTTTTTCCGTAATTGATGAGAACCTTTATTTTTAAAATGGAATTCCCTGTGTTTTATTGTATTTTCGAATTATGTTTAAAATTTTCGATACTTTTCATTGCAAGCAAGTTTTTCGGAAGTTAAATGTGTTTAAGAAAATCATGATTAACCTGCACAAAGCCTATCTAATATGTCTCACCTGACAATGTCAGTTTGATTTACACAGCTGGATCATTTAACCTTTGATATAATTGAAACTTAAATACTTGAAATTTTAATGATTCTGGGTTGTAAAAACAGAATAAAAACACAAGATTTTTGTAACATTTTTAATGATAAATATCCTAATAGAAATCCTTTAGCTAACAGATGGTGATAGGCGATGCAACAGATGGTGATAGGCGATGAATATTTGGATATTTAATTCAACAATACAATACAATAAACAAAAAATTCATTTAAACGTTGATGAAAACTAAATAAGATGTTTAGAATGCTGTCCATTTACTTCCTGGCAGTAAGCCAAGTACTCTGGAAAAATATTCAAAACATTCAGAAGTTTCCTCGATTTTTCTGCAATCCCTTTCTAGCCTTTGCTTTAAATCATGGAGGTCATTTAGCTTAGTTTTGAAAAGGACATTCTTATTTAATTAAGAAAATATGGAACACTAGAAATATCTCACTTATAGCCCAACTGATTTTAATCAAATTGTGTAGACTTAGGCATGAAATTATGCCCGATTCAATGGTGATATTGACAAAATTGCCAAATTTCCCGTTTTTCAGTATTTGATGACAACTGTCTGCTTTTCTTCTGAATTCCTTTTGAGAAAATCATGGTCTAAAATCGAAATTTTAATGAATTACCTGTTGAAATATCTGCACCCGAAACCTTAATAATGTCAGTACTGTCAGCTTTGTTGATTTCCAAAAATGAATTGTTTAACTGATACCCAAACCCCCCAAAAATATTTCAGAAAATAAATTATTCGTTTGACCGTCCCTCCTAAAAGTTGTAATAAAACGCGAACCTTGGGAAAAGTTAAATATAATATAAAATATGGTCTCGTTGCGTTCCTTAGGCATAATAAAATACGCTATACCAAGCTAGGCTGGGCAGTCCGAATTGCCCTGACTACCTTAAAGCTTGAAGAAAGTATCCGAAGATTTCACAGCTACCGAGCGGCATCCGAACGTGATAGCAAATGGAATATGAAATCGCGATTTGGGTCATAAGCCGATCTCTTCTCATAATTCGATCGATTGGTCGCGGCCTCACGTCGGCATGCGGAAGTTCAGTTGTTCAGAGTTCTCGCGGTTGATATTCTAACTCGATATTGTTTCGATGAAAATTGATTTATATACTGTTTTTTGAAATATATATTTTTTTATTTTTATGATCCATGTGTGAGTTGGAAATATACAGGAAATAAAATGTTGATAGTGACTAGTGCAAATAAACAACTAAAAAGTGCTTACGAACTTAATTTAGCAAAAATAACCAATTTCAAGGTGTTTGAGTTGTGAATGTACACGAAATAAAATGTCGGTAGTGCAAAAAATTAAACAACTAAAGAGTGCTAACGAACTTAATTTTGAGAAAACAACCGAATTCAAGGTAAGTGGTCGCAATTTGCCAGGACTTAGTATATGACAAACTAGTAAAGACAAAAATAAAGAGGTTCATCGAAACTTTCGCAAAAGTATGTACGATTTAGCTAACTGAGATATTTCGAGTGTTCCATATTTTTGTAACACACTGTATAAACATTGCATGAGTGCCATTAGGTACTTACCTATTTCAAGATATTAAAACAGATTTTAGAATGTTCATAATATTTAAGTCCAACTTGTTTATATTAACTAATTATATAAGAGTAATTTACATAACACGATTTGGGAAATTTTGCTTTATTTGTCAAACAAATTAATGTGAGGGCTAATTTTTAAACGGAGAGGAATTGTTTTGCTTAACAGTGATAGTAATAATGCATGAAATATTTCAAAAAATGATTTATTAAAACCGAGATTAAAACAATCTAAGAAGTTAAGAACAAATTTCTGGTGGCACTACCTTATCTCAGAAGCAATAAAAGATAGAAAAGAAATTTTTATTTTTTTGGTATTCTAATTCTACGAAATGATTCGTTTTTTCGAGACAGGCACAAGTTTTCTTCCATTTATTAACCAACTTCAAAAAAGACTAGGTTATCAATTGAGGCGTGTTTTACAAAAACAACATATGTCCAAAATTAAAAAAATTCAGGAGATAAAAAAAACGCTTAATTTTAAAACTGTTTATGTTTTCAATTTTTTTTTAGTTATTTACTGTTGAGATAAGCTTAACAAGTTGATTCGTAATGTAAGAAACAAAGTTTTTTGTTCGAATACTTTAAAAAAAGTAAAAAACTGTTGGACATATGTTCTTTTTGCAAGAAAAAAAAGCAAATTTTCAAAAAAACCAATTTATTTGGGAAAAAAAACAAAATAAGATGTTTGCGATAATATGTTTGCGAATGAATAATAGGTGCATAATTTTAATCTTCGCATCCACTGCTATTGTCATCCTCCTCTATATCTAGATTATCAGAGCTAGATAGATTACCAAGGAGCCGTTCATAGTACTCTTTGTTTCGCTGGAGGCGTAGTAAAGGTAATAGCGATTTTAAGTTTTCTGCTTTATTTGGAGCAACTGTTAAAAGTTGATTGTAGAGCGGTTCAAGTTGGATAGTGCATGGCAAGTTTACCTTGGCAACGATACTGCTTCGAAATGGTCCGTTATAGGTATCCTTTAAAGATAGTGTGGATGTGTGGCTAGAAATTCTCATAATCCTTATTTTTTTAATGTTGATTGCCGGTTTTGGAGCTTTAAGGAAAAAGTTACATGTTGCGGATTTGATGTCAAAGAAGTCATGTTGCTTCATTTTCACCAAATTAAAAGGGCTAGGTTTCATTCTGGCATTTAATATTGTCTTATCCCAATCCTCTGGTCTTTCGGCTCTCTCCAGGCGTCTCTTCTTTTTTTCAATCAAAGCAAAATCTGAATCATTCGGCAAAAATGAATGGCCTCTCATTGGAAATATGTATTCTACCGAATCAGCTATTCTTAAAACGTGAACTAGGGTATATAAAAAATGTACCATTACATAATTTTTATTTTGCCCTGGGCAGCCGTCACTAAAAATAACTAAATTGCGATTATGGATGTTATTTTTAAGGTAATGCAACAACATTGAAGTGACCTCATTGGCGCCCTTTTTAGCTTCATTTTCAAGATAAGTGTACATCGTGGCATCTTCAGTTCCTAGGTCATGTATCCCAAAAACATTGTACCACAGTTGACGGCTGTAGAATACTGGGTTAGATGGTATATGAGGAAGGGGTAAATTCTGCATAAAATCAAAGCTAATGCACATCAATTCGCCAGCTTTTGCTTTACTTTTAAATTTTCGTTTCAGTTCAAAAAATGATTCAGCTTTGCGAAGGTGTATTTCTCTTTCGATTTGGAGTTGGTTTCGTTCTTCTGTATCAAGGTCGGTACGGTTAAGCTGCTGTAAAAGTCTGTCACAGTCTGAACAGGTATCAGATCTCGGAAATCCAAATTTAATATTAAAATTGGTTCTAAAAACTTTCCAGTAGGTTTTGTACGGTATGTTTATTTTATAACTTTTCACAAACATGTCATGCATATCCTTCAAAGTAAGAGATTCTGGTAAATAAAAACAGTTTGGATTTTTACGACGTGAATAATGCGATTGTCTTGCAGGGAATGATTTAATATGGATTTTAATAAGTTCCGTTATGCATTCCGGGGTTTTTTTGGGCCTGTTTTGATGAATGCCCCGTTTGTCTCTGGGAGAAGCACCTGTGGTCATCAAAGAATCTCGGATTCGTCTTAGACGAGCCTCCTTAATACCATAAAGGCTAAGGAAAGCTTTCTTGCAAATTTTATTTTCAGATTCCCCTGCCCTAACCTTATATGTAAAAGAGGCACCATGAGTTTTCTTATGTACTTCTGTTCTAGGACGTCTTCTTGTAATATGATTCATTGAAATAAGGCCATTGAAATGTGCATCTTGACTATTTTTGTCATTCATATTATTGAATTGCGTAAGAATAAAACATCTTTTTTCTTCCGAAACTTTGGAGAAACAAGCATTTTTACAGCTACAACAAAATATTTTTGTGAACCTTCCATACCCCATTCCTTAATTAAAAGTAAACATACCTGCAAGGTTCTCCAGTTTTACGTGCTTCAACAAGATTGCCTTTATGATTTGTGTGTTCCTCACCACGAACTTTAAACTGTTTTATTAGAGTTTCGCGCTTAATTTTCTTCTCTTTCTTTTTGGGCCAATCAGTAGGCACATCTCCGTCGTTTTCCATGTTTCACGATAATGTTTTAAACTTTGAAAACAACCACGATACCACGATAATCACAACACATCTATACCGAAAACGTAACAATAACAAATTAACTTAGTTGTACGCATCAGCAAAAATTTCTAGCAAAAAGCACACATGTCCTATCCTGTCGCGGACTTGTGTGGTATTTGTGTGAAAAGCCAGGGACATATGCGCTTTTTGTGGAATCACTGAAACTTTAGCTGTGCATATCTTGGCATTTATGTTGTTTTTGCAGAAACTGACTTTATGTAAAACACGCCTCAATTCGATCCTGTGTATTTTTTGATCCACGATGGATTGACCAATTTGAATGACATTTGCAGGGTATATCAGGATGTTACCAGAGAGATCCCATAGCAAGCATATTGAAAAAAATTTAAAATGACGGAATAGCGCCATTTTGAACGTTTTACACGATATTACATTGAACAATATATGCATTCAGTAGTGCGTTCGCCATTCTGTCAGGAAGAAAAGTATGTATTTTACCATTGTATATTGTATGATAAGACATATTATTATACATTGATGTTACATATTATGCAGTGGATCTAGTGGGTATTTATTGAATTTGACATTTACAATGAAACTCCTATAAATAAAACTATAAAGCATGAAATAAAAAAAATAAAACCGACTTCAAAACAATGCACTAAAATTTGAAATATGATATTTTGTTTCATCTGGAAAATTTTACTCTGTGAAGTCAGCGCTGGGACGGACATATTATGGGTGGAACATCCCCCCAATCTTTTTATTTTGTTGGTGAAATGTTAGTTTATTTTAAAATTATTTTATTTTTCAATAAACTGTTAAAAAAATTAAATTAGATATTTTTTTTAAAGCCGAAGAGCTCGAAGAATATATATATATATATATATATTCTAATTTTGTTTTCTTGGGTATTTTGGTTCGATAGTAGGAATAAAACTAAAACAAATTTAATTTCATTTTTGTTACATTTTTATAGACGTTTCGACCATTTATGGTTGGTCTTCATCAGTATTTTTTTTGTGTGTCTGTAACAATAGAAAACCGAGATAAGATATTTTTCTTAAAAGACTATTATAAATTGTATGGACAAATTATTAATAATATTATTTTAACATTTTAGATGACTTACCATAAGAAGGATCTTTCAGAATTCATCCTTATGCAACATTTAAAAACAGCATGTTTTCCATACAACACTCAAAAACAGCACATTTAAAAACATTGAAAAGAACGTCATACAGATTAAAATTACTATAATATTAATTGCTACGAGTATGTCTATCTTCGAGCGACACTGCTTTAACTGGCAGAATGCATTCATGTGAAACGTCGATGAGCCAAACACCCTTAGAAATGGACTTACCAATCACCTATGCAAACTAGCAAAACAAAAGAATATGCTGCAATTCCTCCTTAGATGTAAATCCGAAAATCTTACACCCACTTTTTTAAATATTAATGTAAAACATATAAAATTTTCGAGTGACAACTTAGGAAGGAAATTTCATAATTCTACCATAAAATATTTTATTCTTAACACCTTAAAATTATTAATCAGCGACACAACAATTAACATAAAATTCTTAAATAAAAAAATTATGGAATATAAAAGCAAATTACAAACTATTCACCCCCCAAATATTTTTCAAAATATCGTGAGTCTTGAAACGAATAAATATGAACACCTATTTAATAAGATAAAAAATAATAACATCAAAAAAATTAAAACTTTGGTTCAAAAAAGTAAAAATACAAAGGACTCTAATGAGATCCACATTGAGGGCGATTGGCTGGAAAATCTGACTAATATCGAAATTCCAAGTTATGCTAATGATATTCTAAGTCTTGGCTCAGATTTTGCATGTCCAATCACCACTTCACAAGATATCCCTATTCCAGAAATTATCTCATCCATTGACACAGCCATTAACAACTTAAATCAGGAAAAAAAAGACGAGATCAGAACAACATGTTGTAATGCCCTCACTTCTTACAAAAATAAACTTAATTCTAAAAAATATAAAACGAAGAACCAAAATATAGATAATGGACTATGTAAAAAGTTAAGAAAAACAAAATCCTTTTTAAAAGAGCACCAAAACTTAAAAATCTTAAGACCAGATAAGTCAAACAAAACAGTCATTATGTATGAAAACGAATATGATAATAAATTGGAATCCCTTTTGAATAACGAGGAAACTTATAAACTCATATCTAACGACCCCACTAATATACTACAAAAAAAAAATAATGAACTAATCAAAATCTGGGAAAACAAAAACTATATTTCTCCCACCATAGCAAAAAATTTAAAAATACATAACGCTCAAGCGCCAAAAATATACGGGCTACCCAAACTGCATAAGGATGGTATACCCTTACGGCCTATCATCTCATGTATCCAATCACCTCTAAATGGTCTCTCAAAATTCCTGAAAACTATTTTAGCAAATGTCAAACAAAACTGATACTTTCATCAAAGACTCTTGGGATTTTAAAGAAAAAATAAAAAACATCCAAATACCAAATAACCACACTTTAATCTCGCTAGACGTAGTCTCACTATATACTAACATTCCAATTGATCTAACATTCGAAATCATCAGGAAAAAATGGAATGATATAAAAAAACATACTGATATCCCACTTGATGAATTTTTAAAAGGAATAGAATTAGTTCTAAAATCCACTTACTTTATGCATAAAAACAAATTCTATAAACAACTTGACGGCTGTGCAATGGGCTCATCTATTTCAAGTGTCGTTGCACAATTAGTGATGGAAGAATTAGAAAACAACGTTATTAAAAACTTAAATTTTAAACTTCCATTCTTCTACAGATACGTTGATGATTGTTTAACAATCATACCACAAGGAAAAAGCGAATATATCCTGAACGCGTTTAACAATTTTCACCAAAAACTTAATTTCACCATCGAAACTGAAAAAGATAAAAAAATAAATTTTCTAGACATGACCTTATATAACAAAGAAACTTGCATAAAAACAAAGTGGTATACAAAAAATACTTGGTCTGGTAGATACATAAACTATCTTTCGCAACACCCACACTCCCAAAAAAAATCTGTCATTATAGGGCTCGCGGATAGGGCAATCAAATTAAGCGATCTAGAATTTCGACAAGAAGCTATCCAAAAAGCAAAAAATACTTTATTAAAAAACAGCTACCCAATGAAATTAATAAACTCAATTTTTAAGTCCCGATTAAATAACATTAATAAAAATAATTCTAACCCCAGCAACAATCAAAACAACAAAAATAAATATATTTCAATACCCTATATTCAAGGACTGTCGGAAAATTTACAAAAATCCCTAAAAAGACAAGATCTAACCGTATCTCTCAAAAGTTACAATACCCTACAAAAACAATTTTTTTCCTCTTTAAAATCAAAAACACCTAAGTTGCAAAAAACACACACTATATACAAAATAAAATGCAACGACTGCCCAAAGGTCTATATAGGGCAAACCACACAGTATCTTAAAAATCGTTTGAATGGACACAAGTATGATAAAAAAAATAAAACAGGGCTTACAAATCACGAAACAGAATATAAACATACTTTTAACTTTCAAGATACTACTATTCTAAATACGGAAATTAATCAAAAAAAGAGAGAGTTTCTGGAAATGTTATACATAAAACGGGAGATCAATGCTATAAATGACAAAACAGACATAAAGAATTTGAGCCAAATATATTATAACGTTATCAAATAACTCTAAAACTGATTTCATATATACATTAAATTAATATAAAAAAAAACAAACTAAATTAGCCCCTTTTCTTCTAAATTCAAAAGTAAATAAACAATATATCACCTTTTAAATAATAAAACAGTTCAAAACAAATCTAATTATCTTTGCTTTTTTAAACTAATATATATAAAAAAAAACCCATAGAATTCCTTAACCGACGTTTCACATGAATGCATTCTGCCAGTTAAAGCAGTGTCGCTCGAAGATAGACATACTCGTAGCAATTAATATTATAGTAATTTTAATCTGTATGGCGTTCTTTTCAATGTTTTTAAATGTGCTGTTTCTGAATGGAAAACGTGCTGTTTTTAAATGTTGCATAAAGATGAATGAAAGATCCTTCTTATGGTAAGTCATCTAAAATGTTAAAATAATATTATTAATAATTTGTCCATACAATTTATAATAGTCTTTTAAGAAAAATATCTTATCTCGGTTTTCTATTGTTACAGACACACAAAAAAAAAAACTGATGAAGACCAACCATAAATGGTCGAAACGTCTATAAAAATGTAACAAAAATGAAATTAAATTTGTTTTAATTTTATTCCTACTATCGAACCAAAATACCCAAGAAAACAAAATTAGAATATATATGTATAAAAGGTTCAGAACTAAACAAAAAAAAAATCTCTAAAATATATATATATATATATATATATATATATATATATATATATATATATATTGTTTTTAGGTAAATTAGAATACATTTGGCGCCCGGACTCACATAGTTAAATTTTCCAGATTAAGTATTGTTTTTTAATTTTTATTAGATTTTGTATTTTTTTATAAACATTTTTTAACCGGACAGAATTTTGAGATCGAGACGAAACGAGACGAGATTCGCTAAGCACGGCATCACGCTCTCACTCCATTTCTCTGATGTCATAACCACATATCATAAAAGTATCGTCGGCATATTGCATCTAAAGCCCGGGTTTTACTTCGCAGTTTCTATTGGGTCAGCAACCGTTCCCCAAATCCAAATAATTTCACTACTATAACGAACTCATAGAACTAAGTTCTCTTTATAATAATACATCATCTTCCATCTCCAAATAATTGTACTATAATAAAATGGTGCATAGGTGCATTACCCCTTGTACCACACTGCCGAAATAAATCAACGATAATATACCGAAAACAGAACGCTTTAAATAGAAATGACTTGTCTACTTTAAATAGTCAAGAAGTTCTATTTTTGAATCACAGGAAGTAACTATTAAAAATAGTAATAGTCTGAGAGCGGTCATTAAATGGATTGTATGTTTGGTAAAGCGAGAGTCACGGTCATTTTGTTTTGTTTTTAAACGCTCAAGAGAATCAACTTACGCTTTCAACAACAAAAGCGTTCCAGCAGATAATTTTCCTTAAATTTACCCAACAATTTGATACGAAATCTCTATTTTTTTTGCGGTATTCCAAACCGTTTTGGTTGACTGGTTTTCAGTGCCGATTGTGGTATCTTCAAGTGAAAGCAACAACTATTGTTTTTTGCGTCTTGGTAATTATACTGTCACATCAAGAACATTATTTCAAAGAATGTTTTAATTTTTCAGTGGTTTCATCGTTATTATCTGATTTCTTTAATTTATCCTCGTCGCTTTCTAAATTTTTTTTATATTTAAAATTTTTAGGTGAAGATGTTACTGCTGATATTCAGTAGTTCGTTAAGTTTGTATTTTTGGGATTGGACCGCGTTAAATTGGAATTACTATCCGACGTTTCGATTTCGATTACACCAGGCATCTTCAGGGATCTTTACTCTATGATATCTGAACATTGAATGAGCTCGGAGAGAGAACTGTTACCCTGTGTATCAGCATCTTTCGGGGATGGCAAGCATTTTCCAATCTCCTTATTTATACTGAAGATTATACGTATGTTTGACCGCCGAAGTAATCGTCCTATTTTGTCTGTAGTGTCTTGAAGTAGAGAAGAGAGAACAGAAGAAGAACATTCTCGTTTCTATATTGCCTAAAATGCTTACAAAAATGCTAAAACAGTGAAGGTTTGGCGTCACAGAAACATTTAGCTTATTTGGTTTACAATATTGATTTTAAAAATGATATACATATAATTAATAAAGATTGGTATTTTATTTACAGAAACATCATTTGTTTATATATACTACTAAATTACAAAACACACATTTAATGAAGTTTGATTCTAGGTTCACAAGATTAGTTGAAAATAATTTTCTTGTACATTCTGAAATCCGAGCCTAATAAACTTTCCATAGTTTCTGGTAGGTTATTATAAAAAAATATACAATTATATAAAGATCTCTCAAATAAAGTTACCCGATGCATATGATACTTATACGTTCTGGTCTCGTAGTGTACATTGGTCTTCCGTCCGTCTTGTTTATAAAAGAAAATGAGAGCTTGATAAATATATACAGCCCTAACAGTTAATATATCGAGTTGTTTGGATCGAATTTTGCATGTTTCGTTGGTTGGCATTCCTAATAGAACTTGCAAAACCTTTTTTGGATAAGAAAAGGCTTAACTGCACCTACCCCAGATCCCCAAAATATAATACCGAACTTTAAAATTGCGTAAAAGTATGCATAACATACTGATTTTAAGATGTTAAAAAGGACAACTTGCCACAAAACATAATCAATTTCCCTGGTCCAATTGAGCTTTTGATCAATATACAAACCCAGAAACTCAGTAGATTCCTCCATCTTTATGTCAAAATCATCTATTGCTAAATTCTATGGAATTTGAGATCTTGTTCCTGATTCGAAGATGATCAAACCCAACTTGGACTTATTTAAGATTAATCCATTAGGGGCAAACCATGACTCAATATTTTTAAGGATGTTTACAGATACTATAGACAAATTGCGAAATTTTGGAGCTCTGAGAACCAAATATTAGTCTATAAACTGGAATTATCATCCAATGTTTCACTTCCGATTGCATGAGGCAGGTTTTGTTTTTAACCTCTCAAGAGAATCAAGTTACGCTTTCAACAACAAAAGCGTTCCAGAAGATAATTTCACTTAAATTCACCCAACAATTTGATACGAAATCTCTATTTTTTTAGCTGGCTGAAGAATGTCTTAATTTTTCAGTAGCTTAATCGTGATTATTTGAAATTTCTTTAATGTATCTTCAATGCTTTCTAATTTTTTAAATTTTTAGGTGAAGATATTACTGCAGTATCAGTTTGTTCAAGTTTGTATGTTTCCATATTTAATTAATTCTGCTTGCCACTGTCATGTCTCCTGAAACCCCTTAACCAAGATTCTGACAGGTGCTGTAAGTATGTCATGAAAATCATGATTCTTCGGTTTAGAGAGCGTTAAATTGGAATTAGCTTGAAGAGATTCGAGCAGACTTTTACACCTGACTTGTGTTTACCGAACTGTGACTCCGGTTGATCGGTTTCTACAAGTGATGTAGAGTAGAGATTTTGGTTAATACATTTGAATATGCAAAATAAGTAAAATTTCCTACACTCAACATTCAACTGCATCAAAAGAAGTCCATTAAAATATTATCGTAAATAAATGTTATTCAATCGTATTAAATCTCCAACCTAAATATTTACAACTTTATCGTGTGACACCATCTTTCAACCACTTGTTCGAGCGTAATTGTTGCTCAACACCATTTATCTGAAATACCGATAAGATAAAGTATGTTTACTGCAAAAAGGTGTTAATTAATTGGCAATTGTAAAATATCGTATTGTTAGGAACGATGTTTTCGATAACATAAAGCCGGGTACGCAGTTACACGGTTTCATTTAATTGGAAATAAACCAAGCGTAAACAAATTTGAACTCATAACATCAAAACCCAACCAAAATGCATGTAATAAAGTCGCTCAAAATATCAAGCTATGTTATAAGATGTAAAAACCTGAATTGCATTTTTCTATTATTATTGTGTATTTACAATGGAAAAAAGACCAGCTAAACTAAACTTGTATTATAAAATCGCGCTCTATAACAACTGTGTACATAGCTTAAGATTATCTCGGTCTTATTTATATATTTATCTCCCGAATGAAGGTGTAAAAAATTAAAATGTTTACAGTCATAATATTATCTCTGTTTGTCTGACTTTAGGAAAATGTTGAGAGATAGTTGTTATTTATAAAAATCTAACGGATTTAAGTCAGGAGATCGAGAAGGCCTTGTCATAGATTTCCATCTATTTTTGTAGGTGTTGTTGCCTCTGCCATCTAAGAATCAGAAGTAATCTTAATAAGGGGAAACACCTGTAATAATTATTTAAATAGTTTTTACTTGAATACTGCGAATTGAAGGAGACCACTCGGGAAATACCAGGATTTAACAGTTTCAAGAGTAAGAAGGCTACATTTTGACTGATTTCAAAAAAAGAGGAGGTCCTTAATTAGACCCTAAGTATGTACACGGTGACTGGTTATATTTTAAACGAGGTCTACAAGTTTAACTTTTAGAAATACCAAAAAATATGCCATTATTTTTTTTAGTAAATCCTGACGGTTTATAGAAAACCATGATTAAACTTTTGTATACAACATGTATACTAGATGACAAAAAGTCCAATTTTATCAATTCTGTCGGTTTGTCTGTCTGTCAGTTCGTGGTATATCTTAAAAACGACCTTCCTGATTGACTTAAAATTTTGGTCAAACGTTAAAGGTCATATGGGGATGACCTGGTAATATTTTGGTAAGAACGTCGTATGGCAACGTAGCATAGTATGGAACAAGATGGCAGCCTAGTGAAACGTTAAAAAACGATTAGTAAAAAACTAATTATCCAATTTACTTCAAATTTTGCACAAAAACCAAGTGTTACATCTTATATATTAAAAAAATCAGCCTGAAAAAAATAATTATTAGACTAATTTCAAACTTTGTTCAAGCATTGAGTGTTTTAGAGGAATAAACTGGTAAAATTGTGGTACGAATTCAAGATGGCGAAACAAAATTGTAGCCAAATAAAAGGTTTTAAAAAATCAACGTAAAAAAATTTTCTTATTTAATTGGCTTCAACATGACGAAACAAAAGGACGGCGTGTGTCAATATAAAAACTACTTGTGGTATTGGTATTTTTTATGGTGTATTTAGTAATTTTCTAGACAGAATAATACACTTTGTTCCAAAATTAAGGAATATTAAAAACATAGGTCAAGTTCAGGCTTCAATATTTTTCTCATTTATTGATCGATTTAAATTTATTTTTGGCTGTTTGAAAGATCATTCCTTGGTTAATAATAGGCGCCATTGGAAAGAATAAAAAAAATTGATCAGTATACCGGGAAAATCAATAAGTACGGAGTCATGTCAAATTGACTACTTTTTAACCGAATCTGTGCAAAAGAAAAGAAGTTTAAATCTGATTTATCTCTCTGTTTTAGTTACTACATACTAACCTATTAATAGGTTTCGGTAAACTTTCCTGCAAGGTAAAAAGGAAAAAACGCGAAGTTACAACATTAATCTAAATTTAATCACACAGTAACAAAATAAAAACGATCAGTAGAGAAAATTGCAACAACAAACATTAAAAACGCGTATTTCCCCCTCTTGCATTAATACCTGATTGACAGCGGTCTGGCATACTCATTATAAGATTTCTTATACTGAAGTAATCTTCTTATACTGTCCTGGTCCATTTCTCCCCCTATAACCTCGAACGATATCCTCAATTCGGCCAGGGTTTGAAGGGGTCGATTTAGAGCTCTAACTTTTCTGCCCATCTGATCCCACAAATGCTCTATAGCAGGGTGCTAAAACGGTTCATAAAAATTATGAAAAGGATTTTGAGCTACAGAGTGAATTAAGAAAACGAAAAGTACGTGATTTGATATCTTGTTTGAAAAAAGAACAAACCATGTTCACAAGACCAGCCAAACAATCAAAAGCTGCTACGATCGCGTCATTTAAAATATATCATATATTGGCGAAACACAAGAAACCATTCGAAGATGGATCGGTTGTGAAGGAAGCATTTATTGAAGCGGGTGAGACTTTATTTGGAGATTTTAAAAATTAAAACAGAAATCATGTCTGCTATTAAAGAACTCAGTTATCTCGTCCGACTGTCACAAGGCGTATTGAAGTCATGAGTCAGGACATGGCAGATAAACTAAAAAATGATATCATATATATTTTAAACAGGTGAAGCTAGAATTTTAGTTTGTAAAACATTAAAATGTAATATAAACAGCTATCGCATAATCAAATCTTTTAATCAGAACGGACATAAAAAAAATCACTCTTTCCAAAAATCGTATAAAAAACGATACATTCCATTTAAAAAACACCTGATGCATAGCGTAACTCTTTTGTTTCTGGTTCAAATATTTTTTCGATGATATTTTTGGATTCTACAAGAAAAAATACATCGATTGGCTATTTTGAAAAAATACGAAAATCGAGTCCTCGCTGGAACACCCTGTATATATTACAGTTCGACGAATCCACCGATATGACAGACACTGCCCAGCTGTGTATTTTTATTCGGATGGTATTCAATGACATGTTGGCTAAGGAAGAATTTTTGACAATTATTCCTCTGAAGGGGAAGACCCGTGGCGAAGATATATATGACGTTTTCTTCAATTTTATAAAAAACTACAAGCTACCAATATATAAATTAGTGTGCATTACAACCGATGGAACACCAGCAATGACTGGAAACAAAAACGGTTTTGTGGCATTGTGTCGAGCTAATGAAGATTTCCCTTCATTTTTTTCAATCCATTGCATTATACATCAACAAGTTTGTGTTCAAAAGTTTTAAACACGGAGGAAATTATGGGCGTTCAACAAAAATTGTGAATTCCATCCGTGCACGTAGCTTGCAACGGCGGCTCTTTAAGTTGCAGTTGGAAGATAGGGAGTCAGCTGAACATACTGATTTAGTTCTTCACACGGACGTCAAGTGGTTGAGTCGCGGAAAATTCCTAGAAAGGTTTCAAGAATTATTGCCCGAAATAACAACTTTTCCAGACGAAAAAGGTGATGACACTCAGATGTTGAAAAACGAAAAATGGCTGACTGATTTGGCATTTTTGATTGACATCACAATGCACTTAAACACCATTAACTTGGAGCTTCAAGGTAAAGGAAAAACTGTTATTGATTAGCGCAGTAAACGCATTCAAAAGTAAATTGCAACTTATGATAGATCAACTGAAAAGAAAGGATCTGAAACATTTTCCGTCTTTGAAAGCAAGGATTCCTCAGTTGAATTATGATACGTATGAGGCGGAATTATCAAATATTTTGGGACAATTCGAAATGCGTTTTTATGATTGTAGTAAATTGGCAAATGTAGCATCATTTATGTGTTTTCTTTTCTCATGTAAAAACATTGAGGAATTAGCTACTGAAATAGCAAGTCAGTTTAATATGAACTCATGTTCTGTTGAAAATGAGTTGGTGCAGATTATATCAGATATACATCTCAAAGCTACAGCATCTGATACAAATTTCTGGTGTTTTATATCTGAAGATAAATATTCGAATCTAAGGCAAATCGCCCTTCAACTGACAGCAATGTTTGGGTCAACTTACTTGTGCGAGTCTGCATTTTCTGAAATGAAGATAGTTAAGTCAAAATATCGCAATCGACTAACTGACGATCATATGTCATCATGCTTGCGATTAACACTCAGTGGTTACGTACTATCTTATGAAAAGTATGCTGAGGACATGCAGTGCCACGCTTCAATATCCAAAGTCACTCCTTAGTTAAGTTTAACACCATATGTAACTCTTTTGTTTTGTAACAACAAATAAACTTGCAATTTTGAATAACTTTGAGTTTTTTCATTGATATTGTAGAGAAGAATCTAACTAAACCTAACCCAAACCTTGACTAAAATAATGTATATTGTGCCGAAAGCTAATATCTATATATGCTACGGTACACCATACCTAGGTACGTAGATAGGTAGGTAGGGTGTATGTATCGTGTCATCACACATACTTGCAGCCTCTGAGAGTCGATCGTAAGTAGTCTAAAAATATTGAGGTAAATCGCCAGCAGTTCAAGTTTGAGCACCCCTGCTCTATAGGTTAAGGTCTAGATTTCAAGCTGGACAGTCCATCACTGAGATCTCCACCTCTTCTTAGTATTCCTGCACGACTCTTGCAACGTGTGGCCTTGCATCGTCATGCATGAATAAAAAGTAATTGCCTATGAAAGGTGCAAACGGTACAACATGTGAGTGGAGGATATCAGTGATATATTGATCAGCTGTCAACCATTCTATAAAGATAAGTTAATTCCGCCCCACACCATTACAGATCCACCACCGTGACTGACAGACGTCTTAAAATTACATTGAGCGTATCGCTCACCAGGCCTGCGAAAAACTTTAAGACATCTGTCATTACTATAGAGACAAAAATGGGATTCATCGCTAAATAAAACGATATCCCATTGATCTGCACCCGTGGCAAATGCTCTCTAACAAACTCTGCCCTTTGACGTCTATGTTGCAATAGAAGTTTGGGACCGATAGCGGCTTCAGGGGATCTTCTGCTAACGTCCTTAATACTGTTTGTTTACTTAAATGAATCTCGTGAACAGCAGCAAATTCCGACTACAGTTTGACACTGGACGTAAATATACTTTTAACAGCTTGCACTCTTAAAAATCCTCCTGTGCCGGAGTAGTAATTGAATGTAAGTAATGAATCTATTCATTTTACTTTATAAATGTTTGCCTTTTACGAGGCTGTTAATTAATGACAGGTAAGTTTATGCAAAAAAAGGTTGAAATGTTATTTTACCCTGTATACCACACCAAGCTTTTACGAAAAAATCGCAAAAAAAGCAAAAAGGGGTTAATAAAAACCAAGTTTTTCCTAACAATACAACTAACCTTTGCAAAAATCGGGTTTTTTCATAAAGCGCAGAGTTCACAATGATTACACTTATTAATGTTACGTAGTAACTAAAACAGAGAAAGAAACCAGATCCAACTTCTCTCCCTTTTCCACAGATTGGGTTAAAAATTAGTCAAACTGACTTACTGACTTTTCCATAATAATTTTTTTATTCTTTCCAATGTCACCTATTATTAACCAAGGAATGATTTTTCAAACAGCGAAAAAAAAATTAACTCGATCTATTAATAAGAAAAATATCGAAACTTGAACTTGACCTGTTTTTTAATGGTCCATAATTTTGGAACGAATTTTATATTATTTTCTCCCTGTTACTGTTTTTTTAAGTGTGTGTTAAATACATTTTTTGTTGTATTTAAATTTGTTTTAGCAATATTATATTGTATTATGTTAGCAATCTGATATCAAGGCACTGAAATATAACGTAATAGAGGAAGTAATATTTTACCTTTACTATCAAACTGCATATTGACTATCAAATTGCATATATCGTGAAACAAATAATGTGATTAGATAAGTTTAACGAAATACTTGTAATATATTCCACGCCACTGTTTCGTTGTTACTTCAAGTTACCTTGACGATGGGATAAACGTACTACGTCTATAAGGTAGGTATAATACCCCGGCGATGTTTTTGCCGCCATTCCCGACGGTTATTCATTTGTTTCGAACCCAAGGTCGCGCCGAAGAGAAATCGAATCGAAATGGATCGTAGAGAGGCAACCGTCGGTTGTTTTTTGCGCTTTTTACGACGATGATTCTGCATACTGCCAATCGTCTATCCTATTATGTTATGCATCCTGATAAATCTTGAAGGTGCTTTTACTAGACGATGCATAAATATTCAGTTGCTTCGACAATCCCAGTGTCAATAGAACATGAGACGTAAAACAATTTAAAAAACTCTAAACGTGATCTCGATACTCCTTTGTCAGCTGTAACGTCAATCCATGCCAACGTTGTTTTCGATTTTACCGAGGATTTTACTGAAACCAAGAATGTCATTTGGATGCACACGATCTGATCTGCAAATTTATAGTCGTTTGAAATAAAATAATATTTGCTATTTAAACCGACAGGAAGTAGACTTTAGTTGCGGTGAACAAATGTGGTCAGAGGAATTTATAACCAGGTATTCGATTCCTCCTCCCTTTCACCAATTATTATAAAATACAAAAAAGTTGCACTTACTTCTACAATTGTTCTTAATTCCAAGCCTCTGCAAAATCGACATACAAAATAGGGTATGAAGAGAAAAATGTAAAAAATATTTCTTAAAAAAAGCTTTTATGTATAAACTATTGAACTAGAAAGAAGAAAATAAATAAACTTACAGAAAGAGAGAACTTTTAAAAATTTGAATATTTTCTTAAAAGCTTGAGGCTTTTTTTCAAGTGTCATGACGTCACACGCCTTAAGCTTTTAAGAAAATATTCAGATTTTTAAAAGTTCTGGGTGTATTTAAGTTTAATTATTTTTTCAGTTCAATAGTTCATAAATAAAAGCTTTTTTTACACTAGTTTTATTTTGTACTTTTTAGCATTATTTTTTACCCACTCTGTATAAAACATTCACGATTGGACACCATAATATTATATTGTCTTCGGGGTTATGTATATATGTATGCGGCAATGCGTCCGACCGATCCCTCAAGGGAGAACTGCACGCAAAAAGTGAAAAACCAGCGACAAGGTCTAGTCAAGTTCAAAGTAAGATGAAAAGGTACCTACGTATTAGAGAAAACCTCCTGCACGTCGGACCTCAAAAAAATGTGTTAGGTATAGGCAATTTAAATTACATTTCGTTTAAAAATGGGTTCAAAAGGGTTCGCGCGCTGCAGAAATACAAAGATATAGTACGATTAACCATTTCAAATTTTGCAGTTACCCTAATTACTTTTGACACGTGTTAAAGAAAAATAGATGTTCAGAATTTTTGAAAGGTAGTAGAAAGAGAAATAAAAGTTCCATAATATTAAAAAAACGTAAAATTCCGCCAATTTGATAGGCCAATGAACTAACAGGGTACTAAAAACAACATGTTTAGATTTTTTAAACTGCTATAACCTTATTTCTTTTTGTCGTAACTATTTACAGTTTCCCTTTAGTAAATGTTCTGTATTTATTGTTGCAAACCATATTTTTAGTTTGTAGTTTTTATTTTATTAAAATATATGATACTGTAACTTATGAGATAATTAATTTCGTTCATAAACTGGATCTATTTTTACAAAAGGTCCACCAACAATAAAAAATGAATAAAAAATGAACGACTGCGGCGAGGCCTGCGGCATCTCAAGGGCAACAAGCTTTGAATGATTTAAACACATTTATTAAATTACGACTATTACGAGTGAGACCCCATCGAAATTTGAAGGCAACTATAAAGTTTTAAAATTTAAAACTTCAAAATAAAAAGTGCCTCCCCCCAGTATCCTATGTCGGTGCCGATATTTAGGAATCAATTCTCATTTTGGTAGCATTACATTAGGGAATATTTTAAATATTAAAGCTTTATATAAACTGCTGGACACATAAGTGCACCAACGGAATTTTTGGTTCAACTTTAAAGTGACATACCTCAGAAACTAAGAAAATATCGCGATGCGCTTTTCAACTTGTTATGAGCAATTTCTTGTAGAATAGACCCAGTGGGTTGCGTTTTTAGCGATATCATACATTTTGTTATACAGGGTCGTTTTAAAAAACGATGACATTTTTACAAAATTTCAACTAAGAGACGATCTTGGAAAGAGTGTATAAATTTTTTTTTATATCTTTATAGGATGTTTTAGGAGGGTATCTAAAAAAACAATTTCATGTATTTTTCGATATCCCCTCCGTTTTTAGAGTTATGATTTTTTTATTGAAAAGAATCACTCATTTTACGTTTTACCCTGTAACTTTTTGATATGACATTATTTTAATGACATTGTCCTGTTGATTATTTAACATTTTTCAATATTCAAATAAAAAAGGTTTATATACAGGGTAACGAAAAAGTTGAGCAAATTTAATTAAAAAAAAAAAAATACATTAAATTCATATTTTCCAAATTAATAAGTTTTTTTTTAAATTAAATTTTCTCAACTTTTTCGTTACCCTGTATAAACTTTTTTTATTTGAATACCGTAAAAGCATTCGGCCTAAATAATCACCAGGACAATTGCATTAAAATAATGTAATATTAAATAGTTACAGGGTAAAACGTAAAATGAGTGAATCTGTTCAATAAAAAAAGCATATTTCTAGAAATGGAGGGGATATCGAATAACCCATGAAATTGTTTTTTTTATACTCTTATTCCAAGATCGTCCCTTAGTTGAAATGTTGCAAAAATTTCATAGTTTTTTAAAAGCACCCTGTAAAATAAAATGTACGATATCGCTAAAAACGCAACCCATTGGGTCTATTCTACAAGAAATTGCTCATAACAAGTTGAAAAGCGCATTGCGATATCTTCTTTAGTTTCTGAGATATGTCGCTTTAAAGTTGAACCAAAAATTTCGTTGGTTCACTTGATGTATCCAGCAGTGTAGATATACAGAAAATCAGTTCCTAATAATAATCCTATAATAACTAACACAGTAAGTACGATAAAACTAAAAGTTCAAAAGTTATAAAATAAAAACAATGGCAAAACCGACGAAGCTTCCGATAATCCCGTCTTAACAGGATAGTTTTACATTGCCTCAACGTACTCGATCCATTCCTTAAAGAAGAAATAAATAGAAACGATTCAAACCATTAATGATAATGAAATATAAACGATGAATGAAAGAAACTCATCGGATTTCGTCGACAGTCTTCGAGTAGTACGGCTAATAAATACGCAACGTTGCCATCTTATATTTTTTATGAATATTTTCCGAATTAACTTTGAGATATGTTAAATACAAATGGATATGGATATGAGGACTTTTAAAATTGTGTGTGTAATAAAATACAAATAAAAGTCCCATATTATAAAAAACCTACTTTTGATTCTATTGATATTCTCTCACATAGCCGGTAACTGGGCGCTGGATTTCCGCCAATTTGATATGCCAATGATCTGGGTACTAAAAACCGAGCTAAAAACGATATGTTTAGATTTTTAAATCTGATGCAACCTTGTTTATTTTTGTTGTGATTATTTATTCATATAAGCCGTATATGTTGTGTTCTCTTGATTATGGATTAGAAATGCTCTCAGAAATATAACAACCAAGTATCAAGTACTTAGTTCTATAAGGCTCTAAAACTTTCATTTAGTCATATATCTTTCGACGGAGTTTCCATCTAGGACAAAACACTTAAAACCGAGCTTAAAACTTTAGCTTAAAGCTCCAACAAGTTTCCGAGTTTATTGCTTTGCCCTAAGTGAAATATTCTTGGCAAATCTAGAAAAATGTGCCGCAACATTAGCGGCAATTCCGACGGTAATAGTAAGATAGAGAACAAATAAACTATTATACGAGGTTTATTAAGACGTGAAATAATACAAGCTTATTATTTGTAAAAGAAAAAATGAGCAAAAGTTCCTTTCAAAAAGTTTATTACAGTGAAACATGTAACCAGCATTTTTACTAAAAAATATATGATACTGTAAATGATGAGATAATTAAAGTCCTTCAAAAACTTGTTCCTTTAACTATGTATTAAAAGTGCTTTCAGATATATATATATATATATATATATATATATATATATATATATATATATATATTAGGTTTTTGGTTCTTGAAAATGTAAGATCCATTGCATTTTTGACGTTTCGGTCAGGTACGACCTTCTTCAGAAAAAATCGTCTGTAAAAAACCGCAATAGGGAGTCAATTATACATGTAAAATAACATTCATAAAACTTACCACAAACAAATGTTTTAAAGGGCAATAATTGTATTCCTGTCACAGTATAGTTTTTTAAAAAAACAAAACAACGTAATGATTTTTAGACACCGCAAAATTTTCATTATTGACGAGTACAATGTAAAAGAATTTAAAACACTTCAAGTATACATGTTTGTCTATCATGTTATTTAAAGTGAGTAAAATACCTTTTTTACTCCCTGCGGGTTCTCCCGAAAGAAACTATTAATTTAACGCTTATACAATACACGTATGTATACAGTGTGTATCAGCCAAATGGAATAAATTCGATAATAAATAAATGGGGGCGTGTTCGGAAGAACGCTTGGACCCGTCGATTGGTATTTTTAGTTGCTCATTTTCTCCAATAAAAACTTTTTATACAGGGTGTGTCCTGTAACAGTGGTCAATGCCAACTTTCTTATTTCAAATGCAACACCCCGGATATTATTTAATTTTTGGATTCTTTAGGAGATTCTAAACATATTTTATGTTCAATGTCCTATACCTATCTTCAACTATTTCGGCAATATTAAGTGTTTTCAAATTTATTTTTATTTTATTTATTTCGAATTTATTATTATTCATGAAAGTGGCTCTGGTTACTGAACTATTTATTTGATTACAAAAATTCGCTACAACACACTCAATACTTATTTACCATTTAGGTCTTCATATTAAGAATGTAAGCAAAAACCATTTTAGCGTTCCTTTTTATTGATATGGAACAAAAAGAGCCAGTTTTGTTTACTTTTAAGTTTTGTTTACTTTTGTGTAAAATGCCTGGCCTTTCTCTTTGCAAGACAGTAGTTGTCAGTGTCAGTGTCATAGTCTTTTGAATTTCGCTAACTGCATAATACCTAATATCAGAAAAATGGCTCATTTAACAGAAATGCATAAAATAACAATTCTACAAATGATTGGTTATGGAGATAACACACGAACACAAGTGGAAGTTGCTCGCTTATTTCATGAAAAATTTCCAAATTTGCCGCATATATCCCAAGGGACAATTAGTAAAATAGAAAAGCAGTTTCGCGAGCTTGGACATGTGAGGCAGATAAAAAAAGCAGCTGCCAATTCAATAAATGATGATACTAAATTGGATATTATGCTTGAGTTTGAGGAAAACCCACATATTTCTAGTCGACAAGCCGCCGCAATGTTCGATATTAGCCATTCGTCGATTATTCGAACATTAAAAGAAAATAAAATGCATCCCTATAAAGTGATACCAACTCAGGAGCTCATGGAAGACGATTATGATAGGAGAACTTATTTTTGTGAACAAACAAATTGTGTTAGATAATAATGTTATTCAATTAGAACATGTTTTGTTTTCGGATGAGTGCACCTTTACACTTCACGGTCATGTAAATCGTCAAAATTGCCGCTATTGGTCTAGGGAAAATCCTCACTGGATCAGCGAAGAACATACTCAATATCCTGAAAAGGTTAATGTTTGGGCAGGAATTGTTAGGGATCATATCATAGGCCCCTTTTTCATTGACGGCAATTTGAATGGCGATAATTATTTAGCACTGCTCCAAAATAATGTCGTGCCAACTTTGACAAATTTGTATCCGGATCCAGCAAACCCACAAGTTCCAGCGAATATGATATGGTTTCAGCAAGATGGAGCACCGCCCCATTACCAAATTAATGTCCGGCAGTACCTCAACGGAATATTTCCGAATCGGTGGATAGGGAGACGAGGATCGATAGAATGGCCAGCGCGATCCCCTGATCTGACGCCATTAGACTTTTTCTTATGGGGACATATTAAAAATGTTGTATACAAAACTAAACCCCTCGACTTAGCTGACTTAAGAAGACGAATAACGCTTGCGATTAGATCGGTCACGCTTGAGATGCTAAATAACGTTAGAAGAAATTTCTATTTAAGATTAGGAATTTGCCAAGACGTTCGCGGCGAGCATATTCAACAGTTCCTAAATTAACTTTTTACTTTTGTTTATACATTATGAAGAAATAAATAATTTTATTTTTTTAATCTTAATTTTTGCAATAAATTTGAAAACACTTAATATTGCCGAAATAGTTGAAGATAATAATATAAGAAATATGTTTAAAATCTCCTAAAGAATCCAAAAATTAAATAATATCCGGGGTGTTGCATTTGAAATAAGAAAGTTGGCATTGACCACTGTTACAGGACACACCCTGCATAAAAAGTTTTTATTGGAGAAAATGAGCAACTAAAAATACCAATCGACGGGTCCAAGCGTTTTTCCGAACACGCCCCCATTTATTTATTATCGAATTTATTCCATTACACACTGTATATATATATATATATATATATATATATATATATATATATATATATATATATATATATATATATATATATATATATATATATATATATATATATATATATATATATATATATATATATATATATATATGTGTTGATTTTTAGTCCTTCACGGATGGAAAAATACAATATGTTTTGGTTCCGGGTGTACATCCGTTCACTAGTGTCGTTCTGAAAAGAAGTTTTGCTGACGTTTCGCCGAAATCACATTTGGCATTTTCGAAGCTTTCTTTCTCGCGTCTGAATAGAGACTCTATTCAGACGCGAGAAAGAAAGCTTCAAAAATGCCAAATGTGATTTTGGCGAAACGTCATCAAAACTGTTCTTTTCAGAACGACAGTAGTGAACGGATGTACACCCGGAATGAAAACACATATATATATATATATATATAGCTGTTTTATTTTTTTTATCGTATTTGTGACCGTTAATACAATTTCCAAGGTGTTGGCTGTTTGTCCGATATAAACTCCATTACAATCATTACAAGGAATCTGATATACAATGTGAGTTTTTTTTATTTTTAGGTATATTGGACTTTATTGACTTAAATTTCTTTTTAAGAGCTTGTGTTCTTTATGTGCGACTTTTATGTTATATGGCTTAAATAAATGTTGCGAGTTTCTCTGATAGGGCTGGTAAGTAAGGTAAAGAGAGGTAATTAGTTTTATTGGTACCAGAACCAGTTTTTTTGTTGGTTTTGATTGTAGAATAAATAAATTCGATTTGTACAAATCGAATTTATTTGACAGGATTCATCTGTCATATTCTGCTCTTTTAAGAAAGAAGGGCGTATCTGAATTAAATATCATTTTTGAGGTATTTGAATTTTAGAGTTTTTGTGACAGTTAAGACTGACTTATCACTCTATAAAAATATACATATGACTTAGGACGGCGCGCGGCGGTGTTAGTATTGTCATTTTAAATTTCTAAATACTGACTAAAAATTTATAATTCGCCCGTTTAAATACCTACAGATACTGATTTTCAGTCGAATGAAACCATAAATAACATTACGTTTCTGCCATATCGTTAAAATGTTACGCAACCTGTGTTATTCATTTTTATTTATCGAGTATTCACATTTTCTTACTTAAAAATATAAGAAATAAAATTGTTTTATTTATTTGACACTGACAAGCAGGTGACAATTCTAATTAGCTATGAAAAATAATGGATATAACATCGTGATAATATGATTGTAAGATTGCCAACTAATATTTCTTAAATTTTAATAAACACAACTTTTTATTGATTTTAAAAATGATTATTATTACAGAACGAAATAAAATATTAGTGTGAAGTCTCGAGTGTATCTCATGAATGATAATATGAGTCCCTATCTCTACAAAGAGAACTGTCCCTTAACTTCAAATTGAGAAGATGATTCCTTAGCCGATATTATCCAGTCAGAATGTACAATTCTCGGTACAGTCTTAGATAACACTGGCCGACAAAAAAAAATTTTTTTTGTAACACAAATCAGAATAGCATAATCTAATAGAATGGACCTATCCAAATACGAAAATGACAAAAAAAAATAAGTTGTAGCAGGTAGGGTTTTCTTGTTGGAGTTGTAGAACCATATCGAATGTTACGATACTTAATATCTATAGAAAAAATGATTTCAGAAAATTCTTAACCCTGTTTATTGACTATGTTTACAGTTTTCGCCTATTAAACACATACATCTAAGAGAAAAGCAAACGAGAAAAATATTAACTTAGAACACTAATTAAACTTAATTTTTTCCGTTTATGAGGTGTCCTATATTATCTCTTCAAAAACCAACAGTAGTCACCCATCATGGCTGGATCCCATCGTCCTTGGTACCGAATTTACATTGTTCTGATATCTTGGTGAAACCTTTCACCCTGCTCGTCACTAACAGCTCCCAAATTTTTAGGAAAAAATGACAGATGGGAAGGAAGGAAGTGAATTTTTAATGACATTCTGGCACCAAGCGCTTTATAGGCATCTAAGAGTTCATTAACTAATTATTCATAATTTTCATCCTTATTGTTGCCTAAAAATCCTCTTACTACATTAACAAATGAATTCCATGCTCTGAGTTCCTGCCTGGTAAGCTTTTCCGTAAAATTGACATCGTCCAGCAATTTTCTGATTTGTGGTCCAATAAAAATGTCTTCTTTTAATTTGGCATCACTTAACTGGGGAAAGACTTGTCTTAGGTATTTAAATCCATCACCATCTTTATTCAAAGCCTTCACAAAGTTTTTCATCAGCCCAAGTTTAATGTGAAGAGGAGACAAAAGGACATTTTTGGGATCAACAAGAGGTATAAATTTAACATTTTGAGATCCCGGTTGAAATTCGCGTCTTTCTGGCCAAATTTTTACTACATAATGCTGATTTATTGCACGACTGTCTCATAAACAAAGAAAACCGCAATATTTTGTAAATCCCCCTGAAGTCCCACTAAAATCGCTATAACTTTTAAGTCCCACATATCTGCCATTTATACCTATTATAGTTTATTTTATCCAAAATCGTGAGTATATTTTCATAATTTTCTTTCATTGCAACTGAATGGCAACTGGTATAGAGGGTTTTAAATTTCCATTATGCAATAACACAGCTTTTAAGCTATATTTAGATGAGTCTATGAATAAGCGCCACTCACAGGGAGAATGTTCAATATTAAGTTTTAGATTGATCGAGTAAACCCAACACATTATAAAAAAAGCCTGAACCACATCAATTTCTAAAGAAAAAAATCTAAATTCGTCATCCTTCTTTTGCTTGCGGTATCCACGGCCCCTTATAAAATAAATAAATCCCGAGATATTTTTACTCTTGGTGAAAGTGTCCCTTTCGCTCTTTGATGTATATACGCCGATATATTTTACCGGAAAAGAAACTGCCGATTTGGAAAGGTTTCTTGATACAAACCGTTAGCTTTGCCGTACAAACAATGAAAATGGGTCGTTTCCGCAAATAAATTAAGTTCTTGTAAATACTATTGAAATATATACATTTATTAAGACATTTTAAGTATGTTTTTGTAATTAAATTTGTTACTTTGTTTTATGTTGATCACAAGCACAATGCCTCAGCCAAACCAAGCATGCCAAAAAATAAAATATCAAAATGAGTTTATGACAAATAACGGGGAGACGAAAATGTTTTGATCTGAACGTAATCACAAATTACCGAGTTACCGAACTTGTTTGGTCTATTGTATCGTCATGATTTAGTTCAATGGAAGAGGTGTTGTCAACTATCTCACAGGGAACAAATCAAAAACATAATAAACTTAATAAACTGCATTCCTGACGAAGGCGTTTTTCCTGAAATATTTATAACAACTGTCAAAGATTTTGGAAAGATTGGTTTATAATAAAATGATTAATTTTATAAATAAATATAATGTACTAAATCCAGCTCAGCATGGATTCCTTAAAAATAAGTCAACTGCATCTTTTTATTTTTTAAATTATTTAAATTACATGTAGTTACGATATTTTTTGATTTCTCCATTGCGTTTGACACAGTAAACAAAGACTTTTTAATCCACAAAGTTCATAATATGGGCATTAGAACTACTATTCTGGGTTAGATAAATTCTTATATGAGCGCAAAATAATTGTTAAATACAGTGGTGTACGTTCGGAAGAAAGGTCTGTGGAGCTTGGTATACCACAAGCGAGACCACAAGGCTCAGTTTTGAGACCGCTGTTATTCATAATGTATGTTAATGATTTACCTCTGAATATACATACGGTCTGGATATGTTACTATATACGTTGATGACACAACTCTTGTTGCCGCAGCAGCTACCCTTGATGATCCTCATACTAGTGTAAAAAATACCTGTAGTGATATGGAATATGGTGTAGGAAAAATAGACTTATCCTAGATATAGCCAAAACCGTCTACATGAACGTGTTTAATCTAAAACCACTCCCAAGTAATTTTAGGCAAGAGCTGAATATAGAGTTTTCAAAAAATGTGAAATTTTTGCAACATATCTCGATACTCAACTTACATTTCTGTATCTTGTAGACCACGTGGGTTCTAAGTTAAATTCGACGTATTTTGCCACACTTAAAAATATACTATATATTATTCCTCAGCTTTTAGTCATATGGTAAACAGTGTTGCTTCTTGGGGAAGTGCTGGCGCGCAGTGTTCGTGAAAGCTGTGAAGAAGTTTTCATTAAAAAAAAATCATATATATATATATATATATATATATATATATATATATAATACATATATATATATATATATATATATATATATATATATATATATATATATATATATATATATATATATATATATATATATATATATATATATATATATATATATATAATATCTTGTATTTTCTTGAACCGTTATTGTATACAAAAGTCGAAAATTCTTGGGTTTAGGTTCGAATTAAATACCAAATTTGAATTTTTCATTTATTTGACGTTTCGCCCTGTAATTTAGGGCATCTTCAGAAAAATTTTTTTGATATTTTGTTCATATTTTTTTTATTTATTATTATTATCTTATAATCAAGTACATTGGGTCGTCATATTATTAGGATTATAAATAAGTATATTTAAATCTTTAAACAAACTAAATGTAGATCTTACGTACAAATATAAAAAATACAAAATACAAAAAAATTTACATAGCAAGACATATAAGTATAGTCATTCAGAAAAAAAAACACTAATATTAACACACAAAAGTAACAAATCCAAATTGACATTTAACAAAAACAAGACATTCCAATTTAGACAGCGCCAGATCAGCAAAAAAAGAACTTTGCTTTTTAGTTTTGAAAAAAAGAAACAGTTGTGTATGTACTCATTACTCATATTAACCTTTTTCAGTGACCAGAATACAAATAGCCCTTAATTGAGAGAAATTATTTTATGCATTTAATAAATTGTGTGCCTCTCATTGCCCTCAAATCTGAAGGTAGTTTGTTATACAAAAATTATACAGTTTATAAATTTGATCAGCTAAACCGGTTATTACACTTAATTTTTGATTTTTTGAACGGTTTGAATTATAATTCAGATATTTCTCAGACCAAGTGTCTTTTGTGTACCATTTTGTTTGAATTTTGTTGTTGTTCTTTATGAGGGTCATATCTAAGAAGTTTATTTGATTATGTTGCTCTATCTCATACGTGAATTGTAGTTTGTGGTGAAAGCTGTTGAATTCATGTACAGTTTCATTTAGTTTATTATTTGGAATTGCTATTAAACAATCGTCAACAAATCTTTTAAAGAATATAGGTTGAAAATTCAGTTTAGCTAAAACTTTTTCTTCCAAGCACTCCATTACTAACTGTGCCATTGTTGAAGAAATTGGAGAACCCATTGCGCAGCCATCAATTTGTTGGTAGAATTTTTCTTTATATTGAAAATAATTTGTTGATAATGTGATTTTAATAATTTCCATAAACTCTTCCAATGATAATTGTGTATGATCTTTTAACAGGTTCCATTTTTCATTAATAATAATAGGTATAAGTTCATTAGGTATGTTTGTATACAAGGAAGCCACATCCAGAGATATAAAGATGTGATTATCTGGTATGACTACTGAATCTATAACATTTTTGAAAGTAAAAGAGTCTTTAATGTAGAAGTCGTTTAGACCGGTAATATTGGAAATGCAATTTGACAGATATTTTGAAAAATAATAAAACGGAGATTTAATACTTGAAACGATAGGTCTTATTGGAAGATTTGGTTTATGCAATTTTGGCAAACCGTAAATTTTTGGGGCTACGGCATCATGAATAGTTATTTTTTTTGCTTCAATTTCTGTAAACATTTTAACAGTATAAACAAATCTCTCAATAAATATCTGCTTATTTCAAGGTATGTACTTTTATAGTGTTAAATATAAATATATTTTAACGTGGTAATATTTTTTTATATACAGTGTGTCTCTTAAATGTTAATGTCTGTATTTTTATAATTTTAGCATCAAAATTTTTTTTCTGAAGATGCCCTAAATTACAGGGCGAAACGTCAAATAAACGAAAAATTAATATTTGGTATTTAATTCGAACCTAAACCCAAGGATTTTCCACTTTTGTATATATATATATATATATATATATATATATATATATATATATATATATATATATAATTTTGTTAATTATTTTCTTGGGCATAGGTTAACTCATTGCGAAGTAAAACTATAATTTAATCGCCGTTTCGCTCATTATATTGAGCTTTCTGAAGATATTTATTTTCTACAAATAAAAACATGTATAGTTAGTATTTAAATTGATTAAAACATTATTAAAAAAACATCAAAAAACATTACATTTAAAACAAAAACATGAAAACAAAAATACATTTAAAACAACATTAATATTATACAGAGTACGTACCATGGAAACATGTCAGTTTTACGAATGTTTTGCGATTGTAATAATTTCGACACGTCTGGAATTCTGGTAGATAAAAACGAGACAAATTTTTTCTTTTTTTTTATATTTACTTAGATTTTTATTGCTGTACCGAGTTTGGGTTTATGATCTTACTGAAATGTACAGGGTTTTATGTATGGAGTAGTTTATTTATTTAGATTAATTTACTTAGATATCAGATTATAATAAATTTGGCTTAAGTTATTGATGTCTTTTTTATCGTTGACGGCATCTTTCTCTTTTTTAATTTCTTTTTTAATTATTAATGTATTTTTGTTTTCATGGTCATAGCTTGTTTTAAATGTAATGTTTTTTTGAGTGATGTTTTAACCAATTTAAATACTTACTATACATGTTATTTGTAGAAAATAAATATCTTGAGAAAGCTCAATATAATGAGCGAAACGTCGATTAAATTATAGTTTTACTTCGCAACGAGTTAACCTATGCCCAAGAAAATAATTAACAAAATATTTATATATGGTTAAAGAAAAAAAAAACGAAAAAAAAAAAAATATATATATATATATATATATATATATATATATTTCGATGCTTATCTTTCTTAAACATTAATAGAAAAATATTTGATACACTGGGATCTGCAAGCTCTCAAAACACAAGAGGTAAAAATCTTCTCTTAATTCCTAAGCACAGAACTTGTTTTTTTAAAGCTCTTCTATTTATAGCTGTATAATTTTTGTATAACAAACTACCTTCAGATTTGAGGGCAATGAGAGGCACACAATTTATTAAAAGCATAAAATAATTTCTCTCAATTAAGGGCTATTTGTGTTCTGGTCACTGATTATGGTTGATGATATGAGTAATGAGTAGCTATGTGTGTTTCTTTATTTTCTACTCTTTTTTGCTGATCTGGCGCTGTCTAAATTGGAATGTGTTGTTTTTGTTAAATGTCAATTTGGATTTGTTACTTTTGTGTGTTAATATTAGTGTTTTTTTTTCTTGACTATACTTATGTCTTGCTATGTAAATTTGTTTGTATTTTGTATTTTTTATATTTGTACGTACGATCTACATTTAGTTTGTTTAAAGATTTAAATATACTTATTTATAATCCTAATACTATGACGACCCAATGTACTTGATGATAAGATAATAATAATAATAAATAAAAAAAATATGAACAAAATATATACTTGCTAATAATATTAAATTCAATTCTTTAGATGGTTCTTTTTTAATAATAACCTTCGCAAATTAATTATCATATTCAAATAACCTGTTTTTTATTTCTGTATAATGCCATGGCCTAAAACTAGCAAAATCGTAAATCGAAAAATTCGGTTTTGTTTTGAGTCAGGGTATTGTTTTTGGACGATTTTTGTGAGTTTTTGGGATATTTTTGATAATTTTTGTGAGAGTTCTTGGGCACTATGGTGCAAAGTACTAAAATTTTTGGCTGGTAGAGATGGGTGAGCAAGTGCTCTACTGCGCCTTTTTCTCGGGTTACGCCACTGTTAGCCAGCCAAAAATGGGTTGGGGGAAAAACAAACTGGTAACCAAACAGAAATAAAGACAAAATAAAGTTACTTACGCACAGGAACCTTCTTAGGGTCAAACTTGACAACCTTCTCTTCCACCACGGCAATCCGACTCCTCGCATCTTCGCATCTTTTGTAAACGGTTCTCAACTGATTCCCAAGTTCCTTAAAAATATCGTCGGCGACGAGGGCCAAAGAAGCGAGCTGCCGAAGGGCATTGCACAAGGTAGAGTTCGTGACCGCCTCCAATTCATCGTCTACCACTTTCGGGGTACCGTCTTCATTGAAGAGTTGTATTTTCGACAGGTACCTGGGTTCTACGAGCCTCTGTATAAACGGCATTTTTTCGTTTCGCGAAGAAAAATTGATAATTATACGATGGACTCGAAGGAAACATCACATTCCACCGTCAAACAGTCCGACGATATCCTTTAAAATCCATTTTGTAAGAATAAATTGCTCTACGAAGAAACCACTTTTAGTCACTATTTTCCTTAAAAAAACATCACTATTTGACACAGGTAGTTTGTAATCATTACACGGCGTAACATCTGTCAAGACACATCGACTTCCCGACGCGAGTTTTTTTAGTATTTCTATTTTTTAAAGCGATAATGTTTGCTCCTTTTTACATTTTTCGACGATCTTTTCTAATTCGTAATTTCTCGGAAATACTTGTCGGAACTAAACTACAAAATCATGCACCCGTACACGGCACGAATGCCGGTAAACAAGTGAAGAACGCGGCAAACACGGCGACTTCGCATCGGAGGAAAGGCGCGCTCTTTTGCCGGGTTTGAATTTGAAATCGCGGCGTTGCCGGAACATGCCTATGAAATTCTTTTAATTCTTGACAAAATCCTATGGAAGGAAAGGTTTTTACCTGGTGTGAAACCAGGTACACATGCAAAGTATGTAAGTGTGTGTATATATATATATGTATGTTGCATCCATTGTTTGTTACGATCTCTATAGGCTAAAGGACTGGAATGATTTTTATGTGTGATGCAGTGCATACATGTAAATGTTCTTTGCTTTAAAAAAAAACATATTACAAATTTCTAGTTGGTTTTCATAAATAAAAACACAGTTACAATTTAAAAGTCATTTTTAATATTTTTTTAAAATTTAATTTGGTAAATTATTGGAAAGTGAGATCAGAGACCGAGGTTGTTCTGGTTGGAAAATTAACTTCCCTGAATTCGGAAAAAAATATGAATAAGTTTGGCTTATCGGTGATACTTGCTAGCAATACAAGAGTGCGGACATTTCCTTTTAGTTCTCAGTTATTTTTTTTTGCTTATTACGAAGAGATCCAAAAACACTACAGTAATAAGATTTTTTGTAAATGATGAAATTCTTCGAGACCATATTACTTATTTATTGGTACTTATAAGTGTGCGTGATTATTTACTATAGCATGAATGAAACTCCTGTTTTTTTAAATTTCGAAATAAAATAGAAACAAAACGGTTTTATTTAAACTATTTTTTTTTCAAGTTTTAAACGAGAATGAATGAAAGTAGCTCTGGAATTTAATAAAATAAATGAATGCTTTTCTCCATATCTGATTAAGAAATACTTAGCTTGTAAAAACTAAATACGAAACTAAAAAAAAAATCGGTAAATTTCAATTTTTTCGGTTAAGTCGTATTAAATTGACGCAATAGCTAAATTTGTCAAACGCAAGAACCTTAAACCACACAGGATAGTTACATCGACGATTTATTTCCGTTTAGTAGTTTAGCGGGAGCGAGCATTGCTGCAGTGACGTCGCCTACCCTGCTCGAAACAAGTTTAATGCAATAAGTTAGGACAAATTTTATATTAAACTAATACAGCACCGTTAACATATGAATTTCGAAAGAAATTCATATTTGGACATAAAAATAAATGATTAGGAAATAATTTAAGCATTATGTCAAGACAAAAATATATTATTATGAGTGCCTTCTTAATTCATGAAATTTTGTTATATTATGTATTTTTATGATAGGATGCCCCAAATCGTTACATAGAAATAAGCACTACCTAAAGGTATTAATTTAAAAAGCAAATAGGTAAAATAATTCTCAATTAAAAGGAAAGTAAAAAACATGATATTACGATTTTTTAATAATTTTTACTATTGTAATACATATTTTTTTCAAAATTTAAAAATAACGTATTCTAGAGATTACAAAAAATACCTTAGTATAACCACTTTTAGAACGAAAATGGAAACAAAAAACCCAATAACTACAGAGGCTTCTGATACCTAAGTATAAATAACTTTTAGATTAATTAACAAGGTTGAGATTTGCATTAATACTAAGAAAGCAACGATCCAGGGTAAAAATTAAAATTAAAAGTACCAGCCATATGTTAAAAGAAAACACAACTTGCTTGAAAAATTAATTAAAAAATAATAAAGAATCCAAATAATGTATAAAATACATAATATAATATATATAAAATATAGCTAACATTTTTCTACTGCACCGGTGTACACACTATTTCTTCATAATAATTAATTTTGAAAACCTATGAAAAGTTACACTTGGCAATTGATTTTTGTAACTATTTTTGCAATTATACACATCACACATATTCCCAGACATTGTTTTTTGTTATGTAGACTTCTGCAGAAGTAAATATATCAGCTATAAAAGAAGTTTTAATTCTACCCATAGCTAATTATGTTTCACTATGCACGAACAACATTTTTTCAAACTTGTGTGACCTATTAGCACTTGTAAAAACTAAAGAATATTGAGAAAACGATGCTTAAAAGGCAAATTTCTATTACAGAGCAACTTAGCTAATACTAAATCTTTGGACTGAGAAGGCCGGGGTACGTCACTCATCCGGTCATTGACCTTTGCGGTCGGCGAGAAACGGCGATATGATTCTTGGTCAAACGTTCTTGGCGAATTTGAGCCCTCAGGTAAGCCTTGACAAGTTTCAGGTTACTGACGGACCTCTCGCAGGAAGCGGACCTAACTGGAAAAGTTAATGCGAGTCGAAGACAGCCTTCTACGTTGGATTAGTCAATCTGCGCTTTCTATATTCTTTATCAAGGAACAAGCCTGATACTTGAAACTTTCAATTTCTGGATATAATTCATTGATATCCAGGTCATCTTTATATTTTATTGCTAAATGTGCTGCTGTTTTCTTCAAATGTTTAATAGATTTTCTAGAGAAATGATCTCCTGTTAAAAAACTAAAGTCGGATGCCACACTTGACAGGCTTTCAAACCTCCATTAATTTTCTGCAATCATAGAATCGAAAACTTTATATAATAACTGAATTTTGACTTTATTTAGGTTTGTCAAGAACGCCCCCTAATCCTCTGCTTTTTATCGAACATTCTTTTTACTTTTTTTTTCTAAGATCTGTTAGATAATTTTGTAAACCAACAATATTCTTTGCTGTTCTTTCTACTGTTTTAAAATTGGGGACTCGATATAGGAGAAGAGTAATATAATATCTCAGGCGTGGATTGCGCCCCCACGGGCCTGCGCCCCTGGCGGTCGCCCCTGTTGCCAGGCCCTAGATACGATACTGCATTTGGTATACTCTCTTTTCAAACATTCTTATTGCACATCATTTTGTTCTACGATATTTTATTCGTACCAATATTTTACCAATTTCTACCTAAAACACACTTATTTTTTTGGGCCAGATGTAAAATAAATTGAATCTTTTTACAGTGGTTCTTTAAAACCGCCATTTTGTAATATAATTTTAAATTCATTTCAAGATATTAAGTCAATTGAATAAAAAGATTTTTTACATTGATTTTTAAGATATTTTATATATTATCTTATTTTATTTATTTATTTCATTTGTTCGTCTTGAATTCGTACCAACGAAAAAGTAATCTAAAAAGTAATTTTTCAAAATAATTTATTAGGACGCCATTTTGTTTTGCTGTCTTGGATTCGTGTCAAAATATTACAAGTTGATTCCTTGATTTTTGTTCAACATTTGTGGTAAATGGTATATGCTTTTTAGTAATAATTTTTTAACATGTCAGTAGGCCGCCATTTTGTTCTGTCATATTTATCAGTTTACCTCATTTTCTAAATATATTATTAGGACGCCATTTTGTTTTGTTGTCTTATATGCATACCAAAATGTTACTAGTTCATTCCTATGTAACACTTGATTTTTGTGCAAAATTTGATATAATTTGAAAATTCGAATATATGAACCATACATAAAAATGTAGATTATAAAATACTTAATATTTTAAAAATATTTTTATTTTTAAGTAAATTGATTGAAAAATGTAGGTGAAGCGGGGCTTCACCCCCGTCCCCTGGCGAGCCGCCACTGCCTTAAGAATGTAAATATTGTCTTTTTCGTTTAAAATTCTTTTAACGGTAGATGGAATAGGAGAGTGCTTTTTTATGTCTGAATAATTACTACATATAAGATTGTGTGGCAACGTCGCATCAGAGCCACTGGAGAAAGTGGTTATACCCTGTGATGTACCTATAATTAATTTCAGTCAGTTGTTTTTATATCTAAAATGGATTTATGATTGCTGGGCTTTATTTCTAGAGAATAGTTATTTTCTCATGTAGGTCAAAAAGTTAGCTAGATATGATGTGGAGAGTTTTAGTGATTTAAGAGAGGTTATTAAAAATGTCAAATAACTCACTTGATTAATAAGGAAAAGTTTGGAACTAAATAAGTTTTTATTTCTAATAATTTGTCTGCAGCCTACTGTGGGTTAAGTGAACGACGACAGTCTGTCAAACGGTGATTCAACCAACACAACACTGTATAAAATATTAAATATAAATAAATGTCTAAATCACATTACATTTACGAAAGGAGGTACCTATAGCTTGTTTTTTGTTTTTCATAAACCCCGTATACAAAAGGAGCCATTAAATCTCAAGAACTCCTCACTGACTGCGGCGTCACTTGCTGCGATTTTCTTAATAAATTTAATATACAGATTTATAGAAAGTTTTAAGTTTTAAAGCCTAAAATTAAATTAAAATTTTGGAGAACCCTAATAAAATATATAGTTTTGATCCAGTGTCCATTCCATTCGAAATTTTACCAGAATCACCGTATTAATAATATAAAAATGTCAAAATTTAAAAAGATGAGTAGAATTGAACTCCGTGCCATTAAATACCCCGAAAACTAGATGAAACACGATATTAGAATTCAATATTTTTACTTCCATCGTAAAAGGGAAGTATTGTGTCGTGAAAAAATCACCCTCCGAGATTTTTTCGGATCTCAACGTTTCGGGGTCCCTAGATGACGAAATACATGTATTCTCTACTCTACTCTAATACTTACTCTGATTGACTTCAAATTTTAGTAAAAAATTAAGGGTCATATAAGGATGACTTGGTAACATCTTGGTAAAAATTCACTTATGGCAAAACAAAATGGCGGCCTAGTGAAATTAAAAAAAAAAATTATTACTAAAAAAGTGCTTATCCAATTTATCCCAAATTTTACACAAAAGTAAAGTATTATGTAGGAATCAATTGATACAATTTTGGTACGAATTTAAGATGGCGCAACAAAATGGCGGCTTAATAAAATATTTAAAAATTCAGCCTGAAAAAACTTAATGAACTGATTTCAAATTGTAGTATAGAGATGAACTAGTAAAACTGTAGTACTAATTGAAGATTGCACAACAAAATGGCGGCCAAATAAAATTTTTGTAATCTGAAAAAATCATCCACCCAGGTTTTACATATCTTCCCGTTTTACAGTCCCTAGATGCCAAAAATATAGAAATAAACTTTAATTAAATTAAATGTGATATAGGGATAAACTGGTACGAATTCAACATGACGTAACAAAATGGCAGTGTTGTCAATGTAAAAACTACTTATTGAATGTTTTTTTAAATTATGCCTAAAAATCAAGTGTGGCATAGGTAGACACTAGACACTGGTAAAATATTGGTAGGGATCCGATGATAGAACAAAATGGCGCCCAATGAAATTATTTGAGAAATAGTACCGTAAAACGTGGTGTATAGAGACAGTTCGCCAACTTTATGAAGATGTTGCGGCTTTACTTTTTATTTTAATATTAGTTTCTGTGGGGCAAAAGTCCGAACATGGTGTGTACTTTTCATACCCAAATAATGGCATTTAAAAAAAAATGTTAAATGATTTTGAATGTTTTTTTTAAACTGCTTTGTCCCTTTTCGCCTGGAAATGTGTTGATTAGAAACGGTCATGTTATTCGCAGTTATTTTTATTCAAATTCGGCTGAGGTGTAAAGGGACAACATTTAGAAAAAAATATATCGTGTGATACCATTAAAATTCGATATAACATATTTTTTTTTATTAAAAAACTTAATGATCTTGCAAAAATATTTATTTTGCTAAACTCTTATAAAAATACAACAGGAAAACTAAAAAACACTCTTTTAAAGATTTATAAACATAAAAACTAATCTCTAAAAGGAACATTCTCATAATACTGGAACTGTTTAATCCTAAATTAATTGAAAGTCGTTGGTATCCACATTCTGGAATGTGTATAATCCACGTCTTTCTTTAAATAATTGTAATTTTTTGATGATCTGTTTCTTATTAAACTCTGCATCATCCGGTGTATTGGGATAATAGTAAACGGGACCAGTTTTGCCTTTATCACTTTCTTTTTTTCGTAAAAAAGAGCCAACACAAATTTTCATCTTTCTTTCTACTGGGAACTTAACTAAAAAACCCAGTCACCTATGCTATAATCACAATTTGCCTTAAAGCTATCAGTCTCATTAAGTGGTAAATTATCATTGCAGTCTTTAATTTGGGAAGTGGTTGGAGATTCACTGGATTTTTTTCGCATCCAATTAGCTAGAGGAAGATCTTCACTATTATCGTCGCCTAATGTAGCATTAATCTCATTGGCGCTTTGCTCGGGAGAATCATAAAAATCTTCTTCTGCTAAAACATTGTCTTAATCTGCATAATTATTAAGCATTTCATCCTCATGTAAGCTGAGATCGCTTTCGCTGGAGCTATCACACTGAACACTTTTGCCAGGTTCAACTGATCATTTTTTATTTGTATTTTTTTTCCTTGGTTTCTCTGGATATCTCATCTCTTTCAATAAATCGATCATTGTAGTATTCAATGCTTCTCTTTCATCTTCATCTAATTATTCTTTGGGCAATAACTTTAAGACTTCTTCTGGTATGGTATTATTCCTGTCTTTCGAAACCCAGAAATGATATTGGTTTCGGCATTCTCCGATATTTTTTCTAATAATACTTTTAATAAACGGGGAAATATCGTTTTGGGGATCCTAGCTTCCCTATGCCCTTCTCTTTTTTTCCATTTTTCTAAAATATTACGCCATGCGATTTTTAGAGGCCGAAAAAAGGCGACGTCTAGTGGATGAGTCAAGTGAGTGGCGTTGGCCGGCAAAAATACCATATCCACGTTGTGATTTTTCAATTCCATTACTATGTCACAGGAAACGTGTGACGCCAAAATGTCTCCAGTCACTATTTTCCTACCTTCTAGTTGTCTAAAATATGGTATTGCAGTTGTTTTGACCCAGTCTTCAAAACAGTCCATATCAAACCACCCTGATGATGTCCGATTGTATCTAGTGTTATGTGGTCCCCCTTCAGTCCATGCAGAATATAAACTCTGAGCCTTGTAGACCACGTAAGGTGGTAAAATTTGTCCATTTTCTGACACTGCGAACGTTATTGAGGTGGCTGACTTTGTAGTATTCATAATACGTTCTGGATGCTTGCAACCCCTTCTAGTTATTATTTTTTTATGTCCTAAAAACAAAAGATGATATTACCTATGTGAATATTACCAACAGAGATTATATTTTACCAATGTCATCTGACAAATTTGTCTCATTGTAGTTTATAATATTGCAAGTTGGCATATCCTGTAAAGCAATCGAGAGATTGGTGAAATATTCATTTAATATGTCACGTGGAACTTGAGCCCTAGATCTTTTAATGTTTTCGCACATTCTTTTCGAAAGTTGTGATCGATGTCGTTTTAAAAAACTCGTTACAAATTAGGGCCCTGGAAGATTATCCTTAAAACGAACAACTTTTCTACCCAATTTGTCTAAATAATTTTTGACGATCAATCTTAGGTCATAACTATCGATTGGATAACCCCAATCAGAACATGTGTTTATGTTTTTAATCAGTAAATCCTCTTCTTCATTGTTTAAAACCGTCTGACCTTCTTGTTTCTTTACATTACCTTTCTTGTGTCGACATAAAACTGACCTAGGGATACCATGAAACTTTTCTGCGTTACGATAAGTCATTTTTCGTGCTATAATGTCTTGTAGGGCAGCTTGAATTTTTTCTGGCTCATAATGGTGATACAATTTCTTTCCTTTAGGAGTATAAAAGCGAGGCATGTCTGTTTTGCGAGTGTCCCTAATCACCCCGACCTAACCTAAAAAGTGCCCCCCCCCCCTCATTAAAATAAATAAATAAAAATTTATGTTAGAAATTTAAGTAAGAATTACATTTTATTTCGGCACAGGACTGTCTTAGGTCTAATTATTTCCAATATGGTATTATTTTACTTACTTTTTCTATCAGTTACCACCAACACTCTCGGGTCTTTGAAAACAGCTGATTTCCAACTGACGTAATTCAGCCGATGTCAAATGTCAAATTTGATTTTTGACAAGGAATTCAGTAGCGTCACAGTTAAAGCACACATTTAGGAGTCAACTTGACAAGTGGTTGCGTTTCGAATGACTTTTATAAATAAACTAAAAAATATATTGTATAAAAAAAAAGTTTTGTCCCGATTCACCTGGAAGTCGCTATACACCTCGTTTTACGGTATATATTTGTTACCAAATAAATTTGTACTGAAATATATTGAGTTCCTAATAAAATGAAAGATTCATAACGGGGGAAGTTCTGGGTAAAGGAAATTTACCGATTTTTTTACTGATGGTATGGTGAACCCAAAATTTATTAATTGTCTCTGGAGCTCGGCGAAACAACCGCAAATGACGTCATTTCGCCATTTTTTACATTTTTTAATATGCTGGCTATGGGGCTACTCCGGTAATATCCTGAATATTCCCTGAAAATTTCATCCAAATTGGTCAAACCATCGCGAAGTAATCGGTGTACAGGTTGTCCAAATTTCGATGCTTTTGCGGCTATTTGATGATGAATTTGACTTGCGGTTTTCGCAGCACTGTGCTCGATTTTTGTGAGACTAAAGATACCGTAAATAAAAATTTCCCAGCCCACTTCGTTTCTCAGATACAGGGTGATTTTGAAAATACTGCATTTTGGGACCCCCTCATAGTTCGCTTACCGTTTGAGATATCACCTACCATTGTATATTGGTTGACAGTTCGATAGGGTTTTCTTAGCTTTTCAAATATATAATTTGTGGTATCTATTTTCAGAAACAACCCCAATTTTCACTTTTTAAAGAAATTTAAACAAAAATCAAAGTGGCTATGGATAAACAATTGTATATGATTTGTTTATTACCTGTCAATTTTTGATAAGTAATATCTAATTGTTGAGTTTTTACCTCGTTATCTTACATTTTAAATATATATTTACTCATTTATTTATTTCCCATTTATATTTTCTTTATTGCTATAAATGGCTGAAAGGCGAAGTCATGAAAATTTTGAAAAGTATATGTTAGTTTGTTACATACAATCAAATGAAAATAATGTTGAGGCTGCCGCCCTTTATTATAACAGGTATGTAGGTATCTAGTTAACTAGGAGTTAGTAAAATCTATTATAAAGGGTGGTAGGTATATTTTATTCGAAGGTGTTTTACCTCTGGATATTTAAATTAATTTTCCACGGATCCCACTATCGTTTTTCTGATAATTATTCACAGAACAATTAGGATCTAAAAGGTGAAGGTGCCACAATATTTTCAAGACTGAAAAAAAAATTGAATAATTATGGAGCGTTTATTCAGCCACGACAAAAATCCTATAATAAAGAAAATCGCGAAAATGGTGAAATCAATGTCGTGGTCTATGTCGAAGCGAACCCTTCAGTTTCACGTAGAGCTATTGAAACTGGAGTTGGTGTTATTAAGTCTAGAGCACAGACAATATTAAAGAAATACAATTTTTTTCCGTACAAAGTAAACATAGTGCAGCACTTGCACCCTGGCGATGCCGAACGTCGATTAAATTTTTGCAATTGGTTCCAACTAAAGTGCTGGTATTTTTAATCGACAAAATACGAGATTCTGCTATCAGGAGAATAAACATTTAGTATTTGAGCGGGAGCAACAAGGACGATTTGGCTTTAGGGTTACATGCTATATTTTGGACACACAACTCGTTTATCGAATATAAGAAGGAGGTCTCTCAGGGGTTCGTTAACTAGAAATATTGTGGGAGGTAATACCGGAGTTGTTCGTTATTTAGATAATATCTTCTTTCAGCAAGATGGGGGCACCTGCACATAATTCTAATTTAGTACTCCCGTTTTTGGAAAATCAATTTCCTCAAAAGTGGATAGCCACTAATGGGCCAATAAGGTGGCCAGCGCGGTCTCCCGATCTTTCGGTGCTGGATTTTTTCGTATGGGGGCTATATACAAGATAAGGTCTGTAAAACCCGCCACCGAACAATGGAAGAACTGCACGAAGCTACCGAAACGGCATTTCGAGATTTACAAGGGCGATCAATCATATTATTAAATGCTCTTAATCGGATTTCAAAACTGACTGAATTATGTGTTAGAGAAAACGGAAATCATTTTCAGCAATTCTTGTAAATAATAAATAAGAAGTAAACTAAACCATTAAGTATTTGTTTTGGTAAAGCTATTAAAGCTATGTTGAATTGTTAAATTGTTGAGTTGTTATGTTAAAATTGTTCAATTTAAATTGTTGAAATATTATGTCGAAATTGTTAAATTTATATGGTTGAAATGTTGAATTGAATAGTAATATACTTGTTACTTGTTTTTGATGTTTTCTTAAAATCGTTATTGATGTTTGGTAATATATTTATAATACTTAAAAATTTAGTATAAAATCTTAATTGAAACTCCAATTTAGGGTATCTATCTAAGTAGATCTAGGTAGTGGAATAGATACAGCAAATGTTTTTCATGGCTAGCTGGGATATTTTTTTGAAAAAAGTATTTAAAAATGTAAATTTTAGACCAAGGGATACAGATAAATACCACAAATTATATATCTGAAAAGCTAAAAAAAACCCTATGGAACTGTTATACCTGTTACCAATATACAGGATGTCCTATGTAAGAAAATATAATATTGGTAAATAACTCAAAAATGGTAGGTGATAAAAAATTCTAAATACGCCACAGAACTCTACGTGAAAAACTGCGTAATAAGCAGTTTTTACCTTTTGATATCTTAAACGGTAACCGAGCTACGTGGGGGGTCCAAAAATGCAGTATTTTCAAAATCACCCTGTATCTCAAAAACGAAGCGAGCTGGGAAATTTTTGTTTACAGCATCTTTAGTTTCACAAGAGTCGAGCACAGTGCTGCGAAAACCGCAAGTCTCTATCTTTTCAAATAGCCGAGATACCCCGTAAAAGCATCGAAATTTGGACACCCTGTACATATATAAAAAACATATATAGGGTCAAATTGACAACTTCGTCCTTTTTTGAAGTCGAGCTAACATAGCTCACACCAAAAACTTTACGAACTTTGTTTAGCTGGTTTACAATTTGGGATAGTTCATTCGGGGCCATGTGTTACAAACCGTAGTTGTACCTGGAACCAATACTACCGATACACAGGAAAAAAAAACATAAAAAGTAAATCAAAAGGCGACTTTAACAGAGGGCTACCAGGAAACTTCGAAAACGCTTTCATTTAAGCCAAGAATAAACTTTTTTATTTTTTTATTCTAGAAAAAAATGTGATTTCAGAAAGTTATTTAGAATTCCATCCTTAGCCAGAATACGTAAACCTTTATGTCCAGGGCTTTATTTTTCTACTGACTACCTTTTTTACCTTAATTCAGCTCAATCTATGGAAAGCATTTATTTAGTACAGTAGATACAAATAATAAATTAACATCAATAAAATAATATTTTTATTACTGCATACTGTAAGTTGGCTTAAGGAAACCCTACAGGTAAATAGAGCAGTTAAATCAGGACTTCTTGGGGTCATAGAACAAGACCATTGTGACCAACTGCCCAAATTGGTTTTGTTTAGGAAATCAGAAACTTCAGTAGCAACATGTGCGGAAAAGTGGCGTATTTAAGACTAAAACTAAAACTCCCCCCCAGAACCAGTTTTATTTACAACTAAAATAGCATTTTTTTTGTTGTCTATATTATTTACGTTATTTAATGTTCAGAACATCTAGTTATATACCAAATAGAAACCGAGGATCATTTTTTGTTGAAATTTTTCATCATCTCCTCGATCCTAGATTATTAAAGTTTCGAAAAACCTCCCCTAGAAGAAGCAATGTCTATATGGCTGTATAATGATTAAACACAGACAAAGCTACCCATTCTTGAACAGTAAAAAATATAGCGTCGACAATCCGAAACGTTCTGCCCCGCCTCTACAAAAATTTGTAAATGAAATAGGGAGTACATTAACGCGATGTAGCACACACACTTAGCATGTAGGGGGTAATACATTAGAAGATCTCAATTAAATCTTAAAACTTATAAAATAGAAAACCGCTTATTGGTATGTAATATTACTTAAACTTAATTACATTTCCTCAACTTGGTTAAATAAAATATAGGTAACTGGAAACTGAATGAGTAAAGAATATTGTACATTTCTAGAACCATTTTATATTTGGTTGTTTGAGACACACCATCACACCAATATATCCAAATTCAAAATTCATCAAAAAATATAAACCGAGTTTATTAATTATTTGAAATAGGATTAATATCTACTACACATCAGAACGACATTCAAATACAGAGATTAATTATTGTTTGGTTAAATTTAAGCAAAAATCGGGAAAAATCCGACTTCTTCCGAAGATATCGTTAAAAAACAATAACCATCATTTTCCTTCTTATTTTTTTCAGGCTGCATTTGAAAAGATATTACACAATACATTTTCTATCTTAATAGATACTTTTCTTCTTCTACAAGATGGTGTACTCTGATTTAAAATCCGATGTTTCGTCTTCGAGATCCATCATCAACTTCGTTTTTTTTAACACGGACCTTTATTTTTATTTAACTTTCGCCATGCGTTCGTCCTCCCATGGATCTTTTACGGATATCTTTAGAAGTAAACAACCTTCTATTTCTTATGTTTTTTGAGGTGCCAATGATATGCATTCAGATTTGTAACACCCTGTATATGGGTAATAACTAATGAAATTTAATATTTTGCCGGATGCCGTTAGAAAATATTTGTCAATCCTAATAACGAGAAAGTTTGAGCAGAACTGCTCTAATCCGACTGATTACTTTCTTGATATATTGGCGAACGCAAATATATCTCAGACAATTTTTCGGAAGCAACAATTTTTTTCTCAGGTAGGCACAGGGTTTTCCCGTATATTTTTCCAACCACCTAGAGAGTTTATTTGAATAGATACGGAAATATCGTAAATACAAAAGTTGTTAGTTTTTTTATGAAGATTTAGAATATTATATCATTAGTGCGAAAATATTATTGGAAATGTCAAATTTTGACAGGTTATCAGCTTTTTTAAGCGAAACACCCTGTATATTAAATCATATTCTTAAGGATCTTTTTTTTCTAATTTCAAATATATATACTTTTAATATATTCTGTCAATTAGTTTTGGATATATAAGCGTTTAAACATTAAAGAAATGATAAGGTAATTTGCACTAAAACATAGTGAGCCATGGTCAAGACAATTGCAATGCACGTCGCCTTTTTGACGTTTACCGGTCAAAAGATCTGTTTACGAGCATTTTTAATATCTAATACGTTGGACGATGGATTATTCGGGAAAAAGAAATTCGACATGATAGAATTATTTTATTTACATGGTAAAAATGAATCGATAGCTCGTAACGAATATCATAGACGGTTTCCAGATAGACCAACACCGACTCGTAGCATAATATTAAACATCGTTAAACAATTGAATGAAAGAAAAACAAGAATAGTGGAAAAAAAAACAATACCATAAAAAATCAATAATATAAAGTAGATAAATAATAATATTAGCTTAAAGAACTAAATTTTGGTTTTCTATATAGCCTCCTTAGTTTATAATGCATTTCTGAATATTTCTTCTAAATTTTCTGTGTATGGATGCGTAGATAAAATGAAGTGATTGGGTGTTTAAATCGTCGATTGTTTGGACTATATTTTGCTCTAAAGCTTGGATGGTTCTTGGCCTATTGTAGTATATTTTGTTTTTCAGATAACCCCACAAAAATATGTCCAATGGAGAGAGATCGGGACTATTTGCTGGCCATCTTAATGGTCCATGTCTTCCAATCCAAAATGGATACCGGTCATTTAAAAAATTGGTGACCGGCTGGATGTTATGAGTAGGGGCACCATCTTGTTGCCATATCAAATTAAGATATGAATTAACCGGTAGTTGTTCTAAATGCCCCTCGACTTCGTTTTCTAATAACTCCTGATACCTTTGTCCGGTTAAATTCACATTTAAAAATATAGGTCCAATAACATGATTGTTAAGAAGGCCACACCAAACATGTAGGGACCTTCTTCCCTGAATTTTGACCGCCTGAAGAGCTCGCGGGTTTTCTTTTGACCAAAAATGCTTATTTTTCTCCGGTTAAACATGCCTATAGTGTTAAATGTTGCCTCGTCAGTGAAAATTATGTTTGACAGATTTAGTTGGTTCATCATAACACGTCTTTATATTTCTGGGCAGAAGTGTAATCGGTTTATTTTATTTTGATCGTTTAATTCTTGAGTAGGTAAAAACTTATATGGCTTATATTTATAATGTTTTAGAACTGAGTGGATTTTATGACATGATTTGTTAAAAAAAGTGGTTGCATCGCGAATTGAGTGCTCAGGATTTTCTAAAACAAGAATAAATATTCAAAATATAATAAAATATTTAAATCTTTTTCAGCGTTTCTTTCCACTATTCAAACTTTTCGCTTAAGTGTTTTTTTTATTCAATTGTTTAGCGATGTTTAATATTGTCCTACAAGTCGGTGTTGGCCTATCTGGAAACCGTCTATGATATTCGTTACGAGCTATCGATGCATTTTTACCATGTAAGTAAAATAATTCTATCATGTCGAGTTTCTCTTCTTCCGAATAACCCATCATTCAATGTATTAGATATTAAAACTGCTCGTAAATAATTACTTCTGACCGGTAAACGTCAAAAAGGCGACGTCCATTGCAATTTTCTTGACCATGGCTCACTATGTTTTAGCGCAAATTACCTTACCATTTCTTTACTGCTTAAACGCTTATATATCCAAAACTAATTGACAGAATATATTAAAAGTATATATATTTGAAATTAGAAAAAAAAAGATCTTCTAGAATATGATTTAATATACAGGGTATTTCATCAAAAAAAAACTGACAACCTGTCAAAATTTGACATTTCCAATAATATTTTCGCACTTATGATATTCTAAATCTTTATAAAAAACCCAACCACTTTTGTTTTTACGACATTTCCGCATCAATTCAAATAAACTCTGCAGGTGGGTGGAAAAATATACGGGAAAACCCTGTCTATGTTTGTAAAGAGAAATTTGTTATGGGATATTAATTTAGTTTCTTAGACTTCTTTAGACTGATAAAGATTGTTATAGGAAATTTAGACCCTAGTGGTACCCCACTGGTAAACAAACCAGAAAATAGATATACCCCTTTCCATGATATTCCGCTGAAGTGCTCTTCGGGTAAATCAGTGTGGTGAGTACACAAATTAAAGCCTAGAAATAGCTTAAAACTAATAATAATGATAATAATAATAATCATTGTCTCCTAGAATAATAATTACGGTGCCTTGTCATAAACCATCGTATAATCCGTTTCAGAATTATTCCTTGATTTCTTAACTGCAGTAAAATTTAGCTATGCCAGTTAGTTGGCAGGAATTGATAAAACATGTTTTCCGGCGTTAATCTGTGTCTTATTACCTGTCTCCATTAAGTACTGGCCTATTATGTATGCGTAATAAATGTGATCTATAAATAATAAAACCTCATTAGGTATGCAAAGGAAGATTTAAACGGATCTGTATTATTATTTTTATAAACAAAGTTTACCTACGCCTATGGACGATCACGAAATTCAGCCAAACTGGACGAAATTCCCCATTTTATTACTCTTTACATTTCTAAAACAGACTATAGAGTAATTGGTATCTGAAAATAGCTATTTTTGCAATTTAATGCCGTGTAATGCTAGTTTTTTTTGTACCTGCTGGAAAGATCAGTTCATATCAGATAAAAAGTCAAAGAAATTATTATAAAAAATACTTTACTCTGTTTGCACGAAGCGGAGATGGGAGAGTTAAAGATATGAATTGTTCTTCTCTTTAAAAAAAAATTCGTTTTGTTATAGGATGTAAATTTGTGATCAATTGTATCAAATTTCAGCAAGCCCCCCTCATATAAGCTAAGGATAGTTCATAAGAAATAAAACAAAAGCGAAAATTTGTAAAAAAAATGTATTTTTGCTATGCAATAGAATTGTAAAATTTACGTAAATATTTACACAATTATTTTATCAGGAGAGTTTATAATTACCTATATCACAATTAACCTACTGAGAATCCTACATCAGTCACTAACATTTTTAAAATGATGTATGTTTTTATGAATATACCAACTAATTTTTTGGTTTGTGTGTTTAATAACTACTTTTAAGAAGCATTTATTCATATCTTTGAGAAATATTTTTACAGTATTTTACTTTATTATCACACCATGATTACCTTGCTTGCATTAATACCGATGTTTTCAAGCTGACTTCTAAATAATCGCCGGAGATCTCGTGACAAAAAAACTGCAAGAGTTTCATAATGTCTCATATTTCAATATGATGTTGTGTTAAGGGTGTAGATGAGTCAGCATCTACTCGCAAGGTCAAGTAGCTTTAAAGTAGCGAGACCATGGTCTCGGTCTCGGCATCTAAACCGAGACGAAGACTTGCAAATAAGAATCGAGACCGAGATTGACCTATCGACACCGAGACGAAGGTCGAGACCGAGGTTACGAGACTCTCGGTTTCGAAAAATATTTTCTATTTGTTAAATTTTCAAAACTAAAATTGCAAAAAAAAAATTTTTTTTTTGCAATTTATGCCAACGGGGATCAATCATTTTATTCTCTTAGGTGCATATAATTGACTTATTTTGAGCGACTTCCAAGCAATAAACAGCAGGTTGCACTTTTCATATTCGTATCATTTGAACTTGATATCAAACGATAACAATAGAAAGAAAAAAAAAAGGTAAAAAGTGCAAACGATTTCACGCAATTTAAACTGTGCTTGAAAGACGTAGCTTTTAAAGATGAAAATGCCGATTTTTTTTGTTTATTTCTCGAAAATCACTCACGAATACTCATGATAACGTTTTGGCGTTTATCCTAAAATCTAAAAGGAAATAAAAACCGCGTATCATTAAAACAAGTCGGCATCTATTTCCAGTACAATCTTTAGAATATTTTACATGAATGGCCACCTTCGTCAATAGTATCCCTTCAATGGGGTCGACTGATTTCTGCAATTTTGATAAAAATATTCTTTTGTTGAATTAGCATCATGGGTTTGATTTCTTGAACGGTTCACACACAATAATATTATTGCCCTATATTGGCAATTGATAATAGTTATATAAATTTCAGATTTGCCTTTCCTGGATCAAGACCGTACTAGCTTGGGTGAGTTCAACGCTTTTAACGCAGCTTGACTGTCTGAGCAAATGGCCACTTCATCTTCTAAGTGTTCGTTAACTTCCTCCGACATTGCCGCAATCATGATGGCATATATTTCTACCTGAAAACCCGTGCTGTACTTCTCAACTGGAAAGCTTTTCGAGATTTCAGCTAAGTGTAATAAGTACATATCTACTGATTTATTAAAAGATGTCATGCGAAATAAACACAAGAACAGTTATTTACTATTCTTCGGTAATAAAATTCTGTTATTAAGTGAAATTGAAATGTGAAAAAAAAAAAACAATTCAGAATTTCGAGACCGAGACACAAGACCGATGCAATTTATGGTCATAGTCTCGGTATCGAGGTCAGGACCGAGACAATATTGTTTTTCGAGACCGAGACTAAGCTAGTTTCGGTCTCGGTCTTGCAAACCTCTACTTTAAAGTATGTCCTCATGGTTAGAAACAACTGGGTTTGTTTCCTAATTGAGCATTGATGGCTCCGAATTTTGATTTTTGCTTTCCAACGGACCCATCTTATACATTTTCGCAAATATTTTTCGACATATCGTTAAAGGGTATTAAGATGTATCGCTTTTCGTTAAGGTCCTAATAACAACAATGCCTATAACATCATCTTTCATCTGTTCCTGCCCAAAAAGGACGTTTTTTTGACAAACGACGGTTGGCAGGTGATTTTTGACATTGACAGGTTGACATATAACACATGATTAGTTAGGCTTATAAAACGCGGCGGGTCAGCACCATGCATAATAATGTCGTTACAAGAGTTTTGTAATGGCTGAAAATTTGTTTACTATTTAATTATTATTATATGTAATTAAAGAACATCTCAGTTTTATGGAGATATCGATATCTCTGAGGTTAAGGCATTTTTCGTTTAAGGCGTGTATTATTTAGGTCTGCACAAGCGCTAACTAATCACGTTCACATGACATTTGACAATTTTAAATGTCAATGTCAAAAATTACCTGCCAATCGTCATTTGTCAAAATGTCATTTTTGGACAGGATCCGATGCAAGATGATGTCATAAGCATTTTAAAAAGTTTGGCGCCGATCGGCCGCACTGTTCTTGAGATAGAGTTTTTTGTTATTAGGGCTTTAACTAAGTGACGTAGTAGGTCATGCTTTAGGTGAGCCTTAGATGTTAACTCAATCAAATGAATTTGTAAAAAATATTTGCGAATCGATGAAAAATGGGGTCATAGGAAGGGAAAAAAAACAAACATCGGAGACAACATTTGCTCGATTAGGAAACAAACCCAATAGTTTTTAGCCGTTAGAACTAATATTAAAGCGCGCCGCCGCCAGGTGTCCCACCAGCTGACTTTGCGAGTGGGTGTACACCCTTAATACTATAGTTTATACCATTTAAAAATCGTTGCACGTCATCGATGACGCAGTTTAGTGGTTGAAGTAATACCACGGCACAAATGCAACTGTAATGGAACCGTGGTAATGAGAAAGACACACACAGACATAGTTATCAAGTTAACAGAAAATACGATGTTGAAGCATTGTATTTCTTGACATTTTTAGATGTCATATTTTGTGTTTTGAGATTTTTTTCAGCTTTGTACTTTTATCTTGCGATCAAAAATTGTTCCTTCTAAAATAATAATAAGCGGGCTATTTGCACGGCCCCTATTTACAATTTTGCAAAATGTCAAAGCAATTTCAGCATCTTTGATATGCTATTTTGAACAAGAACGATAAAATAATGGCTTATTGCTACCCTTAACGGCTGTTAGAGAAGTAAGTTGAAAATATTATTAAAAGTATTTAGTAGAAACTAAAATTTAATTCAATCAGGCCTACAGAAAATAAAATAATGAAATGGTATAACAGAGAGAATTTATTTCATCGACAAGAAGTTCTTCCTTTGATAATAAATACTAAAGATGATATCACTGATTCCAGTATTTACAAATATTCATACTATACATCATTATACTAAGATGTTTTATTAAATACCCGCATTTTAATTCAAACGATTTCCTGTTCTCTTTGCCAGGCCTAGCTTCATCTCTTTCGCGCTACGATAGAATCATTGCATTAGCGGCCAGTCCATTGGCTGTTACGTCAATTGAAACATCTCAGTTTTCAATAATTTTATGATAATCTATGGCAACCGTTTCCTCTAAAACGTAATCATTGATGCAACTGTTTTTATTTTGTATAAACTGTACATCATATTGAAATATGAGCCAGTACAAAACTCTTGAAGTTTTTTGTCACGACCTGAACTTGACTTAAAATTTATTATCGTAGGCTTGAACCTGGCTAGGAATTATCTTCAATAATGTAACTGAAAAGAAAAAGAAACGCTGAGGCTACTTTCTAGTTTCTCTTCATATTTTAATAACAATGGAGTTAAAAATAATTATGAGATTCAAGTTCCTTTTCTTTACCAAATAGACAAAACAAATACAAAGCGAAAAGTGAAAATTGCGACCCTTGATAATAACAACACGGCATCATACTTCGAGTTGGAGATCAGCTGATTCCAAGCCTGGTTAAAACGATATCACAAAACGAAGCGGCTTGGTACAATTTTTTTGGTTAACTTGAGTCTTCCAAGTGCAGTATTGTACGTTTAATTCGCTTGTTCTTAAACCGCTTTCTTGAAAGGAGTTTAAGAAATTCGATATAAATGTAATCATTCATATTGATATTTTTAAGCCGACAAAAGCGGATTAAGAACCAGTGAATTAAACATATGGGATTCATCTTGAAGCCGGCTTCGAACACTCAAGTCAAGCTAGAAATATTTTAGGGTTGACATGAACCAATTGCTTCATTTTGTGACATAAACACGTCAAGCCTGAAGATCCTAAATCAGCTACGGAATCCGCCAATCACAACATTATTCGGGTGGAAGTAGAAACTAGTTTCGTTGAAATTTGAGTGTGAGCCTCCTGGCTCAGTGGTAGGGTTCTCGGCTTCCATTGTGCTTGATGTGTGCTTGAATCCCCGCTCAGGCGTGTTTTAAAAAACGGATTGCGTTTTGGTTAGCCGCTGGTTTTTTAAGGTTATGCAAAAATTGAATCTGTATGAAAACAAGGATTTTTTAACAAAACCTATACTGTAAGGTGGATCTGCCCTGTTAGCGATAGGTTAGCTCAGGTTCGTCGATAAAACCACCATTAAAGCCACACACTATTATTAAATCGATAAAATCACATTGATAAACTAACTTCAATGATTCGATTTGAAATACGTGCGGGCGCTCCAAAGAGATGTAATTGGCGAGTTCCGTAGGAGATTAGTTTAGTCTCTAAGCCGGCTTGGGATCTTTTGATCTGAATTGCTTCTAACTTGTGTGGCACATTTTTTGACTTTATGCTTTGTATTTGTTTTGTTTATTTGATATTGAAAAGGAAGTTTAATTTCATAATTATTTATAGTTTTAGTCTTATTAAAACAAAAAGCGAATTCGGGATGTCACATCTGTATGGGCGTCTTATTTGCAGTTGATCATTCAATTCGTTATCATAAGAAGCAGGAACGAAATAGAAAGTGAGTCTTAATTATTACAGTTTTGTTTCTTTCTAATCATATTATTTGTTAGCATCCTATAATTAACACAACTGAACCTCAAGCTCAAGTCACTTAAAACCGGCTTGAAAATGTTTATACAAAAGCAGTCCATGATTGTGAGAAAAGCTTCTACTGTAAGTCTATCCAAAGACAGATAATAATTTGAATAGACGATCGACCCAATGTTAAATAAATTAACCCCTAAATGGATCCCAATTTTGTATTGCATTTTTCTAGTTGAGATCCATCGAGAGATCACCGCGTAGCAAAGTTCGTGGTCGACGTTGTTGTCCTCGGGCGTAACAAACACCGGAGCCGACCCTGTTGGCCTCCCATAACATCGACATAGTGAATCCGATTGGCTGGTTAAATCCGTTTACAGATAAGCATAATTTTTGTATTGTAATTCTAAAGAAGTAGACGCTTGTTGCAACCCCAAACCATATAATATTGCTCGCGTTATAATGAAACTGCGACACGAGCAGTTAATGTGGTTAATTTATTTGTATCGGATGATCTATCCATTCGAAGAATGATCAGTCTTTGATCTTTCTAATCTCGATGTTTAATAAACAATACTGAATCTGGTATGTGAGAGAAACGGGGCCAAATATCTGGCACGCATTACACATAATGAAAGGTAAAATGGAATACATGAGTTTCAAGAAATTCAGTCAGGTTCAGTTATATTCCAAACTCTATCCAACGTCTTTTAAAATCTGGTATCGTCAGGCATTTTTTCGAAATACGCCACCTGGTCCTGTTCGACCCGGTAGTCGTGTATCCATCTGCTTCCTTTTCTCAAGCTGCCATCAATTCCATCCTTCCACACACCTGAAAAGATATTAAAATAAATATATATTAATAATTGTATTATCATTATTAATATTTTTGTTTTTATGACGAGTTATTTCGATGAACGTTTAGAAAACTGGAATAAAATTCGCTTTAACATTAAGTTAGCAACATATTTTTGAGCTAATTTTAAGAAAATATTACTACGTCCTACGAGCCCTGTCCTAGTGAAGTTGGCCCAACTATCAAAACTATGGTTTTTAAAGAAATTTGCCATATTAACAAAAAACGTTTCTGATAACATGAAATCTTCAATTTGAGCCTAAAATACTACATTTTTTGTAACAGAGAAAAACAAACATATTTTACAAATACATCGCTCCATATAATGAAGTTCCATTGGTTCGCAGAATATAATTTGTGTTTCTTTGCCCACACTAGTCTATTTTTTTTCTTAATTTTTATCAATAAGGGTTTCTTTTTTGCTTATAAAATCTTGGATTAAAAACGAACAAAAATAAAAATAAATTAAACATACGTAAATTTTAAATCCCATTTTTTTTTGGCAGCTCTGTGACAAGTTGAAAATGTTTTCCCTTTGCCTGATTCCATAATAATTTCAATTCGTTATAATTAGCAGCATGCCAGTTTTGATTGCTACTCCTTTTTAAAGCTCTTAAGTTGGTATTGGAATAATGCGGATAATATTTCGAACTGTATATCTCGATTTACTAACACTGTCAGCGATTTGGGAGGTATTTGGGTCTTCTAAATGCAAGTGAATGGACATGTTTCTTATTTCGTCAGAAACAGCTGCACCACGAGCTATTTATAGTTGTTAACAAACCACCAATGTACGGAAGTTAAACAAAACGTGAAAGTCGGCTTCTTAGCAACGTCAAATGTTATCATTTGTTTTACAAAGCCTACCTGGATATTACTGAAGCGGATAAACCGACTTATTCTTAAGATAAACTTAAGATGTCTGCTTAATGTATTTTCTCAAACACAAATAATTTTACAAAGAAGATAATTTCGAAATAAAAACTCTTTAAAAATAGCTATGTCTGTCTTGTTAAAATGCCGGACACGAAAAGAAACCGGCGGTCCTTAAAATAAAGGTTCATAGTCTTAAGCAAGCGGAAAAGTAAAATTTGTGTACGCAAATAAATGTTATGTGATTTTATTTGTTGTAATAGTTTGCCGCTTCACCTATAAAGTGCGCCAACTAAGCGGTTCGGAAATTTAATCGAGGATTTAGTAAATTTCGCACTGGTCCACTTGTAATTGGGATGTGCCTACAGTCTCCATGCACTTGCCGCTAGTAGGTTCTAGCTATTTCCAGTGGCGCCTATACATTTCGAGCATCTGTTTTCATGTGTAAGAAAAATTCAAAGAGAAAATAATGACCGCTCATGTTCTACTTCACCTTTAAAATCTCCTGCTAAATAAGACCCCGATTATCATACAAACATAAAATGGACGATGGTGATTTTCAAATAATTCGACGAACAATATAGGATTTTTATATAAACTTGAAGAAGGTTCGGACCTGCAAACCCCTACTTCGTGCTGTAAAGAACAAAATAGATTTTCCGTAAGGGTATAAAACCTTAAATCGGCTTTTACGATCAAATGGTTCTGTTTGGCGCAAGTGCCAAAATAAACGAAAATTGCTCATTGAGAGACCAAATATTTTTCACTGGCGGGTGAAATATCTATCAACTGTAAAGCAATATAGGCAAGAAGGACGCAATATTGTGTATCTAGACGAAACCAGGGTAGATAATGATGTGAGAGTGAACAAATGCTGGCAAAGTGAAAGCGTTACAGGTGTTGTTCAGGGAATCCGCTCTAGTAGTCGCTTTATTATAGTTCATGCTGGTTCAGAAGCCGGATTTGTTCCAGGTGCTGCTTTAGTTTTTCGCTCGGGACTAACAACTGGAGACTATCATGGACAGATGAATAAAGATAATTTTGAAAAGTGGTTGTTCGAGAAGCTTCTACCTAACATTCCTCCAAAATCAGTCGTGGTAATGGATAATGCGTCTTATCATTCTCACGTAGAAGATAAGTGCCAACTAAATACTCGACAAAAGCTCATATGATATCGTGGCTTAAATCGAACAATCTTGTATGTGATCCAACATGGAGAAAATATCAACTATATGAAGTAATATCAGCTAACAAGCCTAGAGAAAAAAAGTATAAAATTGACGGTCTTTTACGTAACCTCGGTCATACACCTTTAAGGCTGCCTTCATACATGTGCGTCCTCAACCCTATTGAACTTGCATGGGCAGGAGTAAAAAAATATATTCGAGAGCGCAATACCGGTGAAATTTCAATTAAAGATTTAAATAAAATAACATTAGAAGTGATTGACTCAATATCGGCTGAAAATTGGAAATCGTATGTTAAACATGTTCGTTCTATTGAAGATAAATACTGGGAAGTAGATGGCAAAATTGAAACGGTTATTGATGATTTAGTTATCACACTGGGATCTTCAAGTAGTGACGACGAAACCTCATCATTTTCAGAGGAAGACAACGATTTAGAAGGAATCTAACCATTAGAATCACAGCCGTTAACCTCAAAAATTGCTTAGTTTTTTTTCATATATTTTGTAAAATTGTTCATAAAGTAGCTGTCAATAAACTGCTTCAAAATAATTAATTTTTTGTTCAATACCGGGTGTCAAAAAATATCTAATATTGCAATTAATATTTAAAAAACTACAGAACTCATATTTTTCCAAAATTAACACATCAATGTAGTTATATTAGGAGAACCAGCACTGATTCCAGTGAACAAGATTTATCAAAATTTTAACTTATGTAGTTCGACTTTGGGCTATTTGGGTATGCCAAAATTGACCGTTTGTCTTCGTCCATTGTCATATTACTTTGTACAGAGGGCGTCATTGTGAAGTACTATACAGGGCCTTTCCTAATTGCGTGCTAATGTTAAGGGGGGTGATTCTTGGACCTTTTTAAGAAAAAAGTTTAATATGAATCTAAAAGTCTTAACTTTGGAGATACAGGGTTTTAAAAAAACTTTTTTTTTTAATCCTAATTCTGATTCTATTATAGATAAATAACTGTGAAATTTGATACACGTCTTTTATGCATAAAAGGGCATTTTTTATTAAGAATCAATTTTTGACATTTCCACAGTGGCGTGCATATGTAATTAACCTGGGTAAATCCATCTGCTCCTTAATGCATAGAAGACGTGTATCAAATTTCATGCAGTTATCTACAATAGCATTAGAATTGGGATGAAAAAAAATGTTTTCCTTTTAAACTTTACCATCCTGTATCTCAAAAGTTAAGACTTTTAGGACATAAAAACACCCTCTTTAACATCAGCACGCAATTAGGAAACGCCCTGTATAGTACTTCACAATGACGGCCCCTGTATAAAGTAATATGACAAATGGAGACAGACGGCCACTTTTGGCATTCCCGAGTAGCCCAAAGTCGAACTGCATAAATTAAAATTTTGATAAATCTCGTTCACTGGATCTGATGCTGGCTGCCCTTGTAAAATCTGGACTTGTAAATCGTGTCTCACTATACTGGGTGGTTCAATAATAGTGGACGTAGGCAGTAGCCTGGGAACCGTTAATGACAGAACTCAAGAAAAATCAAAATTAAATCATTTTAAAGTTCGAAAGTTCCCCGTTTTTGCAACACAAAAGAGATATAGAAGTGTGGTACACGAAAGAAAACAGACATATATAGATAAAGGTTCATTAAGCATAGTTACATTTTTTAATTATCTGAAGTGCGTATATTATATGCCATATTATTTAAAGAACGACAGAACACCACTGGTTTAAAGAGATTTCTTGGCCAACCTTCCTAAACCGATTGACTCCGCCCTTTCTCTAAACTCTTCTTTCTTTCCATAAACATTTAAAGAAACCAAAAATATTATGTTTCAAATAAATTTTTAATTTGCCCTGAAATAAAGTCACAAATTTCATGTTTTGGGGGGTTGGGCCAACTTCACTGAGACGGGGCTCATAGAATGATGTACTCTAAAGGTTTTGCTTCCTATTCCGAAAACTGTTGATTTATTATGAATGTGTTGTTTGTGTTGGTTATTAAATTAAAATACTAAAGGACCTTGCAAGATTGTCGAGAATAAAACAACAATTCTTCTCTTTAAAGACCCATTGAAAACGAATCGCTTTATATTACATGTGTATAAGGCCTTTTCTTCATACAATTAGGTCAGGAACATTTAATGGTAGGAATCATTAGGATTAGACTGTTGTAAAGTAATACAGGTTTCACATTTTTATTATAACAACAAAGAAGAGGAGATAATGCCACCGGTCTACATGTTCAAATAAAAAAAAAATTTTATTTTTATACCCTATATGTATACAGGGAGTGTTGAGTCATTTATTTTGACAGGTTGTGAAATTCGTAAAAACAAGTTAATTTGCAAAAAATCATCGTTATAAAAGTTGCAAAATAATGAAGTTATACACACTTAAAATTTGAAAAACATTATTACAGGCCTGATTTTTTATTAAACATATACTGAAAAATAAATAAGTTATTAACATGTCAAATATTTAAAACTTTATTATCGTCAAATAAAGTCAAAAATTTAATCAAAAATCATTGATATGAAAGTTGCAGTATAACAGAGTTATAAATTATAAAAAAAATCAAATAATAAATATGAGAAAATAAAGTTACAAATCAAAATGAAAATTAGAAACACTCTTGCTCACCGGTGAAATGCATCTCGTTGTTACAAAAATTGTTCAAAATTGTTACCATTTGTACGGTCAGTGCAAAGTCTTGCTCGGCATACCCATGGAGAACTACATACTTCAAAAATAAAATCCCGGTGTCCACCAATAACATCACAAGCGTTTTTGATGCGTTCTTGTACTGTATCTATTTCTCAGTTTTAATAAACCAACTGTTTTAAATAGCCCCAGAGAAAAAAAATCAAAGGGCGATAAATCCGGAGAGCGTGCAGGCCAAGAAATGAGTCCATTGCGCCCTATCCATTTATTTGGAAACTTAGAAACTTTTTGTTTAAAATGTGGCGGAGTAGATGTAGAAACCACGTATGCCGTCTCACATCTTTTAATAAATTGGGCAAATCTTTTTGGAGAAAGCCCAAATAAATTTCACCTGTCAGGCAATCTGGAAAAAAGTAGGGTCCAATAAGAATGTCATTCACTAAACATAGTTTAAACATTTATTGAAAATCTGTGCACAAAATGGGTTCTCTTCACAGCATGCGGGTTTTCTATGGCCCAACGTGGCTATTTTGAAAATTATTCACTCCATTTCTTGTAAATGTAGCCGCATCGGGAGCCAAAATAAGTTTGGTAAAATTTTCATTTAAGTTGCGTTGATATCAAAGCCACTGACAAAATTCAACTCTTCTAGGATGATCTTCGGGTTGTAACGCTTGGACCTGTCGATAATGGTAGAAGTAAAGTTGTTCTTGCCGTATATTCTTACTTACTCTACTATGAGCAATTACAACTTGTGCTGTAATAGACCTAGTGCTCGTTGTTCGTTCGTTTTCGACAGTATCTAAGATATCTTCCTCAATATCTACCATCTCGCGTGGAGGAGGCCTTCCAGCGTGACCTCCTCGTTGTGGCTTTAAATACCCCGTGTTCACGAAGCTTTATAACTAAATTTACAAACATCCGCGGGGCTGGATGGGTTCTTAAGGGAAACCTTTCATTCTCCAGTTAGGATAATGACCACTAGTTCATTGTTGTCATAAACGTGTGCCATTGTATTCGTATAAAACCGCAATCTAAAAGTACCACGCGCTATTTGATGAAATCTGGCTGAATTGAAGATCGAATACAATACAAATTGTACCTTATCGGTTCGAAACGCAGTGGTCGCGAATATCAAAAGTCAGATCTGTGATAAAGTTTTAAATATTTGAAATTTTAATAACTTCTTTATTTGCAACACACAGCGCAGTGGTCGAGAGTATCAAAAATCAGTCCTGTGATACGTTTTTTTTAAATTTGAAGTAACTTCTTTATTTTGCAACTTTTATATACGCGATTTTTTGTAAATTAACTTCTTTTTACGAGTTTACAACCTGTCAAAATAAATGACTCAACTTTGAGAACACCCTGTATAAAAAAAAGTCCCATAATTTACTACATGAAATTACGCTACACTATTTCAAACGAACTTTACCTGCTGGTAAATAAACTTCCCTCTCTCTGGCTTCTGAATAGAGAATCGGAGCAACAATAATATCCTCACCAATGGAAAATTCGTCCATTACAGTATGACAAGATGGATCGTTCGGGTCTAACATCCAGAGTGGTCTAATAATCGGTAGTCCCAGATTTAACGATACTCTGGCATACTTTTTCAGAACGGGTTTAACCTAAAAAGAAACATGGTGGCATATATTATTTTATATAATTTAGAAAGCTGGCCAGTTGGTTCATTCCAGTTCCAAATAAACTTAACTCACACTTTCAAAATTGCTACTCCGGAGAGTCGGGCAAAATTTAATTTTTACTATAAAAATGAAAAATTATTGATTAAAAAAAATTAATGTTCGCCAATGGTGTTTCCAACTTGAGATATTTAGGGGTATCACACTCAAAATAGACACAAACTGATATCTCAGTTGTTTTCAACGATCCTTGCTTGTTTTCACCGGGTATAAGATGGCACAGATTGACGCCTCTCAGATGCGCATCTTCCCGATACGGCCGGTACCGGTTGTCATCGTTTCTATGTTAGGTACTAAATTGCATAACAATTGCCAAGATTTAAAAGTGTATGAGGGGCAAAAGTGAGAAAGAAAATAACCGTGTGGGGTGCTTCCACTCGTAACATTAAATTAGTTTATTTGCATCAAATAATTTGGGCTCAAATTTTAGGTAGTTTCGTTTGTTTTTGGGAAGTTAACACCTACACATTTAAAAGTGTCGGGTTTGCAACTGGTGTTAATGCTTTATGTGCAGGTAATTAGATTTTCAACGTAGACAATAATTTTCAGTGTAAAATCCATATACCTACCTTACCTATTTAAAACCCAAGACGATTTTAAAACTTTAGCTGTTTACCTACAGACGTGATAACACTACATCAAGTTGAAGGGATATTGTGAAAAATGAAAAAAAAAACAATGGAAGGTAAAAAATTCAAAAATTAGTTTTTGGAAAATAATGTTCCAGCCACAGGCGAAGGAACTGTTTGGTTAAAAAGATATTGTAAACAAAAAGGAAAACACAGTTTACCCCTAGTGCAACAAAATTGATTTTATCTACATTAAATGTTATTTTTATACATTACAATAAAAGGCTATGCATGTAATTATATAATTTAAAAAATAAAGTTTTATAAAATCTGGCACCTTTATTACCATTTAACATAATAAGATAAAAAGACACGGAAAGTCCATAAGACGTTACATAAAAATGTATTTGCCTTTCTGTTGTAGATCGACGGGGCCGCTCCAGTTACTTAAAGTCTGACGCACTCGTGGGCTAGATAAAAATATGCGGGCAAAAATCATTCATTGGAAATATTAAAGGATCTGAGGAGCAGGAGCAGCATATATATATATATATATATATATATATATATATATATATATATATATATATATATATATATATATATATATATATATATATGTTGATTTTTAGTACTTCACGGATGGAAAAATAAGACGTGTTTTCATTCCGGGTGTACATCCATTCTGAAAAGAACAGTTTTGCTGACGTTTCGCCAAAATCACATTTGGCATTTTCGAAGCTTTCTTTCTCGCGTCCGAATGGAGACTGAAGTGTTGGTGACTGTGACGCTTCCTTTATACCCCCACTCGGGACCGAAGGTTTATCTGCGCGGCCGTTGGTCGTTATTTATGTTTTCCGAATGGTTCTGTTGTTGTTGCGCTAATTGCGCTTGAGTTTTTGCCATTTTAGATTTATCAATTATTGTCTTCCATACTGTTGGTAGTTTTAATGATCCGTTCCTTATATTCAAATCACCTTGTTTATCAATTTCTATGGCTTCTCGGATTATTATATAAAGCTGGGGTTGTTTGTTTGTTTCTGATGCTGAGTTTATGTTCTTCCACTCTTGCTGATATTCGCCTGTTAGTTTGCCCCAGGTACATTCCGGGACATGTTTTGAGACTTTTCGGGGGTAACCGAATGCGTTTTTCAATGTCTATCGTGTGTCTCTGTCATCGAGACTAAATGATAGGTTTGTATCATTTACCGGAACAGGATACATCAAATTAAATTTTTTGTGAGTCTTTTTACTACCTATCTGCAGTAGTATAATGAAGTGTTAGTTCTCATAGTTTCCGTGTTGGCTGCCATTTTACACGGTGTAATAAGTTCTACTAATTAGCGATATTCCTATGAGGAAACCTTAATTGGGATTGGAAACACTTCAAGTCTATTTAAACCCATAACATGAGGTAATTATTTATATACAATTTTCAAAAAATCTTGCTAGGAAGATATTTCATTGAATAGTTACCATGTGGATTGGTACTACTAAGGGCATTTCTCCATGTCTTTTCAGGATTTTATTTTACTGCAAGGCGCTCATTTCACTTCACTACAAGAAGCACAAGCAGTATTTTACTGTGAGGAGCACAATTTGCAGGGCAGATCTTGGCGTCAGGTAGCTGAAAATCACCATAGATTATGGTTGGGGTACTGTGGCCTAGCTGGAACGAGCATTTGAGGATTTCCTTGCTGGCGTGTGCTGTGTTGTGGCCTCTGTTGCAGTCTGCTGATCTTGAGGACTACCTCTACCTTTTTTTGGTTGAGCTCATAGGTTCACTGCTGCTGTCAAACCCTGGGGAAGTCTTCAGTGGGGAATCCAACCTAACACTGGGTCTATAGATAAGTACCTTACTTTGTTTAAGCCTAAAAGTGCTGCTGAGCTACTGAGAGTTGGCAACACTGGTGACGAGTCGAATAAATCTGCAAATATATCGAGCGCAACAACTCATAAAGCGATATTTTTGCATTTTACCACCCGGTCCCTTCAGACGGCGCAGCCCAAGGTCCGTGCGGCGGATTATAGTAAAGAGTTCATTAGCGAAAAAGGTGATGTAGTTGTCCTTGGAAAATATACTTAAAATAAAAGGACAACCGATGCCCAATCTGCTCATGGAAAAAAGAGGCACTAATTATAACTGGTTAACAGGAAGTGTTTTTATTCTCTCTAGTGGACCAGTGGATCGCCACACAATAAATACAAAAATTATGTTTGGTTAATATTCAATAACAATTACCTAATTTTGTTCCCTCAAAAAATGCGCCTGTGATAAAGCCCACCCATAATAAAAAGCCAAGCTACACAATTGTATAACAATATCAGAATCTGGACATTCCTTACCTTATTTTGTCTCAGTAAAGCGAGACTAATAGCAGTATCAAGTACCGTTTTATCGCCGTAACTATTGGGCAGTTCGTTTTGTATCTCACAACTGGCAAAAAAGCGGCCAGCTGCAACCATCGAATGTACAGTTCTTGGTCTGGTAAGTTCTGAAATTGTACCATTCAGTTGATCGATCTTAGTTTCTATAGACTCGAAATCGCCACCAACTGCCCCTGGGATAAGGAAAGGGTAACTGCAAAGAGGAGCTCGAATCAATTACGTTTAATCGAAACAAACATATTAACCTTTACTTACCCAAGGATTCCGTAGGTCAAAATCGTAGGAATAACTCTCCTCAGGCCGTCCCAGCTGGACTCAAACCTTGGCAGAGACACAAAACTGGGAGGTCTCGTCTCTCGATCGCATCGCTCACACCATAAACTGACCGCGTTTTGAATGCTGTTAATGAACATGGTTTTGTACTGGTCGGGGTTGATGAGAGGCTTTTCGCACTGATAATAATGGGGCATGTCGTAGGCTGTGCCCAGTTCGACGTAGAAAGAATTGAATTTGTATTTATTCATGACCGCCTTGAGTTTTTCGATGAGCCAAGGTACCGTGCGGTTGTTGGTTATGTCGAGCGCGCCTGCGCTTTGGACTGTCTTGAAACTGTAAGAAAGATGTTTTCATATACAGGATGTCTCTAAATAAGTGCCCGATATTTTACAGGGTGATTCCTTAAGTATATTTAAGGTAAAAAGTAGTAGGTCTAAAATGCTTGGTTTTCGAGATGCACGGTATCAAAGTTTTATTTTATTTTTGTTTTTTTCTGCATGATTTCCTAAATAATTCCGTTGAAATTGGTATCTGGGGTTTTTTTTGATATTAGAAATTTGAATTTGATCTTAATTTAGCTCTTACTCGTAGGGGGCGTCACCTACATGTTTTTTATTTGCCTTTTTTATTAGAAGCCGAAAGGAGCAACCATTTTCCGGTTATTTGGATATGAAATAATCGATTCATGTGACATTTAATGGCAAAATGTCGGAATTTTTTTCCAAATCTAAATCTAAAAAATTACTTTTCAAGATGTCAATAATGCATTATTTTTTGTCGTTAGAAATTTGAATTTGGTCTTCATTTAACTCTAAGTTGTAGGGGGCGCTACCTACATGTCTTTTATCACTTTCGAAGGCTCATAACTTTTTTATAAGAACTTGTATTACATTTTTGGTAAAAAAAGAATTTCTCAGTCATTTTTATGTGAAAAAGACGCTAGGAGCAATCATTTTCGAGGTATTTTGGATTTGAAATAATCGATGCAAGTGACATTGAATGGCAAAATGTATGACTTTTTTTGTAAACCTAAATCTAAACAATTATTTTTCAAGACATCCAAAGTAAGTAGTAAGTATTTGTCAACATACATTTGTATTAAGAGCGTTCTCCAATACTTCGAAAACATTTTCAAGGGTCTACCTCCAGTTCAGGGGGAAACAGAAACTTTTAAGAAAGCCGCTCACCTCTCCGGTACACATCGGACGGCAAGAACTCCACAAAGAGGAAGCAATTCTTAATCTAGTAGGAGAACATCCGTACCAGTACCAGAAAAATCTCATGTTCTGGTTTGGAGAATTTTAGTCGATAATTTGCTTTATCCCTACCACATTCAAAGGGTTCAGGCACTTCTCCTCTCGGTGACTTCCCAATTGTATTGACTTCTGTCGTTGGTTTCTGCAATGTCTAATTCAAAATCCTTTTTTATCAAAGCCTGTACAGGACCAAGCAAGTTTCTCAAGCGATGTTATTCGCAATTTTCACAATAATCATTTATGGTCAGAGGAAAACCACCATGCAATAGAGAAATCACAATTTCAAGAACAGTTCTCCGTTAATGCGTGGGCTGGAGTTCTGGGAGATTTTCTAATAGGTCCATTCTATCTTTCGGAAAGATTAAACGGCGATAGTAATCGTCAATTTCTCGAAGATTGGTCCGTTTTGCTTGAAAATGTGCCTCTTTTACTTCGAAATCAAATATGGTTTATATAAGAAGGTGCACCAGCACATGTTAGCATTCAAACGTGAGAATGTTTGAATTAAACTTTCAATAATCGCTGGATAAGTCGAGGAGGGCCTCATCTATGGCCCCCTAGATTATTACACCCTAACTGGCTGGATTATTTCCTTTAGGGTCATCTTCAGACCCTCGTTTACCAAATTTCTATTCAAGATGAAGGTATCGGCTAATAGATTCCTGTCAAATGATTAGAAATATACGAGGGATTTTTCAAGGGTGAATCGATAAGAAGAAGGTTGGACAAATGCGTTTTGGCAGGAGGTGGGCATTTCCAACAATTGTCATTAAAAAAATCTATTATTTTATTGCTTGTTGTTTATTATTATTGTATGTTGTTTTTCATAAATTATTGTCTGAAATGTTTATGATGATTCAAAAAATTGTTAGTCCATGATATTGTTTCATATAATTCTCATAAAAATCATAAATCTCGAGAAACAGTAAAGATTTTAATAAGAATGAATAATTTTTACGTAAAGATGATTGAGAAATTAATTTCTTTTTACCAAAAATGTAATACAAGGTCGTACAAAAAAATTATGAGCTTTTGAAAATGAGAAGACATGTAGGTAGCGCCCCCTATAAGTAAGAGCTAAATTAAGATCAAATTCAAATTTCTAATATCAAAAGACCCTCAGGTACCAATTTTCATCCAGAAATCGAAATTATTTAGGAAATTATGCAGAAAAAAAAATTACCTTAGAAATACTTGAGGAATCATCTTGTGAAATATCGAACAATTATTCGGAAACACCCTGTAGCTAAATTGGACTAGAAGCTGTGACGTTTCGCTTTCGATTACATGAAGTATCTTCAGGGCCGCAGGCAGGGGAATGCAACATTCGCTGAATAAAACGTCTATAACTTTAATTACCACTATGTTATATTGAACTATGACAATTGTTTCGACACACATGGATGGAAAAGCTCACTTACCTAGTTAAAGCTGGAACTTTTCTATCGCTGAGCCTCTCCAAAACCAGCAATTTTTTTTCTACCGCTTCTGCAAAATTATAACTTTCGGTAGAAATAAACGGTTGGATGGTGAAGGCTACTCTAAAACCCCTCCTTGACAATACGTCGATGGTTTTGTCCAGGGTGGGGAATCGATTGACGTCGACTTCGAAATCCCCGACTTGGTTTTGCCAGAATTCGTTCAAAAGGACGTGACCCTGCTTTATAGCTTTCAAATCAATGACGTCATTGGTAAAGTTCGATACCATTTCTGAAATAATCATAGTATATTAAATAACGAGGATGAATGGCATATGAAATATGAGTGTAATGTTTTACGAACATATGTTACAGCTCTTTCTAACAAGTTATGTACAATATTTTTTAAAACAAAATCAATATAAAATACCTATTTCTCCTACGAATACTTATGAAACTGACAAAAAAACATACTGTTAACTGGGCTAGAAAGTGCCATATATCGCACGCCTAATGAAACCTACTTGTATGCGGAAAAACGTCTTTTACGCACGCATTTGCGAGCAGGAAGTTAAACTTTCAGAACGCTGTGCGTATAAAATTCTTTTCAGCACGCTCTAAAGGAAATTCAATTTGTGCATTTATCAAAATTTTAATTTATGCAGTTCGACTTTGGGCTACTCGGGTATGCCAAAAGTGGTCGTCTGTCTCCGTTTGTCATATTACTTTTTACAGGGGCCGTCATTGTGAAGTACCATACAGGGCGTTTTCTAATTGCGTGCTGATGTTAAAGGGGGTATTTTTACGTCCTAAAAGTCTTAACTTTTCAGATACAGGATGGTAAAGTTTAAAAAGAAAACTTTTGTTTTCATCCCAATTCTGATGCTATTGCAGATAACGGCATGAAATTTGATACACGTCTTCTATGCATTAAGGAGTATACGGATTTACCCAGGTTAATTACATATGCACGCCACTGGTAGAAATTTCAAAAATTGATTGTTAATAAAAAATGTCCTTTTATGCATAAAAGATGTGTATCAAACTTCACAGTTATTAATCTATAATAGCATCAGAAGTAGGATTTAAAAAAATGTTTTTTTAAAACCTTTCTAGGTTCATATTAAACTTTTTTCTTAAAAAGGTCCAAGAATCACCTCCCTTTAACATTAGCACGCAATCAGAAAACGCCCTGTATAGTACTTCACAATGACGACCCCTGTACAAAGTAATATGACAGACGGAGACCAGCGGTCACTCTTGGCATACCCGAATAGCATAAAGTCGAACTGCATAAGTTAAAATTTTGATAAATCTTGTTCACTGGAATCAGTGCTGGCTCCCCTACTATAACTACATTGATGTGTTAATTTTGGAAAAATATGAGTTCTGTAGTTTTTCAAATATTAATTGCAATATTAGATATTTTTTGACACCCGCTATTGAACAGAAAATTAAATATTTTGAAGCAGTTTATTAACAGCTACTTTATGAACAATTTTACAAAATATATCAAAAAGATCTAAGCCATTTTTGAGGTTGACTGCTGTGATTCTAATGGTTCGATTCCTTCTAAATCGTTGTCTTCCTCTGAAAATGATGAGGTTTCGTCGACACTACTTGAAGATCCCAGTGTGATAACTAAATCATCTAAATCATCAATAACCGTTTCAATTTTGCCATCTACTTCCCAGTATTTATCTTCAATAGAACGAACATGTTTAACATACGATTTCCAATTTTCAGCCGATATTGAGTCAATCACTTCTAATGTTATTTTATTTAAATCTTTAATTGAAATTTCACCGGTGTTGCGCTCTCGAATATATTTTTTTACTCCTGCCCATGCAAGTTCAATAGGGTTGAGGTCGCACATGTATGGAGGCAGCCTTAAAGGTGTATGACCTGAGCTTTTGTAGAGTATTTAGTGGCAGTTTTTTTAGTTTAGTTAGTTTGGCGTGAGAATGATAAGATGCATTATCCATTACCACGACTGATTTGGGAGGAATGTTAGGTAGAAGCTTCTCGAGCAACCACTTTTCAAAATTATCTCTATTCATCTGTCCATGATAGTCTCCAGTTGTTAGTCCCGAGCGAAAAACTAAAACAGCACCTGGAACAAATCCGGCTTCTGAACCAGCATGAACTATAATAAAGCGACTACTAGAGCGGATTCCCTGAACAACACCTGTAACACTTTCATTTTGCCAGCATTTGTTCACTGTCATTTCACCTAGGTTTCGTCTAGATACACAATATTGCGTCCTTCTTGCCTATATTGCCTTACGTCTCTCAATGAGCAATTTAGGTTAAAGCCGATTTAGGGTTTTATACCCGTACGGAAAATCTATTTTGTTCTTTACAGCACGAAGCAGGATTTTGCAGATTGGAACCTTTTTCAAGTTTATATAAAAATCCTCTATTGTTCGTCGAATTACTTGAAAAATCACCATCGTCAATTTTATCTTTGTGTGATAATCGGGGTCTTTTTTACCATGAGATTTTAAAGGCGAAGTAGAACATGAGCGATCATTATGTTTTCTTTGAATTTTTCTTACACTACTTTCCGAAACACCAGTGTAAAATGCAGCGCGTTCTGTTCGATTTTGAATTGGAATAGTCAAACTATTATTTTCAGCTTCTCTAGTACAGGCCTCTATAACGCTCCCAATAACTTCACGTGCACCACTTCGAATTGTTTTTCCTCTTTTGCTCGCCATCGTTACTTCGAAATAATAATTCAAATTCAACGCAACGCATATATAGAAATGAAAACAAATGCTCGAAATGTATAGGCGCCACTGGAAATAGCTAGAACCTTCTAACGGCAAGTGCATGGAGACTAGGCACATCGCAATTACAAGTGGACCAGTTACTAAATCCTCGATTAATTTTCCGTACCGCTTTATAGGTGAAGCGGCAAACTATTACAACAAATAAAATAACATAAAATTTATTTGCGTACACCAATTTTACTTTTCCGCTTGCTTATGACTATGAACCTTTATTTTAAGGACCGCCCGGTTTTCTTTCATGTCCCGCACTTTATGAAGTTGCGTCAAACGATATCAAAATTATTTGGAAAACTTCCACATCCTTGTTTTATAAACGAAAAATGCAATAAGCTGTATAAATGTATAAATAAATGGCTTTAAATTTTTTCTCTATCTTTAATAGTTTTTCAGCTAAGGGGATATGGGGTCTTATTTTCGACAACTTGTACATTGCTTTATTTTACCTTCAGTCAAAGTTTCTTTATAATCCGTGGTGATTTCCCATAAAGGTTCAGTCAGCAAACTTTCTATTACATCTGCATCCTCTTTTTTCAGGCCATCCCAGAGAGTATGCTCACTAAAATATTGATAAACATCACTATTAGCTTCTTTGGATCGATAGAAGTTTTATTTTGCAATCAACATTCTACGTTTCGACACGAATTCGTGGCATCCGCAGGGCTGCAGAGGACATACTGTGCTAATATTTATGTAGGCACATATCCTATTTTATGAACAAAAATATTTCAATAAAAAATAAAATATGGGTAACAGTCAGGGAGAGTCATCCAGCCAGATACTTCTTTAAACTGCGCAAAACGTTCAACAGTATACAACATCAAACCACATGGCATCTACAAAATAACTGTACACAAAACCAACTATTGCTCTAATATACAAGTGTCCATTTACTCTTTTACTAGTTGTTGCAAAATCGTGAATTCTGCGATCGACAAAAATGCGCCGATGTTGCCGGTTTTTAACCAATGACATTGTTTTAATAATTATAATTTTGATAACAATTATATATAGTTAATGAAATCTTACAGAAATGTGCAGTCAAATTTTGACTTTGGTTTTTCAAACACAGTAATTTTCCACATTAATCCACAGTAACCTTTCTATACTAGTCCTGTAAAGTATTAATTTCCATATGAAAAATAATACGGAGAAGTTAATTTTCCGCAAGCTTGTGGGAATGTGCGTGTGTGAAAAAAAACCTATATTAATTATGTGCTGGGCTCTGGGCCCTCATTTTATGAAGTCGGCTCCTCTGGATGTCACTTTTAATAGTAACAATAATGTCACGTGGATGACCCAGAATAGTGTTGAAACGTACGCTGTTAATTGAAAATTAAAATTTGTGTCAGTCCAAAGAAGCGGAAACTTTTTAATTTCCTATAATAACAACAAAATGGACGACAAACATCTAAAATTTTTATTTACCTTAGTTGTGAATGCAGTTCTGACATGTTGCTTCCAGTACAAATACTATAATTTAATTCAGGAGTAACAGTAAATCGATTCACAAAAGCAAATTCGTCGTATCTTGCACTCATACAAAATTCCTTCTTGGTGTCACCTTTAATAGAGATATATAAAGGGGTCTTTTCATCTATTATTATAGCGGCCCCTTTGGAACTGATGAAATATCGTTTGAGCACATTACCTAAAAAATAAGTTGCAATTATTACAAGATAATCGTAACTGATACTAATTGATCAATTTTCTTGTCCTAGGAACGAAATTGTAGCAAGCCAGAGAAAGAAAATAACTTATACAGTGTGTCCCAGATTCGCTTCTCAATATAGGGATCTCGGCTCCTGTTATACCTACAGCAAAGGTTAAATTGCGAAAGTTTTAGAGGAAACTTATTGCATTCGATATCTGGCGATTATATGGATATTACGATCCATCAATAAGTTTGGGAAATATCGGCGAAAAACCGAAAATGGCGGATTTCGTTTTTCGCCAGTATATCCAGAACGGTAAATTTGACAGCTGTCAAAATGTGACATTATTAGGACACATTTTTAAGACAAATAAGATGGCGTATACGACACGTCTTCATTGTTTTTTGTTAACCCGCAACCCGCCTCAACTTTCATTTTTCTTATGACCGCCATATTGGATTTTTCGATTTTTGGAAAGAGCCTAAAATTTCCAGTGTAGTGATAAGTCACAAGTGTATTAAAGATTTTAGTGTCATCAAAATATCACACTTCGTAAATTATGTTTCAATGTTTTTAAAGGAGGCCATGATTTATTTGTCACAAGATTACATTAACAAGTAAGTAATGTATTGAACGCATTGAATTTTCAATACAATATGAACGTAAATAACGACTTAAAAAAAATCTAAATGAGCTTTAACTACTTTGTAAGTGGGTAACATTAATTTACAAATCTGCAAAATGACGTTTATTTGCATCGAGACATTTTTGACAATTCGTGACTGTTCGTACAACCCTGGTAAGTGTATTTCGATTAATATTTCTAAATGTATCCAGAACTCTTTGTCTCAGGATTTCTATGGTCACGAGGGGATCAAATTCATAGATTTCATTCTTCGTGTGACCCCAGATATTGGACCATTTAAAGAAATTATTCTTTCGTCAAACTGCTCTCTGAGGAAGTTCCTGACTTGAATGGTATTGTGAGCCGGACATCCGTCTTGTTGAAACCAAGTTCTTCTTAATTCATCTTTCGTTAGAATACCTCTACCCGTTTAGGTTGTAGTCAAACAAAAATGATCCAATAAATCGATTTCCTGAAATGATAAAAATGATTAATAATTTATAAATAGGTGCCCAACAGTCAAGGGCGGCAGGGTCGGCCGGGTGGTACTAGAAACTATAAATTATAAAGGGAAAATTATCTTTATTAAAAAGTAGATATTTTCTTTCCAAAAATAATTATCGAAACATCCCGTAATGAATGAGCTTGTATACAGTTGAAGCCTATTCAGCTTTATTATGAAAAAGAAAAACATATTTGGTTAGCGGGAAGTAATAGCCGTAATAAATTATTTTGTTGGTATTGCATATTAATTTCGAAAATACTAAATCAATTTATTTCAGTGATATAATAATCTTAAAGAAGTACACCGTGCCTTAATAAAACATAAAATATCAAAAGAACAAACCCCTTGCGCTTTTAAATTTAAATTATTCGGAAATACAGCTGAACGCCTTTCTATAAATCATAATAAAAATCGAAAAATAATTCGACATTTGATTAATATGGTATTTTTTTCATAACGCAAGAACTGGGCTTCCCGGGTAATAATAAATCATTAAATTCAGACAATCAAAATAATTTTAGAGAATTAGCTAAATCTGCAGAAAATTTAGATAGTGTTAATAAATTTATAGAATCCAATTCTATTTTTATAGGTTCTTCGAAACTACAATACAAAATGATTGAATAAAAATGTAATACAATATCAAAAAAGTGGGTTGACTGACTAGAGTAGAACGTTTTACTTTTTTTATTAGATTATACTCTTTTAGTATCATTAAAGAACTAAACGAAAAAAAAATTATTATTTGACAATCATTTGGTGCCTATTTAAAAAAGATTGGTTAGATTAACTTACCAATGATCCCACACCAAACGTTACTTCCAAATCTGATCTGTAGACGTCTCTCTTGCCACCTCGTGAGGATTTTGCACAGCCCAATGACGACGGTCGTGCCTATTAAAGACTACAATTCGTGAACCTGCTCTTATCGGACCATAAGACATGATTTACAATATCAGGATTTTCATTACATCTCCTAGTATACCACTCACAGAACTGTAGTCGTCTTGGAAAATCAGTTTCCTTAAGTCTTTGTACTATTATGGGTTTGTATGGATGGTACTTATTTTTTTTTTAAACTCTCTGTACTGTTGATTTTGGCACATTACTTACACACACACATACACTTACCGATGCACTAGGATTTTCGTTGATAGCTTGTAAAATGTTTCTGTCTCGATTTTCATTGTTATTATTGTATCCGCTTCTAGGTTGTTCGAAGGCACCATGGTTAATTAAATTAACTACGATTTTCCTGAATTGGGATTTATGAGGCTGCCGTCGTTCGGGGTACATCTCCAAATACCTTGCTGAGGTAACGTCGGCGTTTCTGTATGATTGAAAGTACAGAGCTAACATGTCAACCTTTTCTTCATTAGAATACGGAATGCCGGCCATTTTCTACAGGTTTTGACAATTTATGTGTCAGATTTATGATTTTATTGGGATAAAAGCGTACCTACTACTTATTAAAACACAGCTTTGATACTTTCAACTATTTAACTTAACGTCAAAGTCAAAATCCAATTTTGCTACAGATAAATCATGGCCTCCCTAGAAAAGCATTGAGAGCTAACATTACTTTAAATCATGGCCTCCTTAGAAAAAACTGAAACCTAACTTTACGAAGTGTAATATTTCAATGATACTAAAATCTTTAATGCACTTGTGAGGCATTACTAGACTGGAAATTTTAGGCTAGGTTTTTCCCCGATATTTCCAAAAACAATTGACCGATCGTAAATCTGAAACCGGATATCGAATGCAATAAGTTTCCTCTAAAACTTTACCGATTTAACCTTTGCTCTAGGTATAATAGGAGCCGAGATCCCTGTATAGAGAAGCGAATCTGGGACACACTGTATGTCGGACTTGCACTGTCTTTGCTGTTACTTCGCATTCACAACACATTTCGATTAGTAAAAAAATCTTTAATCGAAAAGTTATAAAGAAATTAACACTACAGACATCGTAAGTCCGGAGAGTATAGTATTTATTACATATTTTTTTAAAACTTAAATGATTAAGTATAAAGTAAACGTAATATGAATTGACTGTGACGTAATTCAGGTTAAAAAGGACCTGTCTTGGAAAACCTTCATCATCAACACTGTAGTGACAGTCACGGTGCATCGCATCTTATTAAGGGGTGATGGATGCGTTCAGAAATCCATTTCTTATAAATAAGTACAGAATTAGCATACTTTTCGTGTATTAATTATGTATTAATTTTACAAACATTTAACTTTCTGCTAATAACCACTCTTGCTTTAAATTAGATCCCTTTACGCTGAGCTTCACCAATAAACATTTTTTTAGCGAATTGAGATAATAGATAATACCGAAAAGCTAAAACTTATTTTAATAACGATTTGTTAGGTAATAGATACAATAATTATAGTAATAGATACAATAATTATTTAAATAAAAGTATTATAGCTATAGGTAGTTTCGCTGAATCGTAGGCTTTTCTATAATCTTAAACAAATTTTAGCAAACTAACGTTGATTAGTTATACTTAGATTAAGATGCATATTTTTTTTGGCATTTTAAAATTTAAATGTATCTATTTACTTTGCTTTTATTTTATTAAATTTATCTATTTACTTTGTTTTTGGTGGTATATTACAATATATTACAATAATCTTCATATAATTTTTTTTTGACTCGTATAAAAAGGGACTTTTCAATATAATAGTTAAGATATAATTATTTGGTTTCGACCGATGTTGCGTCATATTGTTAATGCACTGTACTTGTGTGATAATGTATATTTTTTTTAATTTAGTAAATGTTATGTTTCTCATTGAGCGGGGTAGTCCTTGGGGGTGGCTTGGGGTGGTGGCTGGGGATATGCGGGATGATGGGGGATAACTTAGTTAGAGTGGCAGGGGCCCAGCATAATTTAAATTCTATACACGATTTAAAGAATACAAACCTGTTTGCTTGTAGTCATTTGAATGTAAGATCGCTTAAAACAGGTTTCGATGAATTATCTAATTACATTTTTGATTACAATTTTGACATTCTTGGCTTATCGGAAACATGGCTGTCGGTTGAAGACGGCAGTAGTGCTTTTAATTTACCAGGATATAATCTGCTTAGAAATTATAGAGTTGGCCGTGGAGGTGGGGTGGGTTTTTACATAAAAAATAATTTGAAGTATAATAGAGTTATATTTGACAATCTATCAAACGAATTTGAATATTTAAGTTTAACGCTTATATTAAAAAATAAAAAATTCTTAGTTACAACAATTTATCGACCTCCTTCCTCAAATGCTCAAAATTTTCTCGATTTTTTAGAAGACCTCCTTAGTCTCTCGGTGCCTGTTTATCAACATATTCTACTCTTGGGAGATTTTAATATAGACCTTTTAAATAATACATATCCTAAAGAAAGGCTTATCAAACTTCTAGAATTATTTAACCTTACTCAGTTGATTAAGGAACCGACGCGAATTAACGTTTCAACTAATTCATCAACAATTATAGACCTAGTTATTGTTAGGAACGAACTTAAATGCCCCGTTTCAGGGTCAATATTTCTGTCTCAGTCAATATCAGATCATCATTTAGTATATGCCGCATTAGATTTATCAAAAAAGAAGCCGGGTGTGAGAAAAATACAATTTCGTGATTACAATGGCATTAATGTAAATTCGTTTGAGTATGATGCGCTGCATTTGCCATGGGAGAATATTTATTATGCCAAGGAAATAAATACAAAATTAGAAATATTTAATACGCATATCGTATCTCTAATGAAAACACATGCCCCCGTTAAAACAAAAATTATACATGACAAACCGTTTACCCCGTGGATTACTAGTAATATTAAATTTTTAATGAAGTTAAGAGATAAAACAAAAAAACCCAAATCTTCAATATTATCGTCAGTTACGGAATTTTACCAAACACGCAATTATTAGAGAGAAAATCGCATATTTTAACCAAATGTCTTTAACGAGTGGTAAATTCTTTTGGAAAAATGCCAAAAACTTAATTTGACATATGCAAAAAAGTTTGATCTGCCAGAAGATTTGAGTGATCCTGAGCTTTTAAATGATTACTTTACAAACTCTATTGCTAACACAAATAATATTTCTCAAGATAGATTAAATTATTATAAATCTAATAAACATCAAAATCTAACTTCTGAATTGAATCTCAACCTTATAGATGAAAAATCTCTATATACCATTTTAAATACTATAAATACAAATGCTACCGGAGAAGATGATACCATATTGTATAAAGCCCCTTATAAACATAATTAATAGTTGCATTTTAGAAAACTATTTTCCAGATATATGGAAAAGGGCTATAATTAAACCAATCGCTAAAGTGAAGGATCCGAAGGAACCTAAAGACGTTAGACCTATAAGTATTTTGCCTGTAGTGTCAAAAATTTTAGAAAAACATGTTTGTAAACAAATAAATGAATTTGTAAATGTCTCTAATATTCTGCCAAGTTGTCAATCCGGTTTTCGTAAAAATTTTAACACAACAACTAGCATGATTGAAAGGGTCAACAATATACGACTAAACGAAGATTCAAAGCACATGACCTGTATGGCCGTACTTGATTTCAGCAAAGCCTTTGATACTATTAATCATGATATGTTGTTGGCAAAATTGCAATACTTTGGTTTTTCAAGGAAATCTATAGACTTCTTTGGTTCTTATCTCTCAAACAGAGCTCACTGTGTATCAGTAAATACAAATGGTACTGTAAGTAAGTCGAAATATCTGCCTTTAACAGCCGGAGTCCCCCAGGGTTCTATTTTGGGACCCTTGCTCTTTTCTCTATATGTCGCGGATATGAATAATTGCATACATAATTCCAAACTGCAACAATACGCAGATGATTCTCAAATATACATGCCAATTTCTATCTCTCAAATTGAGCAATCTCAGGAACAGTTTAATAGTGACATTAAAAATGTGAATAATTTTGCAGAGGATCATAATCTAAAATTGAACGCCTCGAAATGCTATTTGATTTTTTTTGGAAATAAAAATAATATTAAGAGTGTCACTGATAATTTTAAAATAAAATTAAACAATACTTTTCTTCCAGTGGTCAAAGAGGCAAAGATTTTGGGTGTAACGGTTGACGCGAATCTTTCATTTGAATCTCACATTAAAAATAAGATAAAACTAGCCTACATTCGCCTAAAAAATTTACATAATCTAAAAAACGTATTACCTTCAAAGACCAAGTATTATCTTTGTAATTCTCTCATTTTGTCTTTGTTAGATTACGGGGATATAGTTTATTCTGATTCTTTGTCTGGGAGGTTGGCGGGAACAATTCAAAAATTACAAAATAGCTGTATGCGTTTTTCTTACAATATACAATATCGAAATCATATTACGCCATACTTAAAAGAAAATTTAATTCTAAACATGAGAAACCGAAGGAAATCTCATATGTATAACCTTATATATAAAATTTTGAAAACTGGACAACTCCAATACTTAAATGATTTATTCACCACTTTTGATCATTTTCACAATACAAGACATGTCAACCGGTTTATAGTACCACAACACAAAACAGCCGGATTTCAAAAATCATTTTCTTATGTGGCTATTACATTGTGGAATGCTTTACCTAAATGTGTAAAAGAATTATCGCTTACTAAATATTCTAAATATATAAAGGATTTTCTGCTAAATTTGCAAAGTATATAATGTTATAATTATTGCATTTCTGGGTCTTTTTTTTAATCTGGTTTATCGTTCATAAAATATCTTTAAATCCAAACATGTTCATAGTAACTGGTCTTGCCTAAATGATTATCATTTTCATAGACTTCAACAAAGCTCAAATCATTTTTTTTTCCGACCTCTACCCGCCTCTCCGCGCTGCCTTGGATTGTATCCCTGCTCAATTAGTAACAATTATTAATTACATTTTGTTTAGTTTAATTGACTTTAACGGCCTGCACCACACACGCGCACCAGTGCGCTGTGCTACCGGTTATGAAATCGAGGTGCAGTCCGCATTACCACCATATTGTATTTGTTATAACTATTATCGATTTTTTTTTTCTTTGTAATTTGGTTGGTAATAAAACGTTTTTGAATTTGAATTGAATTTGAATAATGGTATACAGTCACAGGGTTAATTTAGAAACAACGCAACAGATAAAGGTTAGCTGTGTAGAACTGGTAGAACGAATATCATCCTGCCAACTACGTCTGAAGGCTCCTTTGCTGAATATTCATGTTTTATCTAAAAATACTGGAGTGTAAGATTATTGCGATTCGACATTTCTTGTATATTCACTCAAAAATTTCATTCTTTTTATTTAAATGTTGGATAATTCCATTAAATATTTCCGGTTACCTGTTTTCTCCCACCTGAATCGTATTTTACGGCACCAATTTCGCAGAGAAGAAAGATATTAATTAAAAAAACTCTGAGATCTTCATTTAAATTCTTTGTATAAACTAGACATTCGTAACGTATTCCTTTTTATCATATTAGATAAATTGTATCCTATATTTTACTCTTCATACAATCAGACATTTTGGTTCTGAATATTATTAACAAACATAGAAAAAGACTCCAAGTCTCGGTCTCATTAAATTATAATTTTACAATTCACAACAAACATGACACGTGTTTCGCCCTTTCGAGCATCATCAGACCTACAAACAACAGAGAGAACCTTAGTAAATAATCACACTCACAAATCCTAAAACAATAACTTACAAATAGAATAAAACACACTAAAGCACAACAAAACAAACAACTACTTATACATATTTGATGGACATTAAAATGAGGTTAAGTCTCACGTGAATAAACAAAATAAAATATTAAAAAAGTATTAAAAAAAGATTCATGTCTCTAGACGGGATCGAACCCAGACCACCCTAGTGAGACACCGAAGCAACCACCCACAGACCACTGAACTAGTCGAATAAAAGAACCAAAAACTCTCACTCTATGAATTAGTGAATGAAATGAAGGTTGCCTACAATTATTATTACATTAAATTGTTAAATATTAGGGTTGGTTCAAAATTAAAAACATCGTTAACGCAAGTGAGAATGGGACTTTTTATAGCTTTGGTTATTTCCATTTTTTCTAGAAGGTCAAGCTTTTTCCCCTTCGGACATTCATGTAAAACATCAACGTCAGAAATGGAAAATTCATGACCTGACTCCAACAAATGATTGGCAAAAGCCGAAACAGTCTCAGTTACATCCGATTTCTGAATTTGTTGACAAGGCTTAAATGTTCTCTCACCCTTGTAGTCTGGACACATTTCTAACAACCTTAGAATATTTTAACATGACAAAAGATAAATTATATCCTATGAACCCTAAAACACCCTTACTTTATGGCTTGCCAAAGATTCATAAAGATGGCACGCTTATGAGGCCAGTGGTTTCATTTATCGATTCCCCATGCTACAAACTTTCAGCTTGGCTAAATAGAGTTCTTAGGGACGTAACGGGTTTTCATAGCACGTATTCTACCAGGAATTCCATCGACTTTGCCAATCACCTGAAAAACGTTGATATTCCGCACCATGCATTATTAGTTTCATTGGATGTTAAGAATTTGTTTCCTAGTGTGCCTCCCGCAGACTGTATTCAGTTGGTAAGGGATTTATTGGCGAGATCTTCTTTGCCACAGTTACTCGTTGATGGCCTCACTTCTCTTCTTACCTTAGTTTTAGACCAAAATTTTTTCAAATTTAATGGACAGTTATATAGGCAATGGTCTGGGCTGGCTATGGGTTCTTGTTTGTCGCCATTTCTGAGTGAGGTTTTCATGAACAATTTGGAAAACAGGATAATGAATAGTTATTTTGCCTCCCTCCTTTCTAACAGCATATAAAAGATACGTGGATGATATTTGCATTGTGTGGAATGGCAACAGAAATCAGTTGGAAGAGTTTTTACAATTCGTTAACTCCTTGCATCCTAAAATTGAGTTTACATTGGAAATGGAAGATGAAGGAAAGCTACCCTTTCTTGACCTTTTACTATCTCGGAAACACAGTAGGATAGAGTTTGAGGTTTACCGGAAAACATCGTCCACGGATAATGTTATTCAGTATGCTTCAAACTCTCCTTACACACATAAATTTGCCGCGTTCAACTCCTTTTTCTATCGTTTGTGTAATTTACCATTATCAAGGGAAGCGTTTACTAAGGAGCGTCATATTATAATGCAGATTGCTATGAATAACGGTTTTCCTTTGGAGTCCATCACCAAATTATATTACAAATTTATAAACAAGTACAAAATGTCCTATACTGTCATAAATTCAAAACTTAGCGATGAGACAAATTTTTTCAAGTGCATTACTTTTTTCGGAAGTATTTCTCTCCAATTGGCAAAATTTTTTAAAAATATTAAAAATGTCAATATTTCATTCAAAACAGTAAATACTCTCAAGAGACATTTAGTAAGGACAAAGGACACAACCGATAAATTGTCCAGATCTGGGGTTTATGCACTAAATTGTAGCGAATGTTCCACGACCTATGTGGGACAAACAGGTCGAAAAATTTCCACAAGGGTGAGAGAACATTTAAGCCTTGTCAACAAATTCAGAAATACGGATGTAACTGAGACTGTTTCGGCTTTTGCCAATCATTTGTTCGAGTCAGGTCATGAATTTTCCATTTCTGACGTTGATGTTTTACATGAATGTCCAAAGGGGAAAAAGCTTGACCTTCTAGAAAAAATGGAAATAACCAAAGCTATAAAAAGTCCCATTCTCACTTGCGTTAACGATGTTTTTAATTTTGAACCAACCCTAATATTTAACAATTTAATGTAATAATAATTGTAGGCAACCTTCATTTCATTCACTAATTCATAGAGTGAGAGTTTTTGGTTCTTTTATTCGATTAGTCCAGTAGTCTGTGGGTGGTTGCTTCGGTGTCTCACTAGGGTGGTCTGGGTTCGATCCCGTCTAGAGACATGAATCTTTTTTAATACTTTTTTAATATTTTATTTTGTTTATTCACGTGAGACTTAACCTCATTTTAATGTCCATCAAATATGTATAAGTAGTTGTTTGTTTTGTTGTGCTTTAGTGTGTTTTATTCTATTTGTAAGTTATTGTTTTAGGATTTGTGAGTGTGATTATTTACTAAGGTTCTCTCTGTTGTTTGTAGGTCTGATGATGCTCGAAAGGGCGAAACATCTGTCATGTTTGTTGTAAAATTATAATTTAATGAGACCGAGACTTGGAGTCTTTTTCTATGTTTGTTATTAAAACTAGGTCTCTTTGAGCAATATGGACAATTTCTTCGATTTTTTTTTTCTGAATATTATTATTTTTTCTGATATGTTGCTTGAATATGTTTCGTGTGATTAAACTCCATTTTCTCTAATGCTGCAGTAGCTTGACTTTATGACTTTCTTTTAATGCCTTCGACACCCTCATTAGTACATTATTGTAGTCAGTCGGTAACCTTTCTCCAGTGGCGGCTCGCGGGTGAAAAAGTAAGTGAAGTGCAAATGAAGCAAGAAAATATCGCAATAATTTTTTTTCCAGAAATTTTTTATATTTGGAGGGGTAGAATATTTTTTACGACTTACCTAAATTTTGTATACTAAATCAATTCTCTTATCCTTCATAGCAGCAAATTTATTTATAACATCCTCATAAAATGGATGAGTTGCCCTAATCTCCTTCAGAAATTCCTTTTGAATTGAATTATTGCCAAGAGAAGTAAGTCTTTCTTGAGATATTGTATTTCTTAAATAAGTTTTTACACATTTGAAATAAGAAAAACTTCTTTCCACTGAAACACATGTCGACGGTATTGTCAAAATAAGGGAAAACAATTTATATGCTTATATAGCGATATATTCCAATTACTCTCATTTACAAAAATAAGACCAAGCTCATTTTTAAGTCGTTGACTTTTGGAAAATATTTCCCCATATAACTGTAACAAATTTTCAAATGGGCCGTTTTAGTTTAAACTATATTCGGAAAATTTAGCAGAACCTGCCAAACATGAAAAAGTAAGTTTTTCACACTCTTGAAATCTTAGTGTCATTTCCATTAAAATTTGGTCCAATATTTCATAAAAAAAAGTTTTATACTTAGACCTAATTTCTTCAGGTGAAAGCTTAGTAAGCTCACGTTTGTAATGATTTATTTCTGTAATAGAATTTGCTTTATCAAACATGGTATTAAAAAAATGTTAATTTCTTTTTTTACAGAGCTCCTCACGACAGCGTTTTATATTGGATATGCAAAACTGAATGTCAAGCGATTTTTTTTGAAGAACGTCAAATAGTATGTCCGTGATTGAGAAAATGACATTAAACACTAATGCCAGAAAAAAACGTTCATCTCACCTAAAAATCTTTTCGAAAGGCGGATTGATTTTTCACCAGATTTGTCACAGTTTGTAATAAATTCAAAGACGTCTTTTAGTTTATTCCAGTCTTGAACAATCACATTTACTAACTTCGAATTTGAAGTTGTAACAACACCATAAATAAATATAACACAAAACAGTCAAGTTAACTGCATAGGAACACCCCGGTTGCAGCGAAATCCGCGAAAATAAAAGTAAACAACCACCGCAAACTGAACGATATGTGGCTGTAGGGTACTGCGCCTCCAATTCACCGAGATCGTTGTATGGCGCTGGGCTCGACGTCATCGGATACGCGTTGTCATGGCAACATAGTTGGAAAATCGTAAACTAAACATAGCACTTCCAGCAAAGTCAAAGCGGTTTGCGCCACTGTTATAGTTGTTATAATAAAGTTTGATTGAAAATTTTAAAAAGACATGCCGCCAACGGTCAAGTAAAATATTTATTCGAGATGTACAGTTTATTTTTTACCAATCAGGTGAATAAATGAACGTAAAAACTAAAATTTTAAGAGATATGTAGTAAATATAGTTAGATGTTTGCTTGTTTATTTTTCCTGGTGAAGTAGCAATTCACCTACTTCACCTGAATAGCCGCCACTGCCCTTCTCTAAGCTGCTGCTTTTCCAACTCAAAAAATGCCAGCACATTTAAAATTAATTATTGAGCCTGTTGATTATATTGTGAAATTTTCGAATAAATGACAATATTATTTTGACACTGACATTGATGAACAACTTAAAAAGAAATATAAGAAAATGGCGTACAGGTAAACCCTATTACGTTTACTTTAGTTCTGGAATTGACTGGACAAAGAAGCCAGCTTATATACAATAATAAAACCTATGTTTTAATGGTCTTTTGGTATTATGTAACATTTCCAGCAACAATTTGAATGAATCGGGTTGAGTAGTATATATTTTAATTTTGAGACATCCCACAGAAAGTAATCCAGTGGGGGACAAATCTGGTTATCGTGCGGGCTACTCAATAGAATCCTTCGACCGGAAAATGTTTCGTCAAGAAACTCATACACACGCAAGTCTCAGAGCGAAGGTGCTCACATTTGCAGGAAAAACGATTTTAATTATACAATGTTTAATTATATCTCACATTTATCCGGATCATATACTCAACTTTTCGATTAGTATTGAATGTCTAGTCGAAACGTTGTAAGGAAATTAACAATACAGAGAACGTAAGTGCGGCGAGTAACTTCTTTTCAAGTTATACACAGGCTAGTAAGCTTAAAAATGTCTTATTCACTAATCGGTAAGGATCCATTAAAAGCTTGAGCTCTACTAATGCAATGTATTTTCTCATATCAGAAATTATAGTCTTAATAATTACTATAATAAATCAATCGTAGTTTTTTTGGATCTCGCAAGTGCTTCCGACACCATGTGTCATCGTAAGCTTCTATAAGATAATATCTTATAACAAAGTTGTAAATGGAAACTAGTTTTTTTCGATTAGGTCACACACTTACTCAAACTATAGATAAGATAAAGTTAGGAAGAGGGTTTTTCCGTATATTTAGGCTGCCTCTACTATAATTAACGTATTATAAGCGATAGAAAAAAAAACCTTAAATTCAAAAGTTGTAGGACATTTGAATTTAAGGTTAATTTAAAGTAATATTTTCTAATTCCTTCAAGCGATTTAAATAAACTTTTTTTTGTTTTAAAGGTACATTATTAGACTTTATTCGTGGGCAGAATGTTTGACATTAAACACATTTAACGTCAGTATACAGGGTGATTCAAACACACGTGTTTTTTACCCAAAATCTAACTACATTTCTGAGTTAAACAGAAAACCCAAAATTTTGCTTATCATGTCAAATGGTAGCTCCAATTTTGCTTTAAAACGTCCTTTTTAACAATCTTTCCTAACTTGTTCCGTTTTTGAACGACAGAGATTTGAAGGGCTTTGAAACAAAAAAGCATCGATTGTCGTCTGTCACTCACAATGTTCAATAGTATATTCAAGGTTTTATACTTAAAAACTTTTTAAAATGTTATCACAATGCCCAGTGCAAGCAAGTGGCTTATCACCTGAATTGTGGCTAAAAAGTTTTATATTAAACAAAGTGCTTTATCAAGAGCATGGCACAGATATCAAAATAGTGATTCAGTGCAATATAACCGTGGAGGAGGTGCTGTGAAAAAAACAATCCCTAGGACAGATAGATACATTGTACGTCGAGCTCTTTCCGAGAGGACTATAACGTCTACAAAAATTATAACTCATGTCCAGGTAAACTACATCCAGACAACAATCGGACTCGCGTATGGTGCCAAACAGGACACAGATGCGAAGAAAACTGTTCCTTAGATCGAATTCCGTTTGGAGGTGATTCTGTAACAGGGTGGGGAGGAATATTTACAGGTGGTCGAACAAATTGACAGTTCTTATCAATCGGTCTGTAAACGCATTTCGTTATTTAGAGATTTTGAAAAATAGCATACCTCAAGTGGCTGACAATTTTTTTTATGTGGACGATAATATTAGACCATATAGTGCAGAAATAGTTAACGAATTTTTCGAAAATCATCAATATAACAGAAAGGGTTTTTCTAACCGGTAAGTTAAAAATATATATTTCTTACCCCATTCATGGCGCTCGACGTTTCCAGTCACAAACGGTTGAAAATCGTGTCCACCTTTTTCCAGGGGCCAAGCAGATTCTTGATTCTGTCCGCCACCATACCTATAACATTATAACGTAATCACAACGCGTTTAATTTTATTTTAAGGTTTTTTGTAAATCATGTAATCATGTTCTTCTAAACCTTCCGAGTAAAAATGCATAATTAATCTGCTCACTTTTCTTACCAGTGTACCCCAGTGGCAATCTCGATGCAATCAGTGGGAGATATGTGGTCGTTTAATGAAATCCACCTTAGATTGTAACATTTAATAGTATCTTGCAAGGTGTAAAGATGTAGGTAAAGTCTCGCCCGGTCCATCCATTCCAAACAGATAGACCCGTCCTTCCTTTCGTCTCGTGGTAAGCATGGTAAGACATTATCGTAGTTTAAACTGGTACCTAATTTTGCACTTACTATTTCTATTCCTAAAATGATCATAAAAAATAAGTGTATAAATTGATCCTAGATAGCTTTGTTTGAATCTCACGCATCATATCATCCGTGAAATTTGCGAGTGAAAAATTGCGACAGCGATAATTGAATCGTTCAAACCCATATAATATTTATAATATTGATTGCAGTAAATTATGGAATTTTTTATGTTACCTTATAAGAGAAATACATTTCTGAAACAAAAGGGTTTGTCTGTATCTAAGATACTTTTCCGTATCTAGGGTACTTTTTTAAGTTATAAAATACAGTTCCTTTTAAAAAGTATCTAAGATAATAGCTGCTGTTTGCCAACAAATAAAGGAACTAAAATACAGTGAAATCTTTAAATGTATTGTTTTTAAAAATATGTATCTTTCTGCCTGTTCGCTGACTAGTAAGTTTGTCGTTTAGTTCAACTTTTTTCTTTTTCTTACCGGCGTTTTAGTTTATGTTTATAATTTAAGGGTTTTAATACTCGATGTACTTATTTATATGTAGCATTGTAAAAAATAATAATTATTATTATTTAACATAGAACGAAAGCTTTTACGGTTGTGTTCAATTAAGAAATCATGGTTCTTGGGATTAAACCGTATCAAAATGAAATTACTTTCCGACGTTTCGTCTTCGATTGCACGAGGTATATTCAGGGATCTTTATTTCACGAGATCGGAACATCGAATGAGCTCGGACTACTGAAGCCCGTACCTCTATTAAAATTGTTAAGGATGCTTATAAATTCGAATACATTCTCTAATTTTCCGTTTATAGAGTCCCGAAACCGATGCAAGAACTTTGGTTTCTTTTACATTTATGACATGTTCAGGAATCATCACATCACCACAGGAACAAGGAATTGCACATACTCCTTCCGTTTGGAAAGGAATAATGTCTTTCGGCGATCACAAACATTGTCCAATTTTCTTGCGTGTATTGAAGATTGTACGTATGTTGGACCGGCGAAGTAACATTACAATCTTGTCTGTGGTTCCGTGTATAAATGAAAGTACTACACTTCCTATCGGTAATTTATTATTAGTATCATTTCGTGGAGTAGGATTATTATATTTTCTAATTGATCGTCTAATATCAAAATTGGTAAATAACTTTCAAATATTCTTAATAATTACGGAGATACGGGCTTCGGTCTACATCATATGCGAAAACCGATCGTTACACCGAGTCACGCTTCGGTAAACACAGGTCGACTATAAATAGCCGGCCTGGGCCCCTCCGAGCTGGTACCACCCAAAGAAGTGCGGCAGCCTGCAGCTGCCAGTACTTCTTCAGGAGGACTGACAATGGATCAGTTCCAAAAAGCCATGAAAGAAATGGCAGACTTCTTAATGAAGGAAATCCAGAAGATGATTATAGAGGCCCTAAAACCCAGAAATGGCGGAAAATAATCTCGTAATACCAAAAACTCTAAAGATAGTGTCGTGGAATGTAAACGGTATTAGACAGAGAAAAATAGAGATAATACAGCTAATCTCTGAAAGGACACCTGATATTCTGGCACTGCAGGAGAGCAGAATAGGCAGGGCAGAAAGGTTCTCTATCCCAGGATACGAAACCTATAGATACGACAGAATCGTAAACAATGGCGGTGGCGTAGCGCTCCTCGTGAAGAGGACACTCCCATACCACCAGAGAGAAGATTAAACACTCCTCTGCGTATAGGCCCCCTAGAGGGGACCTATTACAGGAAGACATAGACGATTTGCTAAGGTGTAGACACTCCCGGATCATCTTAGGTGATTTGAACTGCAAAAATCCGTAGTGGAACAGCACTACGCAAGACAGGAACGGTCAAAGACTCCTGGACTTCACTGAAGCCCAGGGGAGTACAGTCATAAGACCAGACAGGCCAACGTTTCTACCAAGAAACCAAGGCACTCCTCAGGTGCTAGATATAGCAATCCTAAAGAACATTGTCCATGACTTTGAAATCGAAACCCTAGAAGAAGGGACGTCGGATCATAATCCGATCGAGCTATTTCTGGGTAATGATGATAGGGCACAGGAAACCACAATAAGGAAGCAGACAAATTGGCGGTCTTACCAAACAAAGGGTCCAAGACAAAATCGAAATCGCAGCCGTTAATGACTCCCAGAAACTAGAAAGGGCCGTACAGACTCTTGAGACAAAAATACTGGAAGGTTTCCGCGAAAGCACAGTAATAGTCACAACCCCATACTCACAGCCTGGGAGCGATATACCTCACGATCTGAGAATTCTCATCAGAGAGAATAGACGACTCAAGCGTGCCTACGGACGGAGGTACCTTAAGCAGAACCGAATAGCCCTAAACAGGCACTCAACTAGGTTGAGAGATGCACTTAGGGAGACAGAATGTAGAGTAACAAACTCCGTGAACTAGACACCAGAGATAAAACTGCATGGCAGATGCAGAAAAATCTTAAGAAAGAACACCAATGCCCTAGGTAGGGGGTATGGCTTACACAGACCAAAAAAAGGCGGAAGCCTTGGCGGACACTCTCGAGCATGAGTGCCGTCTAAACCACCATCCGCTAGAAAATGATCAACGTGAAGTTGAAATAATTAATGGCTGCAGAAGTCTAAATGACACAGAAACTCCTGCTACGGTAGAACATCCGGCGACACCTCAGGAGATCGAAGGGATCATAAAAAGCCTGAAGAGGTGAAAAGCTCCAGGCAAAGAAGGAATTACCAATCAGATGTTAAAGCAACTTCCTAGAAAAGGAATTGCTGCAGCATAACAAACGCGGTTATGAGACTGGACCACTTCCCCAACAGGTGGAAGCATGCGGAAGTAGTAATGATTGGTAAAACAGGGAAAGACGAACGAACTTTCCCCCAAAACTACAGACCGATAAGCCTACTGCCCGCACTCAGCAAACTCACTGAAAGAATCTTGATTACCAGTATCAAAGATGAAACAGCAGCCCTAGACATAATCCCAAACGAACAATTTGGCTTCAGAAGCGGACATCACATCGACATGCGGAAGTTAGTAGTGACTAGTGCAAAAAAATAAGCAACTAAAAAGTGCTTACGAATTTAATTTTGCAAAAATAACCAATTTCAAGATGGTCTATGTTTGAATTGTGAATGTAGATGAAATAAAATTTCGGTAGTGCAAACAATTAAACAACAACAGTGCTAACGAACTTAATTTTGAAAAAATAACTGAATTCAGGGTAAGCAGTCGCAATTTGCCAGAACTTAGTATACGACCAACTAGTAAAGACAAAAATAAAGAGGTTTATCGAAACTTTGCAAAAGTATTTACGATTTAGTTAACTGGATATGTGGTTGTGAAGTCTCTAACTCATTTTACTGTTATGTTTGTTTCTTGTTTTCTAAGGACTCGTCGGACTCATTATGGTGCAAGACCGGTATTAAAGACTTAAAACACTTAAAAGAAAAATATAAAAACATGCGTTTTCTGCAGATCACATGAAATGTTCTGTGAACTATGCTACGGTCGGAAGTGTTGATATTCGCACTCAGCTAGACACAGCTTATAGAAAATCTCTTAGAGATTTTAATGAATTTAATGTATCCAAAAATCGTTATATTTTAAACAAAATTATACATTGCATAAACTTTTGTGGGGCATTCGAGCTGGCACTACGTGCTGTTGAGGAGCTGGGCCATGACAGACTATCCGCTTTAGCAATGTTACGTATCGAGAAATCGTTTATAAAAGGAATGTGCGTGCAATTTTAACGAACGTGTCATTCAACAATTTTCCAATTCTAAAGAACGAAGAGTAGACCTGAACTGCAAGAGAATTTAAAGCTCAATTTAAAGATAAGATATTTATTTTTATTTTAAGTATGCCTACTTTTAAATTTTTTATTAACCTCCCAATAAAATTCACCACGAGCCGCCACTGATAGTACATACTACAATGTTTAACCTAAAGGTGAAATAAACCAGTATTTTGTTATTTATTTTACAAATGTAAATATAAATTTACAATTGTGATTTGTGCACTTAATCAATTTTTAACCAAAATTTAGTATAAATATTAAGGACTAAGCCTTATCTACCTACTCAAACAGAAAGTATTATTAAGAATATTATGACTTCCAAATTAGGTATGAATAAATTGATATTTTGCTAAATTTAAAATGTGGCTAAAACACTCGTATGTAAGGCCAATAACCAAACAAAAAAAAAATTAGTGTTCTTCGCTTTTTTTTGGGCTAAAATATAGGAGAAATAAAAAAGATTTTTTGAGACTTACCTTCGTTATTAAATATTTTCATTATCCTTTTATTTTTGTTAAACTTGATTCTTTCGAAATAAGACTTCGCTAAGATTTTCTGATGATATAAGAAATAGGCGCAGAATATTAGGACTACAATAGTAATAAATAGAAACACCACGAAGACCTTTATTTTATAATCGTTTGACTTCTTTTTTCGTATCTGCTGTGGTAGACTCTAGAAAAAAGAACTGAATTTGTAAAACAAAGCAAAAATGAATATGCCTGAAGATTTAAGTTTATGGTTAGGTTCTAATTGTAATGAAAACATAAAAGGTTTTATAACATAATTAAACGATGTAGGTAGAGAGATGTGAGAATTAAAAAATAAAATAAAATAATGGTTTTGGTTTTATTTCATATAATACCTGTTTTATATAGAGTAAATGCACTTGAAAAAATTTAGACTTCTGTTATTACGATTCTTGAAGTTATGAAAATCTAAAGCTTTTTATGTTTGCATCTTTTTTTCTCTGAGATATTCTTAGAATACCTGATTCAATATACACATTCAACACAACATAACATTTTAGAAATATTTATAATTAACTGCAAAAGTTATGGTACGAGCGGGGATCGAACCCGCACCTCTGGCTCACTAGTCTATTGCTCTAACCAATTGCGCTATCGTACCACTGATAAGCAATCCGTTAGAACTTGTACATATTCAAACCCACCAGTACCATAACTGTTGTTGACCCTACTAAATATGCTAACCTTATTCCGCGGCGTTCCTGACTGGACGTCAGATCTGACATCGCTATTAGTGATCCAGAGGTGCGGGTTCGATTCCCGCTCGTATCATAACTTTTGAGGTTGATTATAAATATTTCAAAAATAAAAATTTCATATGGACATAACGTAAAATTATAAATTTAGTCATATGGACAGTACCTAATAGCGATGACAGATTTGACGTCCAGTCAAGAACGCGGCGCCATAAAGTTAGAATATTTGGCAGGATCAACAATGGATATGATACTGGTGGGTTTGCATATGTACAGGGTGTCCGGATTTGGTTGCAAAAGCAGGGTATCTCGCTTATTTTTAAAGATAGAACCTTGCGGTTTTCCCGAACCTGAGCTAATTTTTTGTGAAACTCATGAAGCCGTAAACAAAATTTTCATAGCCTTCTTCGTTTATGAGATACAGGGCGAAATAGAAAATTTTACATTTTGGGACCCCCCTCGTATCTCGGTTATCCTTTAACTTAACGCAAAGGGAAAAATTGCTGCTTATGGAGTTTTTTACGCTAGATCCAGTGGCGTGGTCATATTTTTCGTTTGAGCTGTTATTTTTTAGATATGACCCAAAGTTGTGTTTTTATAAATGGGACACCCTGTATATTTGTCTAGAAATTGATTTGTCCTTTTAAAAGCTTCTCAAAAATATATAATAGTAGGGGTCTATTTTAATAAACAACAACAAAAATCCTAATTTTTATAATTATCATCCCAAATTTTGCAGTAGCCCATGCAAAACGATGCCGTTTTCTTTTGTTTTCTTGGAAGCAAATGACATTTCCCAATTTTGTACGCGTATATAAAATATAGCGCTAGTTTTTTGCATTTTTTTATTGTGTAAAAATATATTTGTATTATTATGGAAGAAAACCAAACTTTCGAACATTATGAGAAGTACGATATGTTAGCTCGTTTTATATTAAGTAATAAAAATGTTGAAGCGGCTTCTGAGATGTATTTTAATAGGTAAATAGTTCATTTCTAGGTATGTTGAAATACTATTGCTTAATTTTTATTTAGATATTCAGAAAGGAGGCAATAATATATCCACTTTTTATCGGATAAAAAAGAATTTACTTAATCACGGATCATTTATCAAACCTCGTATGAAAACATATAATAAAGAAAATCGGGAGGCAGAGAAAATTACGGCTTTGGCTAATGCAGAAGCTTACCCTACAAACTCTTGTAGGGCCAGTGAAAAGAGCATAGGGATTCCAAAAACTAGAGTTCAAGAAATTCTAAAAAAGCACAAATACCACCCATACAAATTTAGGCTCGTGCAGCACTTACAGCCAGGGGATGCAGAGCGTCGGGTAGTCTTCTGCAATTGGTTTCGAGAAAGATGCGATATGGTTAGAGATTTTGAAAGGAAGGTTATATGGTCAGACGAAGCACATTTCAGTAATTCTGGTATACTCAATAGGCACAATAGTAGATTCTGGTCCCAGGAAAATCAACACCAAATATTTCCCAGAAGACAGCAGGGCAGGTTTGGTCTAAGTGTGTCCTGCTTCATATTAGGAACACATATAAAATTTTATATATTTGAGGGCAATCTAACAGCCAATCGCTATATAGAAATTTTAGAGGCAGCTATACCTGAATTACTTGACGAGAAAATTTTCGCTATTTACAAAATCATCCCGTTATTTTGTTTAATTCCCTAAAACGAATACGAAAATTGTGCGAAGCATGCATAGAACAAAATGGAAATCAGTTTGAACAATTCTTTTGATTTCCTTGGTTACTGTGGTTCTTATACGACAGTTGATTTTTGCTGAAAGGCTTGTTACATAATAATTTATTACTGTTTTGTTCTTGTGTTACATAAATCTAGGTAGGTGGTACTTTTTTGGTGCGAAATTATCAATACATATTTTGATAAATAGATCTAATTACCTATTTATTTTGATTTATTGTTAGGATGTAGATATTGTTAACGACTTTAAATAAAAGGCAGCATATTTTGCACGGCCTACTGCAAAATTTGGGATGATAATTATAAAAATGAGGATTTTTGTTGTTGTTTATTAAAATAGACCCATACTATTATATATTTTTGAGAAGCTTTTAAAAGGACAAATCAATTTCTGGACAAATATACAGGGTAAAAAAACACAACTTTGGGTCATATCTAAAAAATAACAACTCAAATGAAAAATATGACTACGCCACTGGATCCAGCGTAAAAAACTCCATAAGTAGCATTTTTCCTTTTGCGTTAAGTTAAAGGATAACCGAGATACGAGGGGGGTCGCAAAATGCAAAATTTTTTATTTCGCCCTGTATCTCATAAACGAAGAAGGCTATGAAAATTTTGTTTACGGCTTCATGAGTTTCACAAAAAATTAGCTCAGGTTCGTGAAAACCGCAAGGTTTTATCTTTAAAAATAAGGGAGATACCCTGTTTTTGCAATCAAATCCGGACACCCTGTACAGGGAGTGCCAAATTCGAGGCGTATCATTGGGATTTCGGAAACTGTAAGAGATACAAAGTCGGTTAAACTACGGCAAAGGCATGCCAATCAAAATGCCGCCTTAAAAGTTTTAAAATTCCGAATATTTCCGAAGATATTCGAAAAAAACCAAATATCCGCGAATCCGTTTTTATTATCTTCTGACTCTATTTGAAGTGGTATGACAAAATAAATTCCACATTCTCGTTGTTAACTTTTCTGCTTCATAAGATGGCGTTGCTAGATTTTCAATCCGACGTTTCATTTTTTCGCAACCATCATCAACTTTGTCTTTGTTAAACAGGAAAAAAAATTCCATTTTATGCTTAATTAACTTTAATTTAAATTCTAAATTCAATGACATAACACACTTGACATATTCGACGTTTCGAGCCAAAAATCCATCATCAGTCCTAGTTTCTTATGATGGCAATGGAACGAAACGTCTGATCAAAAGCCTGAAGACGCCATCGTGTAGAGACGGAAAAATGGCCATGAAAATGTCGAATTTATTTTGTTCTACTTCTTTAAGTAAAATAAAAAAAAAATTGTTAAAATTTATGTGTTGGCAATTAATTGTCAGAAGTCAGAATTTGAAATTTGATTTTATAATGAATTTATTTAAAAAAAAGTTGAAAAATTATATATTAATAATATTATATTAAATATTTTCACTAAAAACTAAAAAATGTAGGAATCACAAAAATTTTACAAATTTAAATTTGAGAAAAATGAACTCAAATACATTACTAAATATTTAACAAATACATGAAAGTAGCAAAAGTATAAACATTACAACAAGTATTCAAATTGAAAACCGTTTGCTTGAATACACTTTTGGGTTAATCGATTAATTTTGTAAATTGCGCGTTGAATGGTTCTTACTCGTATAGCTCTTATTTTTCTCAATAAATTATAACGCAGTTATTCGATATTTTCGGGCAAAATATAATAGATTTTGCAAAAAAACCCAGAGTTTAGTAATCTAAGGGGATTAAATCCGGGCTTCTTGCTGGCCAGCGTACAACCCTTTGATTCCCAATCCATTTACCAGGAAATAAAAGATTGAGAATCTCTGTCACTTCTCTTCTATTATAGGGAGGAGCACAATCTTGTTGTCACCATAGATTTCTTAATACTTCTTCGTTCGATAAGGCATGTAAGGTTTCTTATTTCATTCTCTCATTCTCATTATTTCTTGCTCTATGTAAGGTGACCATCCAAAAAAAATGGGCCAATGATTTTGTTACGCCACATTCCCACCCATACACTAAACGATTCCTTGTCTTAAGGTCTCAGTTCTTGATTTTGTCGCGGATTATTCACAGACCAATAATGTTCATTGTATCGGTTAAATATTCCGCACGTGGAAAAGGTGCATTCGTCCGTCCAAATTATTTTATTCAAAAAATCACCAACTTCTAATTTATTTTGCATCCAACGACAAAATTCTAGACGTCTTTCAAAATTACCAGGCCTTAAAGTTTGACTCACGTGACTTTTGAATGGCTTTTTTGTACCCATGCAATCCAAGAGTTCGCAAAATTCTCATGCGTGGAATTTTCAAATAATCTTCATTTGCTCTAAGAGATGATCTAGGTGCATTTTCGACCTATAATATAGAAATTAGTAAATAACTAGTTACCTTTTATAGTCGAATGCGGTCTTATCGTGCGGGTCCAAAGGTCACCAACATTATGAATCAAATCAGAAAACACAGTGAATACCAAAATGTTGTGTGATTCTTTTATCGAGCTATTAAATCTCGATGGGCTATTTACAAATATACAGGGAGAAAGAAAATAGTTTTTTTTATTATATTACGCAATATTATTAAGATAGCCACTTAATATTATTTTATATATTAAATCTCGAGGGACTAAATAAGAAAATTCGCTAAATCTGTATTTGGTTAAAATTTTTTGGTTGGCAAAAACAAAAATACACAAAATGGCAAGCGCCTTAATAAAGTCGGAAGACGGTTCGAATCAGTGGAACAATCAGGATGTGTTCTGTTTATATAGCCACTTAATGAAAGTGAGATCACCAAAAATTATGAGCTCCGCTTGACCTAAAAATCTAACCACTTATACAATGTCATTTATTTCAATGCGGGCCACCCCTATGCAAAGAAAACTTGTTTTTTTTGTATTGTCATAACAAAAGATAATTAGTTATTACTTCCCTCGTGAGATTTTTTCAGCTCTTTACGTTTAAGGGTCCCTAGATGCCGGAAAACATATTTTCTCAATTACGTCTGTCTGTAGCTATGTCTGTCCGTCAGTCTGTCTGTTCGCGGCATAGCTAAAAAACTATTTATCCGATTTCTTCAAATTTCAGTCTAAAATTAAGAGCCATGCATGCAAAAAATACGGGCTATATATATATATATATATATATATATATATATATATATATATATATATATATATATATATATATATATATATATATATATATACAGGGTGGCCCATCGAAAACGTACCGCAAGGCATAACGGCCAGGGTAATTTTTTTTTCAAAAAATCCAAAAACACATCAATTTTGTTTGTGAGGGGGACAACTTTTGCCCTTAAAATGATCGCAAAATTTTCAACCCTCTAAGCGGGGGTGTCATCCCCCAAACTTTTTCAAGTGGGAAGAGGGGTCAAGTGGTACCGAAATGAAAAAGGCTTTCTATTCTCTATACATTCCCGCTTTGGTTTTGAAAATCGGTCAAGTCATTTAGAAAATATGAAGGATTGAAATTTGAAAAATACATTTTTCAAAAAACGCATAAATTGAATTAAATAAAAAAAAACTTACCGTATTAATGAAGCAAATGCTGAAAATGTTGCCCGTCGACCTCCATACAGTAATACAAATTAGCTTCAAATCGTTCTCGAACATTCTGAAGAACTTGAGGGGTCACTTCGCGACAAACGTCAATAATTCGTGTTCGCAGATCTTCTAATGAGGCAAGTGGAGTGCTATACACTTTACTTTTTATGTGTCCCCATAGAAAAAAGTCTAAAGGAGTCAAGTCGGGTGACCGGGGAGGCCACTCAATGGCACCCCTTCGTCCTATCCACCGCCCGGGAAAGTTAGTGTTTAAATAATTACGCACATTTTGAGAGTAATGTGGAGGTGCACCGTCTTGTTGAAATATCAGTTCCGCTTCAACGTATCCAGGATTATTTTCGATGATGTCAGTTAGGGCTGGGTCGATGGTATTTTCCAGTAAATCTAAGTACATATCACCTGTTAGAGTTCCAGGAAGAAGAAAAGAACCCACAATAGAATTTCCAAAAATACCAGCCCACACGTTCAATTTCTGAGGATGTTGTGTGTGCACCTCGTGAAATACCCTGGGGTTGTTCTCAGCCCAGTACCGACAGTTATGCCGATTAACTACACCGTTCAAAAAGAAAGTGCACTCACCCGAAAAACACACATTAAATAGAAAATTATTATTATTGGCCACTCGTTCACTAATAGTTTCACAAAATTGCAAGCGGCGATCAAAATCGTCTTCGTTGAGTTCTTGTACCAACTGAATTTTATACGGGTGGAAATGGTGTTTTTTCAATATTCTTTGGACACTTGTACGATTCACGCCGGTCTCATTGGCTAATTTTCTTGTACTCAGCGTACTATCCATGGCAACTTGGCCCAATACAAAGACCTCCATAGCTTCATTTACTACAGGATTTTCCATCTGTCTCTTTTTATTCATAAGGGATCCAGTTTCGCGAAATTTTGCTACTAACTCGCGAACAATTTTGCCGGAAAGGTGTTTTTCAGGATGTCGTTCATTAAATATCTGCGCAACCCGATTGCCACATTCATTATTTCATTCATAAGTTCGATTATTTCCACTTTTTCTGCAACTGAGTACACCATAATTATTGATAAAAAATTTAATGATATTGAGAAATTTAAACGCACAAGTTACAGAACGGCTATCTAGCAACTACCGCACCTGATCGTTGTGGCATGTCAAATCACTAAAATCAGCAGTAAACATCTAAAATAACAGGACAAAAATAGCGAATTGGTCGAAGGAATTTATCCTTATCATTTACTATACTTATACATTACATAATTTGTAAATAAACATTTTAAATTTCAATCCTTCATATTTTCTAAATGACTTGACAGATTTTCAAAACCAAAGCGGGAATGTATAGAGAATAGAAAGCCCTTTTCATTGCGGTACCACTTGACCCCTCTTCCCATTTGAGAAAGTTTGGGGGATGACACCCCCGCTTAGAGGGTTGAAAATTTTGCGATCATTTTAAGGGCAAAAATTGTCCCCCTCACAAACAAAATTGACGTGTTTTTGGATTTTTTGAAAAAAAAATTACCCTGGCCGTTATGCCGTGCGGTACTTTTTCGATGGGCCACCTTATATATATATATATATATATATATATATATATATATATATATATATATATGTGGCAAAAGCTCTGAGAATCAGTATAAGGAATGTACAGAAACTTGTGCATGAAAAAAAAACATAATTTACATCCAAAGAAGATTAAGAAATGTACAGGAAAAAATCCAAAGGCAAAAGACTTAAGTTACAATGCAAAAATGGATATTCATAATGCAATTTATGCAAACTTTTTAATATTATAGACTAAAAAATATCATTATCACTTAAAAAGTCCTCACCTTCTGAGTCGTCCTCAAATAGCGCAATGATCATTGGTGCTATTTCGACATCTAGAACTCGTTCTCGATTCCACCAATACCATATTAATTTCTCCGTATGTTGCACAGATTTCTTCCAGTACTCCGGCGTAATATAATTTAATGAATCGTTCACGTGTTTCGTATTATGATTTTGCCCCAGTCCATATTAATTCTATTGCGTTAAACTGGCAATGGTATGGCGGCAGTCGTAAAACCTCATGTCCATTTTCCCGTAATATTTCATCTACGGCATATATTGTTGGTTTTTTAATAGATTTTGCCATTAAAAGAAGTTCTAGTTTCAGCATATTGCGTAAAGGATTTTGTTTTTGTTTTATTAGCCAGTCATAAATATCACTTTTCTTCCAGGATGAAGTAGGTTGTTTATTTAAGATTCTTGAATGATAAGATGCATTGTCCAGAATGAAAGATGGAGCATCTTAATTTGGAATCAGTTGTTCTTTTAACCACTTTTCAAACAGTTCACTGTTAATATTATCATGGTAGTTCATACTTTTGGATGTTGAAGAAAACAGTAAACTTGCACCTGGGAGAAATCCTGTTGAAGAACCTGCATGCAAAATGATGAACGGTTTTCCCCTCCCACATCCCTTTTGATCTATTGACACTTATTAAAGACTCGTCCTGCCAAGATTTCGAACCACTTCCATTAGAAAATATTCAAGTCTTGTCTAAAAATACCACTTTTCTAAATTTTGAATTAACATTTTTCGTTTATTTCTTTAAAAATTGGATACGCTGACTTGCTATATGCGGAAACTCGCATAAAAATCTTGGATTACTTTTTATATCGAAAACCTTTATTAATTTTCACAACGATTTTTATCCAATTTCCAATATGCCTCAATTTTTTAAAGCTTCTTTTAAAACTTGAAGGGTTATATTAGTTTTTGATGTATATAAATGGTAAATTTCATTACGAACATCTATTTTTACATTGTCACTTAAGTCGTTTGTTTTTGGCTTTTTTCCTGTACATTTCTTAATCTTCGGTAGGAAATTATGCTTTTTTTCATGCACAATTTTCTGCACAGTCCTTATATCGATTTCCAGAGCTTTTGCTACTGTCTCCTGGATATTGGCCGGTGAGTTTTGATTTTCGTAATATTTTATTAGATTTAATACCATTTTTTTCGCTTGTGGATGCAAAAAACCCGAAAATTGTTTTCTGTTACTCATTTTGTCACTGACTTGTCAATCTGACTTTGAAGTGACATCGCTCATATAGTTTTACAACTGCTGGTGTTTATATGGTTATCCTCTTGTTTCATATGAAAATATCATAGGTCTATCTAATTCATCTTCCGGATTTTATGCGGAGGATATGATTACACGTAATAAAAGAAAAACAAACTCGAAAAGTTTGTCGTTGCTAAATCGTATGACCCGCACGATAACACTGCTTTTGACTATAGTGTGCTATATTAAGTTACAACATCTAAAATACGCTCTTCTTCTTCCTGATCCATTCGTTCGTTTTTCTTTCTCAGTTTTTCAAAACTCCATGCTCTGCTAAATTTTTGTCAAGTCTTGAAAAATGGAAAAATTCTGGTTGTTGCCTTTCAGGGTATTTCTGCAGATATCGTTGACTTCAAATTTGGGCATTTCTATGACATATGCGGGTCATATAACGTTTTTCTAAACACGCGAAAGGCATTTTTATTGATAATACAAATCGAGAATAATCGAGAGTCAAATAAGTTAAGAAAAACGTCATGCCATTTTAAAACAAATGGAAATTCCTTGGCTACGTATGATGGATAAGAAAGAGTATATGAGACTATGCAAATATTGCTATTGTAGAACAACAGTAGGACAACTTAAAAAATGTAACGTCGGCGTTGGCTTGTAAATCTAATGGCGTCATCAAGTTTGTTTTGATCTATTTTTTTTTTGATAAATTCTCATATTATGTTCTGGCAATTACAAATATAAATTCTAACTAATGATTTTTTTCTTATATTACTAAAACAGACCAAAATAAATTTTATTTTTCCGTAGTCATTTTTTTTCTGCAAGATAGCGTCATTAGGCTTTTGATCGGACGTTTCATTCCATCGCCATCATCAGCAACTAGCACTGATGATGGATTTTCGGCTCGAAACGTAGGATATGTCAAGTGTGTTATGTGATTGAATTTAGAATTTAAATTAAAGTTAATTGAGCATAAAATGGAATTTTTTGCCTATTTGAAAAAAAAAGTTGATGATGATTGTAAAGAAACGAAACGCCGGATTGAAAATCTAGCAGCGCCATTTTGTAAAGCAGAAAAAGTAACAATGAGAATGTAGAATTTATTTCGTCATATCATTTCAAATATAGTCAGAAAAAAATAAAAACGGAATCTCGGACATTTGGTTTTTATCGACTATCTTCGGAAGTATTCGGAATTTTTAAACTTTTAAGGCGTTATTTTGATTGGCAAGAAATGGCGCAACCTTGCCCTAATTTAACCGACAAGTTTTAACGGATTGCTTATCAGCGGTACAATAGTGCAAATGGTTAGAGCGATAGACAAGTGATCCAGAGGTGCGGGTTCGATCTCCGCTCGTACCATAACTTGTGCTGATCATTATAAATATTTCTAAAAAATATTTCAAAGTTTAAAAACAAACTGTATTTTAACAACGGTATACGTACATGTATTTTCAACACACATTAGTATAATAAACGACATTTTATTTTAAATTTTGTTCACTCATTTAACAAAAAAATGTCCGAGTCTTCGCGACCGTCAATACTGAGTAGAAATGCCACGTCCTAAAATCGCACCAAAATTGCAAATCGGACATTGAAGTTTCTTATGATGATTTACATGTAAAAAAGGGAATTTTTATTCCGGAATCACCATAGCGTAATGTTCTACAGATCCAATCCAAATCTCTACTTTTAACTATTAGGAGTAAGGTAATGGAAAAGTATATCTATATATTTAATACTGATTTTTTAAATTATCTCAAAAAAGCTTCAAGGCTTCTAGCATTAAAGGTACTCAACAGATATTTACAAAACTGAAACAAATCCTCAAAGTTCTACGGGGAATCCTGGCAAGAATGGCTAAGGAAAACATCTGTGCAGGTATCTGCAAAACAGGGACAGATCCCCACGATTCGACGATGCTCTAGTGAGGTAAGCTTCCTAGTGAGATTTCAGCCCAATCAGGCGAATAGGTCTTTTTTTGGACAAAGTCAACGATGTTAAGGATTGAGGGACAGCTGCTCCGCATACATGCAAGCAAAACTCAAGACTGAAATGGTATACAAATTGGCAGAAGAAAAGTTTTTTAATAATAATAATAACGTTTATTATTTATCACGTGTATACATATATAAAAAGAAAATTAAAAATCACAAAGGTAAGGCAAATAAAAGCACGCATTTCAGACTTCTGAAGTCCAGATTCTGTTCTACCAATGCGGCTACAAACTAATATTAAGACATTTTGGCAAGTAGCTAGTTAATAAAAATACAACAATAAATGCTAAAATATTAAAAAATGAAGACACAAAAGGAAAGAAGGGAGAAAGAAAAGGGAAGAAGAGCAAGAAGGAAAAGTAAGGCCGAGAGTAATTTAAATGCTATTGAGAATTAAGTAATTGAGTAGTAATGTTTCTTTTCAAACTTTGTAATGACGTAGAAATTTGTAATAAATCTGGAGGCAACGAATTTATATTTAAAGCAATGTTATAGGAGAAGCATCTCTTAAATATTTCAGTTTTATGGCGCGGAATCGTTAAGGTATTCCTGCGTAAATTCAAATGATGTATGTCCGTGCGAAAAGTGATTCTGTTATACGGATTAGGAGGTGCTTTAAATTTAAGTAATTTATAATAAAAGCAAACTTTGGAAAGGGGTGTGACAATAGCTTTTTTCCAAATGTCAGAAAAATATTCATGAAGAATACATTCATTAACAATGTGTGTTATAAAACAAATAATATGAGGGCAGCACAGGGAGATTAAAGTTATATTAATATCATCTGTGCCCGCAGCTTTACTTTTAATTTTCATTATAATTTGAAGAATATCATTGTCCGTTACAGTATTAAAAGTTAACAAGGAATTCAGATTATTTTTAGTGTTATTTAAGTAAAAATTTAGTAGATCGTTATTTACCGAATTATTTGTTTTGGTTGAATTAATAAAAAATGAATTAAATTTATTTGTATCTTTAAAAACCTGCGGAATTTCCTTTGTGTTAACTGGCCTTAGTTTATTAAGCTCTTTCCACTTATCTTTTATGGGACTATTTTGAAAGGTATGCCTATAATAAACTTTTTTCTCTAATGTAATTGATTTATTTGTTAAATTCCTTAACTGTTTATAATAATCCCATTTGCTAGGCAGTTTACTAGATTTAAAATCATGAAAGGCTTTATCTCTTAATTTCTGCATGCGTTTAATATTTTCTGTGATCCATGGCTGGAGAGGTTTATTGCGTTCAGTAAGGTGCTTAATAGGTGCATGCTTATTAAATAAGGCTAATATACTATTATTTAAAAAGTTTATCTTTTCGTCAATATTTTCAATATTATATATCTCATTAAATGTTATTACTTCCAGGTCCCTTTGAAAAAAAATTATATCAAGATTTTTAAGTGATCTATATAGTATTTTATTAGGTGGTTTAGGGTCGCAAGAATAGTTAATCTGACAGAAAACTGAGCAATGGTCAGAAAACTGGCAATCAACAACACCTTTATTCACAACTTTATCGCAATTCGTGAAAATAAGACCAAGTAAAGACTGAGTTCTATTGGTAATTCTAGTCGACTCTAAAATAATTTGTTCAAAATTAAAGGGTTCCACAGTTTGCAAAAGCTGCCTTGTCAAAGGGCTTTCATAATTTAAGTTATCCGTGTTAAAATCGCCTATGCAGAAAATGTTTTCATATGAGGAGGAAATATTAATTAACGTGTCTTCGAATGTATTTAAAAAAGAGGCAATTTCAGAATTTGGAGGTCTATAAATAGTGCCAATAATAATTTCGTACTTTTTAAAAAAAATCTTTATCCAGATACTTTCTAAAAAAATCAAACTTTTCGATCAGAATAACATCATATTTGAGATCGTCCTTGATACAAACAGCCACACCTCCCCTCGACGGTCCTGTCTGTCATTTCTTTCTAAAATACAGGTTTGTAAATTAATTGCCTCATTAGAGATATTTGAACGTAACCAACTCTCTGTGACACCTATGAACTCAAAGTTTTTGTTTTCGTAATACTCCTTAAAACTGTCGAAATGTGAAATTATCGAATGAACGTTGATGTGGGTTATACTAAAAGACATTTAAAAACTCTCAGCACAGAAGAAGAAAAGGTAAGGAATTTTCTGAAGAAGGGTTTTTAAGGAAATTATTATGAGTTCGGACTTTCTTTAGTCTGGCATTATCTCAGAATTTCAAAACCAAGGTTTATTGTTGGAAGGTTTTGTAGTCTTAATAGAATCTGAATATGGAATACCTAATTGGATGTATCTTTACCTGATTGGTTACATCCCACATCTGTGAATAAATGGGTCGTGGAAGAGAAACAAACATGATTCAAGGGAGGAAGAGTAGTAATCCTGCAACCCATCCCAAGCGGAATTATAGTGCCAAATAGTACAAGGTGAAATGGATCTACAGCTTCCTGTTGTATGGGGCAGGGTAGTGGTAATGGAAAACTGATAAGGCTCTGGGTGAATGGTTAGAAAGAAGTCCAGTGAGTATTGGCTATATATGACGATGCGTGGAAGTAGGTAGGTTCTATGATGAAGTTGGTAAGACAGTGATTAATTGTAGTGTTACGATAGTACAGTGGGTTGGAACAATGTGCTAAAGATACAGAGATGCGGGTTTGATCCCCGCTTGTACCATAATTTTTACTGTCGATAAAATATTTCTAAAAAGAGCTGCTTTGTTACATAACGGTTTTTAAACACTTTATTTTGCAATAAGCTATTTTAATTCAGCGCTTATTTAATCCAGAACCGTAATGAAAGAATTGCTGAAATTAACGTCGACTTACTTGAATCTTTTCTTTAAGTAAGCTAGCCAGTGAATTTACTGAAGTTACTGAGTTTGCTGGAGAGTTGCCGTCGGAGAAATCACCGGGCTCGGGAGGCGTCAACATTCTGGGACTTAGAACTGATTTCCTCCGAACATTTCTAGAAGGTCCACTGCAAAAAAAAATAGTTATGTTTGTATATTAGGGGCAACATCATTGTATGAAAATATAAAAAAGCATATTTCTAAAATAAAGTAAAAAGACACTTTGCTTTATCCTATTTTAGGTTATTCACGCAACCCGTTCATTAAAAGTTTTTGATGATGCCATTTAGATAAAAATTTCAAATTTTATGATTAAGGTAAGGTCAAGGGGAACTTCTTTTTTGAAATATTTTCAACTTCCTGTCACTTCCGGTTTAACCGGAAGTTGGTATCAACTTGCTTATTTTCTACTATTTTCTATTTTCTTCTACGGAGAATTTTAATGCTATTTTATGTAGCATGTCATATACCTAGGTTCAAGCGTTCTTAAGATACTTGACTTTGAACCAAAAATGAGCCTTCGGGGTACCAAATTTTAAAATCTTATATTTATAAGTTTTGAAGATATAATCTTCATATTTTGCAGACGATCGGTAAATAATCTTAGGTTTCTATTTTTTTTATTGAATTTGTCTATTGTTATACAGGGTGTCCTAAATTCAGCGGCAAACATTCACATTTTCAAAGCCGCTAAAGTCCGTTTTTTTAAATGGGACGCCCTATAACTTTATGCACTATCAAATGTAGAATTTAATTTTCTATCGAACTGTATTAAGGTTCCCTATACCTATTCGTAACCATTTTCGAAATAATCAGTTTTTATTAAATTATCATATGTATTTGCTAAATGCTTACACCTTCCCGTAGTAAGCCATGGAAAAACAATTGAAACTTTTAAATTTTTTGAAATTTTGAAACTTTTCATTTAAAATAAAATTACACTGAAAAGCTGATATTTTCAATTTATTTTATATTCGTGGATAATGTTACAAAATATTGGAGAGAACGTGCCATGTTTTTAATGAAAAATATCCTCATTTATCGCCAATGAACAACGGAAATTTGAAGAGGATTGAAACGAACTTTTTGCGTTTTGGCAAGGTTAAAGTTACAAAAAATGTTCCGAAACCAGTGACAAATGCCGAGGATAACGTAATAAACACATTAGCTTATTTCCACGCAAACCCGCAAAGTTCAATACCATCTGCAGAAAACGATTTGGGAATTTCTTCTTCATCTGTCCAAAGAATCTTGAGCGAACATTATATGCACTCTTATTCCTTCCAAAACGTGCAAGCCTTGAGACCTGGTGATGACGTCCGACGAGTAGAATTTTGCGAATTCATGTTTTTGTAAATTCAAGAGTACCCTCAAAAATATTTTGGACCGATGAAGCGAAATTTTCTAGAGAAGGAATAACAAATAGAAGAAACGAACATTTCTGGGCAGCAGAAAATCCACATGCTTTACGCGAAACGCGTTCTCAAGAGAGGTTTAGCTTCAATGTTTTCGGTATAGTATTAAATGATCAGGTGCGGTACTGTATTTACGAAGACAATTTAAACAGTGATAAGTATTTGGAAATTCTACGAGGGACGGTTTCTGAATTTATAGAAGAAATTCCTATTGGTGAGCTGCAAAATTATTGGTATCAATTAGATGGGGCACCAGCACATAATTCCGCTGCAGTTGGTGATGGACCCCGCATTCGCCTGATTTAACACCCCTAGACTTTTATTTATGGGGATTTATCAAAGGTAAAGTCTATGCTTCCCCAGTAAATAACCAACAAGATTTACTGGACAGGATACGAACAGCTTTTGCCGAATTAGAAAACGGACAAATTCAACGGGACACAGCAACTGTACAAAGAAGAATTGAAATGTGTTTTCAAATGAACGGACAGCATATAGAACATTTGTTATAATTCAATTTTATTATTTTATTTATTTATTGTTGATTGTTAGATTGCTATAATTTTTAAGTTCACTAAAACAAGTTTAGAACAGTCTCGAACTTAGTAGATATGGTTGAAAATAATGTAAACAATTTATTACATTTTTTATAACTTAACTTTTTAGAAACGAAAAAATTTCGTTTCAATCCTCTTCAATTTTCTCTTGTTCATTGGCGATAAATGAGGATGTTTTTCATTAAAAACATGGCACGTTCTCTCCAATATTTTGTAACATTCTCCGCGAATATAAAATAAATTGAGAATATCAGCTTTTGAGTGTCATTTTATTTTAATTTAAAAGTTTCAAATCAGCTGTCATGTTGAATAGAAATGCACAACAATTGTTTTTCCATGGCTTACTACGGGAAGGCGTAAGCATTTAGCAAATACATATGATAGTTTAATAAAAACCTGATTATTTCGAAAATGGTTACGAATAGGTATAGGGAACCTTAATACACTTCGATAGAAAATTAAATTCCACATTTGATAGTGCATAAAGTTATAGGGTGTCCAATTTAAAAAACACGGACTTTAGCGGCTTTGAAAATGTGAATTTTTGCCGCTGAATTTAGGACACCCTGTATAAAAATAGACAAATTAATAAAAAAAATAGAAACCTAAGATTATTTACCGATCATCTGCAAAATATGAAGATTATATCATCAAAACTTACAAAAATATGAGATTTTAAAATTTGGAACCCCGAAGGCTCATTTTTGGTTCAAGGTCAAGTATCTTAAGAACGCTTGAACCTAGGTATAGGACATGCTACATAAAATAGCATTAAAATTCTCCGTAGAATCCAAAAATATCATAAAATATAGGGTGTTCCATTTAAAATAAGCAAGTTGATACCAACTTCCGGTTAAACCGGAAGTGACAGGAAGTTGAAAATATTTCAAAAAAGAAGTACCCCTTGACCTTACCTTAATCCCAAAATTTGAAATTTGTATCTAAATGGCATCATCAAAAACTTTTAATGAACGGGTTGCGTGAATAACCCTGTATTATAAAATACAAAAAGTGGTTCGACCGACGCCTTAAATGTAAAATCAATAGAAGCGATTGAACTCAAACAACGAATAGCGTCGGATTTGCTCGAATCTTCGGTTAGTTTGGCTAAGAAGTGCGGCAGTTACAGCACAACGTTGCCATATGATTCATCTTAAAGGATATTTCCCGATTTAACTTAGGTATGTTAAAGACAAATTGATATTCAAATCTTTTTGAGAGTAGTAGTAGTAGTAAAATTAATTTTTATTATAATAACAATAAAAATGCCATATTTATTTAAAAAAAAAGTACTTTTGATCGAATTTTTTAAACAAATATGGAAATTCTGACAACACGAATACAACTACTACTACCAAAAAAAATCATGTTAATAAATACATTTCAGTTGTCACTGGAGGTCAACTCTAAGGAAAATTTACATGAAGGCCTATTTTATGATAATTCCACCTAATTTTATATTTTTTTATATTTAAGAATTAAATTAAGAGAACCAGTGGCTACAATATGTGATACAGTGAAATCTCCCTTCGCGGACACCTCCAATAATAAGCGGACACCTCCATTAGGCGGACACATTTTTACAGTCCGGAACTTCGTTATATAAAATACCATATAAGTCAATTTTTCTTGAGCGGACTTTCCCTTGGGTGGACGCGGACACGACATTTTTATACAAAATACGATACAACTCTTTCTTGAACGGACATTATGAAAATCTCGGCAACAACGCGGTAGCGCGGCCCAATCTAGTTAGGGACTTCCCCCCGGCTGCGAGTAGTTCCCCGTCGCCTGCAATCCTAAATGAATAGTGTTGTTTGCCTATTTTAGTAGTTTTGGTAGTTCAGAATTGATAGTTTGCATACAGTATCGATAAAAAATGTCCCAAAAACGTCGTTTATTAAGTCTGAAAGAGAAAATCGACTTAGTGGAGTTATACAATAAGGAGAAACTTAGTGTGAGAAATTTATCGAAACGTTTTAACATAGGAAAGACGCAAGCTGCTGGAATTATTAAAAGCCGAAATGATTTGCTAAAAAAGTGGCACTCTAATGTTAATATGAATATAAAATGCAGTTTTTTAAAGCCAGTGGGTTTAAATATTGACAAATGTTAAAATTACATTAATACAAATGTGTAAAATTAGCAAAATACGCCGGTTTTCTCAAAAATTTATTTTTAAAATTTTTGGGGCCTTTAATTCGAGCTAAAGCGAAGGAAGTTGCAGAGAGCTTGGGATAAGCGAATTCCAATGCGTCATCTGGGTGGCTTGAAAAATTCTGTAATAGGCATAACATAGCTTTCAAAGCTATATCCGGAGAAGTGTCAATCTAGAAGATGTCGAAAGTTTTTTAACGAAAATGCCCGCACTGAGAGACTATTCGCCAAGAGATATCTTCAACGTGGACGAAACAGGTCTTTTTCTCGCTTTACCTGACAAAACTTTAACACTTAAACGTGAGGAAAATTATCTAAAGAAAGACTTACAATAATGCATTGTGTAAATATGGCCGGAGAGAATAAAAAATTGTTGGTGATTGATAAGTCACAAAACCCAAGAGCATTTAAAAATATCAGTAAAAATGAATTGCATGTCATGTAGAAAAGCAATAAAAAAGCTTGGATGACATCTGCTATAATGGAAGCATGGTTAAAAGTTTTTGACAAAAAAATGGGGAGAGAAAAAAAATATTTTACTATTTTTGGACAATGCATGCTCCCATCCTAAAGACATTCAGCTAGCAAACATTCGTATATTTTTCTGCCGCCAAATTGCACACCTGTTATACAACCTCTAGACCAGGGGATTATTCAGAATTTTAAAGCACTCTATAGAGCAATTATGGTTAAAAATTTATTATCGAAAATGGAATCTGTTCTTAGTGTTCAAGATCTTACCAAAGCTATGAATGTGCTAGATTCTGTTTATTTTATTAAAACTGCCGGGCATGAGGTTACAGGAGAGACAATTAAAAATTGCTTTCGTAAAGTGGGATTCACTCATGAAAATAATAAGGTAAATATCGAAAACGATGATTATTTTGCAGAAGATGATCTACCCTTACCTGTCTTATCTGAAATGTGGCGAAACACTGAAGCAATAAGCATTAAGAATGATTTGAACGACCTTATTAACATCTATAAAGATTTAATAGTAGAAGATGATAACGAAACGTTTTCTACCGATTTAGTAGCACAAGCTGATGAAACTGTGCACATTTCTGATGACTCGGATGAAGAACTAGAAAACACTAATCAAACAAATATTACAAGTTATCAACAAGCCTTTGGTTTGGTGAAAGACTTACAAGAATTTTCCAAAAATAAAGAAGACGCTACAGCAATGGGGATGTTATCTGATTTAGACGTAAATTTTCAAGGCAACAACTTTAAAACAAAAACTCGCCAAACTACGTTATTAGATTATTTTAGTGTTCCATAATTACTGTTCTTCAAGATTTTATTTAGTTACAACTACAAAGATGTATTTAATATTATGTACTGCTGTTTAATTATATGTCTTTTGCCATTAAACGCATACTTTAAATAAATATATAGCATTTGGTTAAATTTTTCCTTTAGGTGGACACTTCAATTGAGCGGACAAATTTTAACAGTCCCGTTCAAGAGAGATTTAACACTCGTTTTTACATTTTTGGGTAATTATTTACGTTTTTACACAATCGCCGATTTTGATGATTTTTTGCATATATGTGAATTTTGGGGTCTTGATCAGATATCCAAAGTCAATTTTTTTCCATCACGTTTCGTTTTTGAGTTATTTATCCTCAAAATGCATAAACATCCTAAACCTAATTTACTTTTTTCTTTCCTCTTCTTTTATGAAAATTGACTGGTTCTGTATGACTACTACAAACAATTAAAAAAAGACGCCGCTGGTCTCATCGTTAAAGCACTATAACAAAAGGCGAACAATAGAGAAGTGCATCACTGGCGAAAGTCTAACTATGTCGTTTAGAGATATGGCTCTAAGCAGTTCAGTGACATAGAGATCATAAATCACAAAACATTTTTCGATGCCACAATAGCGAGTAAAATATAATCTTTTTACACCCGTCTTTACTAGCCCTGTATAACCGGCTAAACCAATATTACCGTTCTCTAATTGTCAACATTAAAATCAGAATATAAAGAAATAGAAAAATTAAAATGTTTGAAAACTGACATAAAATGTAACCTTTTCTTACCTTTGGCTACATATTACATATTTAAAAATATATACCTCATTTCCCTGAATCTTTTATTTATTTTGGCATCTAAATCGATTCGACTGACTATAATTTAATAATATTCAATTTCAATAGTAAGTAAACATTGCAAAATTGATTTCATTTAAATATACTTACAATACGAGATAATATATCTGCGCTCAGCAGCAACTTTACTACAAATGCACGCCTGGCTTTGCTGACTTGAAACAATGACTGAATAACAACTTCTTTCAATCTCTTATCGTATCAGACATGGTCATTATTTAATATTTTAATATAATAAATACTTTTAAGAGTACCAGTCTTAATGTATGAGAGACAGAACGTCTGTTTTAATGTCTGTACATGACAAACACGTATGAATACATATTAAGAACAAACCACCAACACATCTTAACAGTTAATCACCTTTTTTGAAATATTTACACTGAACCTAAGAACTGCTTTCACAGTACAATTATTAACAGAAATAAATATTGAATATTATTACTATTATTAGGAAATTCTTGAACCTTAACTCTATTGATAACAGTTATCGTACGGTAACTTTAAAGTTAGCAACACAATGTGGATAAGATTCACTAAACAGAGCCCCAAGATAGAGCAGTTCCTTTTCAATCAACCAAGAATTTGTCACATCAAATACTCATCCAAAATGAGATAAAATATCCATTTCGGCTCTTCCGGGTTCTTTTGAGCAGATTTAGTTAGGACCTCCTGTCCTAACTAAATCTTTTTTAATTTAAATTACTATTTAGTACTATGAATCAGCTGACTGGGAAAGATTGCTTAAAAAAATGTTTGCAAAATTTCGTCACAAAACCCTGACATCCACACCAGAAAATTTACTTACTTCTCTCAACCGCGAGAGCAGGCAGGCTTTCGCACTGGCTATGGTGCCAAGACAATCAAGACACTCGTTACGAAAGGGGAAGAATATAACAAGCCCTTAGCCCTTAGTTTTGTAGATTATGAAATGGTGCTCGACACAGTCAATCACCATGTAATGTGATAAAATTGATTACCGATATATCAGTATCATCAGACATGTAGAAAGAGGCGTATTCGTCAAATCGATGCTATACTCTCCAAACTTTTCATTCTAGAATATGTGTTAAAAAATGCAACGTTGAAAACTTGGAAATTAACATCAGCGGAGAAAAACTAAATCACCTCCGATTCGTCGACGACACAGTGTTAATTGCGGAGTGCCTTGATAAAGCTAAAGAGATGCTACGTTTACATCAAAAAATGTAAACTTCTACATTAATATTAACAAAGCTATGTAGATGACCAGCTTGGTTATAATTAACTTTTTCACATAGCTCTGGATATCCTTCCAAGGGAGATCCTTAACCTCATATTTCTGTGAGATCACAGCGATAAAACTATCTTGTCATAGTTTAGCTCTAGCCTCAAGCAGTACAGGTAGTGTAGCAGAGTTTTCGGTCCCTCGCCATAAGCAATGCATGTCGAGATTTCCTCTATGCCTAATGAGGCCAGGTGTCTCTCCCCACTCAAGGCCCAGTCGTTGAGCGTCATCTTGATATGCTACCTTGTTATTCCGAGGATTCTATCTAGTCAAATGGGCGGCATATTGACTCCAAGCTTAGCTAGCTCATCGCAATACCCTCTATAACCAGTTTGACATTCTTGGACCTTGTCAGTCTTTCCAGTGAATCGCTCTAGTCTTGAACCAAGACTGTGCTCGCCCTAGATGAACTCAACACTTTCAACGCTGCTTGGAGGTCTGAGTAAATGACCACTTCTTCTTCTTCACCACCTTACCTTCTCTTCCTCCATGGTTATGGCGTATATTTCTGCATTTGCTGCAAATTTTACTGTAATTTTTCCTCAGTTCATTCATACTTCAATAGTGACTTTACCTTACAATATACACAAATTCTCAAAGCACAAGAAACTCCATTGGCTTTTAATGGCGAACTGTTACTTTCCAACTGAAGCTTTAGTAATTGATGGCCCTTTATCTGATTTCTACAAGAATCAACACAGAGATTTTACAGGTCTTTTGCTTTGTTTTTTTCTGTATACCTTACCACTTATTCGTTTCAAATAACTACCAACACCAAAAAAACGCACTTACTTTAAAGTATAAAACAAATAATATATCAAGCATTAGGTTGGAAAAGGACATGCTGATCCATCCGTTATTAAAGGAAGTGCAATTACTTTGTATGAGAACATGCTGAGGACAAAGGAAAATAATATGCTGGAGACCTCTGGCGGCGATAAGCGTATTGATTCACATTAGCATTTGCATTTTAGTATAATTTAAAGTTCCGAAATTGTGGGCTGTAGAGGTATTGGCAGAAAAAAAATGTCCTGGCCTCGCAACATACGACAGTGAGGACTGGAAATAATATACAGACCTTGGTACACACTGCAAGGAATAGATTCAGATGGAAAATGTGATGAACATTTTAGTGGATAATTTAAAGAAGAAGAAATTGTGGATATAGCAACTGTTGTGTCATCCGCAAATTTCAATGTTATATCTGATAAGGAGAGATCATTGATGAATAGCAGGAATATAAATTCGCGAGACCTATTTTGCAGTAACCTTTGTCATGCGAAGATAATCATGTAGGATTCTAAAATTTTAATAACACTGGTAATTGTCACTTCTTTAGTCTTGCATCACTGAGTATTAAACACTATGTTTTTTCAACGACCTCTAAAGTAATCACTTCAGTAGGACATATTTAAACAGATAGACATTTTATAACTGTTCGGTACTCGATTTTATTCATTTTAATGATTTGACACGACGCGATAACACAATCTGACAGTTAATGAATTTAATAATATAGCAATTGTTTTCTAAATTGGCATACAAATTTCCAAGGCATATATGATTTAAAACCACAATGATGCATGTCGAGATTTCCTCTATGCCTAATGAGGCCAATCTTATCTCGGTATCTCTTCAATGGATAGCGAGCATTTGCTACGAAGAAGCTAATTCTCTGTCTACATTTTGCGAGCAGCCAGGCCGTTTTCGCTTTATCAAGTTCCAAAACAAAGTCCAGTCTGTCTTTCTTTGTCATAACTTTGCCACCCCCCACTCAATGCCCAGTCGTCAAGCGTCATCTTGATTTGCTAACTTGTTATTCCTAGGATTCGATCTAGTCAACTGGACGGCATATTGACTCCAAGCTTAGCTAACTCATCGCAATGCCCTCTATTAAACAGTGACTAGGGACATAAACCAGTTTTACCTTCTTGGTCCTTGTCAGTCTTTCCAGTGAATCGCTCTAGTCTTGAACCAAGACTGCTCGCCCTAGATGAACTCAACACTATCAACGCAGCTTCGAGGTCTGAGCAAATGACCACTTCTTCGTCTTCACCACCTTATCTTCTCTTCCTCCATGGTTATGGCGTATATTTCTGCATTTGCTGCAAATTTTACTGTAAGTTTTTTCATCATTTAATTCATATTTCAACAGCGACTTTACCTTACAATATACACAAATTCTCAAAGCACAAGAAACTCTATTGGCTTTTAATGACGAACTGCTCTTTCCAATTTCCTTTCCAACTGAAGCTTTAGTAATTGATGGCCCTTTATCTGATTTCTACAAGAATCAACACAGAGATTTCATAGGTCTTTTGCTTTGCTTTTTTCTATATTCCTTACCACTTATCGTTTCTTATTTTTGCCCTACGTACCTGTGTATTTCCCCATTGCTTTGATGGTTCTAACTTGTGACGAATACACCACAAAGGGCACAGGAGTGTCAAGGATAAACTATTCGTAGGCTCGGAAAAGGCAGCCAGTTTTTGGCAGCTGTTATTAACGCAGTGCAATTATGTCTTGTCCATGTAAAGAAGTCAAATAACTAACAACACAAAAAAAACGCACTAACTGGTTGGAAAAGGACTAGCTGATCCATGCCCGGAGATTTGAAGGAAGACCCGGATCGAAGACTTTGTATGAGAACATGCTGAGGACAAAGGAAAAAAATATGCTGGATGCCTCTAGCGGTGGTAAGCGTATTGATTCACATTAACATTTGCTTTTTAGTATAATTTTAAGTTTCGAAATTGGTGTCCGAATATATACGTCGGATTTTCTCGAGAGCCATCGCCTTGCCTGCTGTGGATATAGCAACTGTTGTGTCATCCGCAAATTTCAATGTTATATCTGATAGGGAGAGATCATTGATGAAAGGAATATAAATTCGCGGGACCTATTTTGCAGTAATCTTTGTCATGCCAAGATAATCATATAGGATTCTGAAATTTTAATAACGCTGGTAATCGTCACTTCTTTAGTCTTGCATCATTGAGTATTAAACACTATGTTTTTTCAACGACCTCTAAAGTAATCACTTCAGTAGGACATATTTAAACAGATAGACATTTTATAACTGTTCGGTACTCGATTTTAATCAGTTTGATGATTTGACACGACGCGATAACACAATCTGACAATTAATGAATTTAATAATTGTTTTCTAAATTGGCATACAAATTTCCAAGACATATATGATTTAGAACCACGTACTATATTTTAAACTTCACTTATCCTAGGCAATACATCAGCTCAGTCTTACGAATTAGGCGAAGATATCTCTCAAAAGGAACTTCTCTTAACGATTTTAGATTAGATACATATCATACCTAGATAAACTGTTAAAGTTTTTCAATTGACCTATTGTTCTATATATTCTAAATATGTTGTTATTGTGAATTTTTAAGTCCTACTTGGTGCTTAAGAGGCAAGGGTATTAATTATTCCAGTTATCAATATATATATATATATATATATATATATATATATATATATATATATATATATATATATATATATATATATATATATATATATATATATATATATATATATATATATATATATATATATATGGGGCTTATAATACAATAGAAAGTATGAAAATCACGAGTCTTACTTACCTTATAAACAATATTAGATAATAAGGTAGCTTTAACACAGCCATGTCAAACATGCGGCCCAGTAAGCATTTTTCTGCGGCCCAAATCAGTTTTGAAAACAGGTTTTAAGACCTAAGAAAAAAAAGACCCCAGACTCTTTCATTGCATTTTCTATTGCCTGTGACGAAAGTACGGATTAGTGTGGTGTGGTGCAACTCGCTGTTTTTCTTCGTGCGGTTGATACAGATATCAATGTGTATTAAGAATTACTGGAATTAGTACTATTGCATGATACAACAACTGGGAAGGATATTTTCAATGTTGTTTATGGACTTCTGCAAAAGTACAATTTAGATTTGTCAAAACTGTGTTCCGTTGCAACAGACGGAGCTCCTTCAATGACTGGAGTAAAAAATGGCTTCGTTAAAATATTACAGACAAAGATCAGAGAAACGGGCAGTGACAAACCAGATATTCATCATATTCATTGTATAATCCACAAAGAACTTTTATGCTCAAAAGTGATCAAGTTGGAAAGTGTTTTAAAGTCAGTGAAAAAAATTATAAACTTCATAAGGTCACGAGGCCTTAATCAGCGACAGTTTTCTGCATTTTACCGTGATTTAGAAAGTGAGTATACTAGTTTACCATGTTATGCAGAGGTGCGATGGCTTTCGTGTTCTGTGGTACTAGACCGGTTTTGGAAACTCAAAGAAGAAATACGCGCTTTCATGGAAACAAAAGGAGAAAATGTCAGATTATTATGCGATGTGCCTTTTTTACAAGATCTTTCATTTATGGTAGATATCACAAAACACTTGTTGGACTTAAATACGAAATTGCAAGGACCACGTCAAGTTATTACAGATATGCATAATCATGTGAAAGCTTTCAAGTGTAAGATGATGTTGTGGGAAAAACAGTTAGGATAATCTGTCACATTTTCTTACTTGTAAGGCATATCAGGAAAGCACAGTCCTAATATCATACAAAATATATTCAGAGAAAATGAGAAGCCGTCTGGCAGAAATTGAGAAGCGTTTTCAGGATTTTAAGACCCAAGAAAAGAATTTTTCTCTATTTACTGGTCTTTTCACTATCGATACTGATAAAGTTCCCCCTCACTTGCAAATGGAAGTAATTGAGATTTAGTGTCAGACCCATTTAAAACAAAAATTTGATAGTGTTGGTATGTTCGAATTTTATAAGTACTTGCCTGTTCAATACCAAGAAATGAGAAAATTTGCCTGAAAAATCCTGTTAATGTTTGGAAGTATCTATAAGTGTGAACAACTATTTTATTTGACGAAAGGAAACAAATCTCCCGCAAGATCGCGATTGACGGACGCAAACTTGGACGTAGTTTTAAAAGTTATTTCCGCAGATAAATTCGCGCCACATATAGACAACTTAATTAAAGACAAAAGATGTCAAATATCTGGCAAAAGAATTTAATGTTTGTAGTTTTTTGTAATGTCATTTTTATTGGAAATTTAATAAACAGACTTGTCCTATAATAGTACTTTTTCTCAAGATTTTCAGTAGTTTGTCTTCTTTAAGATAAGGTTTTGCGGCCCACCTAGTCGATGGTCTTCATGCTTTTGGTCCACCAGTGACATTGAGTTTGACATGGCTGCTTTAACACATATATCATACATATGAACTGACAAATTATTGGTAATCTAGACAAGGATATTTTAAATATAGTGATATTCATTCAAAATAACTATTGACGTTTGATATCAATTTTCATATTCATGGAACTAAACCAGTAATCTTTATAATCTCCCTTTTTATCAGTTATTAGGAATCATTTAATCCGTTTAATGACCATTTCAAATTGTTCTGAATATTATCAACATATCATTTAACAATAGATCGATTTCAATCTTTTTAAACGGATTAAGTTAAAAGTTTCCTTTATATCTTATAAATTGATCAAACTGATTAGTATACCTCACAAACTTACAATTTCTAACTAGTTTTATATATTTTTAAGCTTCATTTTAATAATAACTTTTCAAAGTGCTTTTTGACGTACGACCCACATAAAAGGAATTTAAAAATAAAAAACTCCGTATTGAATAGCTAACATATTGGGAAAAATCCAAGCAAGATGGCGACTAAATGTTAAAAACAAATATTACTAAAAAATTGGCTCTCAATTTGCTAGAAAATAACTTGTTAATTGGTTGCAGTCCAAAAACAGGTCATCTCAAAATCGGCGCCCTAATTAAGCGACCAGTGTTGGCCTCTCAGCTATCATTATGATCTTGTGTGTGGTCGCATGGTGGGGTGTTTTTTCTTCGTAATAAGTTGGTCTGGTTTATGGATAGAGTAAAGATGAAAAGCGGCCGAGGAGAAGTATGAATTTCCCACTTGGTTCTTTCCTCACTTCTTTCAAGCCGAAATTTATGCCATACTTCAATGTGTGCGGGAAAATAGAAAGACGGCTTATGTAGGCTAACGCATCAACATCTTCTCAGACAGACAGGCACTCTAAAGGCACCGGATCGCGAAAGTCATTTGTCCCTCTAACAACCGAAAGTCGACTCAGAGGAAGTTCTAAATTTTCCCATTCTGGATCTGAGCAAGTATGCACAGATTTTTAAGCTGGAAAGATTAATCTAAGTGTGGAAGGGTTCGCGATGTCAGCGCTGACCGGCCATTTGGACAAATAATTCTGCCTTTGATAAGCTTATTCAGCTTTAAGCATTTTTCATCATCTCTACCGGCACAATTGACGACTTGCCCTTGTTCTACAGGGCTCTGTTCTTAGCCTATTTTTTACTATATGTAAACGATTTACCCCAAATTCGAATAAATAAGCTCTTTGCCGACGACACAACCATTCTGTGGCATAATGTGGATTTGACCAGGCTGAATGACCCGATGAGGGTGAAGAATTCGTATGATTCCAACTGTCTTTGTTTTAACACATCGAACACAAGCATTCGTTCTTTTAAGTGTGTAGTTCAGGGTATATGTATATATACATCTTTATTATAGTATTAATAATAGTTTTTATAGTATTTTTCCAAGGCTCTATTAACAACTTGTAGTTTAAACAACAACATTTTTGACTTTGACTTTGTTTATCTCAATAACTCTTTTCTTTTGGCAGATAAACGCTTTTGGGTAAAACACTACTAATTAAACGGTATTTGATATTCTACGTAAAGTTTTGCTTTGCATCTTTGTGTAGACTATGATCAGCCAGCCGTGGAATTTTGTTTTTTGAAAATGTCACTCAAAAGCCCTAGTTACTATTTCTTGTTAGTAATTTTGGTAAACCAAATGTCTGTAAGTCCAGAAGCTGTATTATTAGTCTTTGAAGAATTACCATTTTTTTAAGTTTTTGATTTAACGATAAGTAGCATAACAGAGGACTCTTAAACGAGACATCCTGAAACGATCTAGGAGGGTCTTATTGGAAGTAATAAAAACATTAATAAATAATGTAATACCAGCAATTACCTTGTTAAAAAACGAAAGAAGAAATGAACTGCAAACAAGTGTCTAGCGAGTCCAACCAATTGAAACAAAGAATAATCCCGAATGATATACAGTGTGTTTCAAATTGATTGTGGGTGTATTGGAATCTGGAGAGATCACAGATAAGAAGCCAATTCTTGTTACTACCTATCTTAATATTTTCAGCAGAGTGGTAAGAATTGCTAGCTGTTTATCTGTTGTTTTCCTACAACAGGTGTGTGTTTAACTAAAATTAGATAAAAGGTAACCTACTTTACAAAATGGAATCACAGAAATAACTGCTCCGCTGACTAAAACTTGACAGGCATTGAATTACACTGTTAGTTCCTGACTTTCGTTGGAAAAAATAACGTTAATGTATTTTTATTCCACGTTAAACCAACGCACTATGGAAAATACGAGTCTAATTCATATCTATAACTTGCCTAATCTTGGAGAAATTGCTTTCAAACTTTGCATGAAGTTGGTACAAGGGTGAAACTATTACATAGATTCAACCAATATTATTTCTCACACGGATTTATTTTTAATATAATACATGGTTATTGGAAAAAATTTTGCGTTTTCGTTTGCTTGTAGCTCTTGATGATTTTTTTAAATCTGTTATTCAAACAATAGCACTCTGAACTATATATATATATATATATATATATATATATATATATATATATATATATATATATATATATATATATATATATATATATATATATATATATATATATATATATACTAAAATTAATTGCCTGCATATATAGTGCATTTATTTTGTTTATTCATAAGCATCCTCGCTTCCACTAAGCCTTTTTTCTAAATTATTTTTCAAAAAAAAAATAAGATGAAACTAATAGATTATGTAGAATGCACATTTATTCAGATTTACCAAAGAAACACACTATTCCCACTTGAAAAAAATTAGAAAGGACGAACTTTTATAATGTATTGCCAATTCTTGTACATAGTAATATATGTAGATTATACAGGCTGGGCAAATTAGGGAGGTAAGCGGCTGTATCACGAAAACCACTAATTGTAGAAACTTTCGGTAAAAACTTGTATAACCAAAGTGGCCACGAGAAAATTCTGGAAATAATTTTTAACATAAATCGATAACGGCTCAACGGATTTTAATAAACTTGGTATCGCTGAAAAAAACATTCCCTGGGGATGCAACATTATCTAACTAATGGTGTTTTTGATTTGAGATCTTGCCACTAGAGGGCGTTTTTGATAATATAACAGAAATTACAAATTTCTAAAAAAAAATTAAATGTATCGATATGGTTCTTTTTACATGAAAAAATAGCAAAATGAAGCCTAATTAAGCAAGTGTAAACCGCATCTTGATATATTGTATATTGTTTCTAACCTAAAATTTTGGTCAATAAAAATTTAACCAATTTAAACCAACTTAACAGGTCTTCCTCTGAATTTCAACCATTATATATATATATATATATATATATATATATATATATATATATATATATATATATATATTAATATATATATATATATATATATATATATATATATAATATATATATATATATATATATATATATATATATATATATATATATATATATATATATATATATATACAGTGTGCCTACTTAAGTTCTCTACATATGGGAAACTTTTTTATTAGTAGTTTTACGGAAAAAAGTTACTCATTATAAAAAGTTCTGCTTTCTGCCAATATAATATTAAAATATTCAAACTTGAAATTGCACATACAGGGTGGTCAAAAATTCCAAAGAATCGAAATTGACTCAAGAGAAAAGTACCTTTAATTTTTATTTTATAACAAAATGTAATACAAAATCTTACTTAGAATAAAAAACATATCTAGCACTAGATTGGTTGCTTCCTATCTGAAATTACTTCTTAAGGAATGTAAAACTTTGGTTTTTTACTGGCATGTCCAGTTTATTACTTTTGTTCCTACCTAAACGGGCGCTTTTAATTTAACATAAATTGTGCATGTGTAGATTAATATTTCATTTTTGGCTTAAAACAACTATCAAAATTTATTTTAAACATTCTTTCAAGTTGGTTTCATTATTTCCGAAAATGAGTGTGTTAAACATTTTTAAAAAAGTCCGAAAATCGACAGGAAAGTAACAAATTTTGTCAAAATGTTAATTTTATTCGGCTTTTTTTTAATTACTCGCTAATATTCTAGCTTATGGGAGCTTTGATTTTCTATTTGTGTGTGCAAAAAATTATATGGACGTGTTTAAGTTTTTCCCAGAAATTCGCTCTTTGTGCTTAGATTAGGAAGAAGTTATAGAGATGCCGCTTGCATGTGCTTTTTTGGGCTTCATCTTGATAAAATTTTCTTTTAAAAAACTTGCATTTTCTCATCAAAAACGCCCTCTAGTGGTAAGTTACCAAACCACAAACTCAAAAACCGAGGTATTGGATGGATTGGATGTGCTTTTTTCAGCGCTACCAAAGTTATTGTAATTCGATGAGCTGTTTTCAAGTTATTGTTTGGAAAAAGCATTTGAACATCCCCCACCACTTAGAGATAGGATAAAAACTAAGTAATTTTTTGATTGATTTGAGATGTATGTATATATTTTGTTATCTTAATAGCATGAAATTCCGAGGAAGACCTGTTTTTTTTTTACTAAAGTTAAGTTGATCAAATTGCAATTGAATTTAGGTTAGGTACAAGATATCGAGATACGGTTTGCGCGTACATGTAAAAAAAAACATATCAATACTTTTAATTTTTTTTTGAAAATTTGTATTTTCTGTTATATTATCAGAAAACGCCCAATAGTGGCTAGATCCCAAATCAAAAAACAATTAATTAGATAGTTGAATCATCAAGGCATGCTTTTTTTCAGCGATACCAAGTTTATTAAAATCCTTTGAGCCTTTATCGGTTTATAGAGATTTATTTAAACATTTAAACACCCCCCACCACTTTCTTTTCAGAGATGGAAGAAAAAGTTAATAACAAAAAAAATTGGTTTTATCTCAGTTTTAAAATACATACATTTTTGTGTTATCTTAATTAGAGTCTTCTTAGAAATTCAAAAATTATTTCCACAATTTTCTCGAAGCCACTTTGTTTATACAATTTACCCCCAGAAGTTTCTACAATGAGTGTTTTCCGAGATACAGCCGCTTACCTCGCTTATTTGGTCACCAATTTCAATTAAATTTTAGTTTAAAAATGCATTTTTAACAATTTTTTTATATGGTCATTAATAATAATAAACGTAATAATATAACTCTAATAAGTAATTTCAAAACTAGAATTATTTTTTATTTTAGTAAATACATTTGTTGGACCAATTAATAATAAGAATAGGAAACCGCTGTGTACACGTAGAGGTAAAATGGGAATGTAGACACTTTTGTATTAATATTTGTACATTGTATAAAATTGCACGAAATACAAAAGTGTCTATATTCCTAATTAATAATAATTTAGATTAATTTTTAATCCAGGGTTTTTAGTGTTTTTACATATATTAAAAAGGTCTTCATTTATTAAATTAACAAAGTGTATTATATCTTCAAAATTAATTTTATGATAATTTGAGTGTCATCTGCAAATGCTAAAATGTTTGATGTAATGAAAAATAAAAATCAAATGTGTAAATTATAAAAAGCAATGGGACAAGTATAGACCCGTAAGGTACTCTTTTATATATCGATAGCAAATTAGAAGTATCAAATCTGTATTCATTAGAAATTCTAGTAAATTAATTACGGTTAGAAAGGTAAAAAATAGACCATTGGCATGTTTTGTCGTAATGTCGCAGTGCTAAAATTTTTTGTATAAAACCGGATTAATTACCTGGTAAAATATTATAGGTATTAATATAATCTATAAATTGGTTAAATATAATTTAATAATTTTAGATAATATTGAACGTAACGCAATAAGACGAAAATCGTATATTTATTTATGGTATAGGAATAATGCTGCTAATTTTCCATATATCTGCAAAATAATTATTTAATATTGACATATTGATAATATGAGTAGCAGCGTTTAAGCAATTACTTAAACAAAAAGATAACAATTTTAATGTAATTCCATCAAAACCACACACTTTTGTTTTAATATTAGATATAATTTTTAAAATGCCATAATTTGATACCGTATTTAAAATGAAAGGTTGTTTATTTATATTTTGAGTTAATTTTTGTGTTGAGTAAAATATTTAGTCTTCTTCAGGCATTAAATTACTTAAAGTCTGTCTGTCTGTCTGTTCGCGGCATAGCTAAAAAACTACTTACCCTGTGGTAATAATTCAAGATTGCGGAACAAAATAGCGGTTAAATAACAAAAAAATCACCTTCAAATCTTCACGTTCTAGCGTTTCTAAATGCCAAAAAATATGTTTCATGAATTCCGGTCATTCCGTCTGTCAGTTTGTTTGTCTGTCAGTTCGGGGCATTGCTTAAAAACTACTGCCTCAGATTGACTTATTTAGTCAAAAATTGAAGCTTATATGGAGATGACCTGGTAATATTTTGATAAAAATCCAATATGCCCAAACAACATGGCGACCCAGTGAAACGTTAAAAAATTGTCAATAAAAGCGAATTATCCATTTTATCTCTAATTTATGTAGGAACCATATGGTATAATTTAGGTATAAATCCCAGATGACGAAACAAAATGGCGGCTTAGTAAAATTAGAAATTCAGGCTGAAAAAATTACCTAATGAACTGATTTCAAATTGTGAGCTATCACTAATTGTGGTATAGAGATGAACTAGTAAAACTGTGGTACTAATTCAAAATAATAAATAAAATAAATTCGGCATAAAATTTTTCTAATAAAGTGAATATATGTAAAACCTTCTTACATATATTCACGTTCTAGAGTCACTGCCAAAAAAACATGCATTATTAGGTAATTTTGTTAGTCCGTCAGTCGGTTTGTCTGTCTTCAGTGGCGCAACTAGACATCGACTTTTGGGGGGGCTCAAGCCCTGACACTTATAAGATAATATTGATTACAAGATAAAACCAATTTTAACAATTTTTTCGTACGGCTATAATTTAATTATAAACTCCCGATATTGTCTAAGTTTTTATATTTCGGCTATATACGATTTGATTAATATCTACGACAGCTGTCAAAAAATATATATTTTTTTAATAAATTGCGACTTTTAAAGTTACATAGAACGATGAAACTCGTATATAAAAATTTTAAGGAGTTCAAAGTTATCACTTCTCCTGCTTTACTGGACCTGTTAACAGGAAACCTGCCAAAATGCCTCTTCCTTTTTGGTCTACCCTGTATACCAGCCCAAGTAACACATATAATCATATATGGGCTAAAATGCTGTGATATTTGCCAATATCTCTGGCTAATTAGCTAAAATTGCTAGCCAAAATAACAGTTCCATTATAGTATAAAGACGGAAATATGGATAAAGCGGGGAATAATAATTTGACCATAATAGGGTAAAAATGGCCAATTGGACGACCCAGTCTTTTGATTTTATGATTGGGTTTATTAGCTACTTTTTTACTTTAAAATCGAGCTTTTTTAGCTAAATTCTGATTTGCTTTTAGCCGAAATTTGAGTAACATTTTTTCCGAAATTTACCTAAATAATTTCTCATTGCCTTTTCTTCATTTATATGATAAATCATCAATTGTTTCAAATTATGTAGAAATAATATTAACAGAACCGATCAGTGTAAGAATTTATGAGGCAAGAGCAAATGCAAACATAACAAATCATGGTTTCGTAGAAATACGTACACTGTGACTTATTGTGTAAAATATTCATTTGACGGTTGGGGGGGACAAACAACACTTGCGTAGGAACTTTTACTGTTAAAATAATCTAAGATAGGCATATTATTGGGTTTTAGGGCAAAAAAAAAACAAATTAACAATTAACAAATAAACACAAATTAATATAATTTTAAACAACAAACATTTTTATTTTAAAACATTATCAGTAAGTCCTAGTTTAACACGCAATTGCAGAAATTTTGGTTCTGGTAATGGCTTAGTTAAGACATCTACCAGTTGGTCACCTGTGGATATATATTTCAACATTATTACTTTTCTTTCAACTTGCTCACGAGAAAAATGATATTTAATATCTATATGTTTTGTACGTTTATGCGCTGTAGGATTTTCTGCGATACTAATACATCCAGTATTGTCCTCATAAATAATTATAGGTTTTGTTACTTCTAAAATAAAACTATTTAACAATGACTTTAACCACAAGGCTTCTTTTACACCTTCATATAATGCCATATACTCAGCTTCTGTTGAAGAAGCAGCTACAGAATTTTGGCGCTTTGTAGCCCAATATATTGAACATTTATTAAATAGCTTAAACACATATCCCGTAGTACTTTTCCTATCAGTTGTACTCCCACCCCAATCGGAGTCAACATAACCAACAAGTAATTTATCATAAACATTACGGGTATATATTAATTTAACATTAATGGTACCTTGAATATACCTTAAAACTCTTTTTAAGTTTTTCCAAAGTTCAATGTTATTTTTATTTTGATAGCGACTTAATAAATTAACAGCTATACTTAAATCTGGTCGTGTGCATAACATTGCATACATTAAACAACCTATTAACTGTCTAGAAGGAGCATCATATGTAACTTCTGAATTTAAAGCTTCAAAGTTAAGTGTAACAGGTAAAGGTGTACTAACAGGCTTACAATCACTCATTTTAAATTTAGCTAATACAGTTTTTAAATACTGACTTTGATCTAGGACAATACCGTTAGATGTTTTAGTAATATTAATACCAAGAAAACGACTAATTTCTCCTAAATCTACCATTTTAAATTTTTTACTTAAATATCGCTTAAAATTTAACATTGATTCTTTATTTCCGGTAGCTATACATATATCATCCACATATAATACCACATAAATATTTTCATGTATATTTCCTTTATTTAAAATATAAAGACATTTATCAACCTCAGAATTTTTAAAATTAATTTCTTTCATTGTTTCATCAAACAATTCATACCAACACCTTGAGGCTTGTTTTAGACCACACAAGGATTTATTTAATTTACAAACCTCATTTTCTTGAGCAACAATTCCTTCTGGAATTTTCATATATATTTGCTCTTTTAAATTGCCATGCAAAAATGCGGTTTTAACATCCATATGATGTACACACAAATTAAATTGATTTGCTATTGCCAAAAGTGTTCGAAAAGTCGCAATTCGTGCAACGGGAGAAAATATTTCATCATAATCAACTTTATACTGTTGAGTGAATCCCTTCGCTACTAACCGTGCTTTATATTTAATAGGATTCCCTAATCCGTCTTGCTTTAATGCTAACACCCACTTACAATCAACAACCTTTACATTTTCAGGTCTCTTTACTAAGGACCACGTTTTATTAATTGTCAATGATTTTAACTCATCTTTAATTGCCTCCTCCCACTGTTTCCTATCATCCCTATTATTTAGTTCAGAAAAACATTTAGGGATCTCACAAATAAAATAATTAAATGCTAATAAACAGTCTATATTACTGTCATTTTTATTTTCTTCATAGGAAACCGGCTGAAGAGCTTTCAATCTATCACTTCTGCGTAAGGAAACACTTTCTTGTGTACTCTGTTTTTGTTTAGAGTCACAAATTACAGGCTCATCTGTTTTATTTACAGATCTCCTTATCCCAGTTCCCATATTTTCATTATTTAAAGTCGCACCCTCAGTTATCTGTTCAACCTTTTCCCGAGTATCAATTTCAGGTATTTGTTTGTTTATATTTTCTTGCATCGACCCAACTGGCCGAGAAACCTTGAAATTGATCTCGTCAAAAATAACGTCACGAACAATCATGCACTGTTCTTTTTCGGGATTCCAAACTTTATAACCGTTTGGTTCATAACCCACTAATATACATTTAAATGACTTATCATCAAATTTATTTTTAGTAGTTTTGTTATGAATATAAACTGTGGAGCCAAACACTCGTAAATGACTTATACCTGGCTTTTTACCGTGCCACATTTCATAAGGTGTTTTATTAACTTTAAGTGCTTTTGTCGGGGTTCTATTTATTAAATACGTTGCGGTTAATACCGCTTCGCCCCAAAAAGACTTATTTAAATCCGCTCCACTAATCATTGAACGTGCTTTTTCTGTAATAGTTCTTATCATACGTTCTGAAACAGAATTTTGCTGGGGTGTATATGGAACTGTTAAATGATAACCTATGCCTTCCTTTACACAGAAGTGTTTAAACTCATTTGACAAATATTCACGGCCATTATCACAATAAAAATTAACAATTTTAAGATTAAAATGTGCTGTGCTTTTAGCAACAAAATCTTTAAAAACTTTGAAAACCTCAGATTTTTGTGCAATTAAATATAAAACCGTGTAATGTGTATAGTCATCAATAAATATAACATAATAATTCATATTATTATAAGTAGTGGGTGAAATTGGGCCACACACATCTGAATGTATAATAAACAAAGGTCGCTTAACATAACTTTTATCTTTTGATTTTGAAAAAGGTAACCTAGATTGTTTTCCGTTAATACAAGACTCACAAATTTCATTATCTGGAAAAATATTTTTTACTAATTGAACATCTTTTGGCATAGCTTTATTTTTAAACTCAATAAATTTTTGTTTACCAATATGCCCTAATCTTTGATGCCACAATTTATACATATTTGGATCAGCACAACTATTATGTGCATATATTTTTCCATTATTAGGACTATTTTGAATTTTAAATTTCACTAATATTAAATTTTGACATTTCTCACCTTGTATAATTGTCTTGCCTAGTTTTGATATTTTTACCTCACCATTTTCTTGAAAAATAATGGTCAACCCGGCATCTTGCATGCGCTTCACACTCAACAAATTGTGGAGTACATCAGGGCAATATAAAACTTCCTCCAATACACCTTGTTCTCCTGTGCCAGCTACCACATGGATTTGTCCTTTCTTTTTAGCCAAAATAAAAGTATTTTTAATTGCAACCGACACTTTCACAGGTTCAATCAGTTCAACAATTTCTGTAAAAACATCCTCCCGATTTACTATATGATCAGAAGCACCAGTGTCTAATATGAAAGTTAAAATATTCGCACTTTCCTGTCTTTTAAAATTGCCCACCATAAAAGCAAAACTATTCGAATTTTCAGTTGTTGTTTGCACTGTCTGAACTGTTCTAGGGCGTTCTTCGTGTTTGTCTTGCAAAGTCTTTTTATAATGATAGCAATCCTTTTTAATATGATTTTTCTTGCCACAATAATGGCATCTCAAGATCTTTTTAATATGTCTTTTACCTTGAAATAAATTTGTTTTATTTTTATGAAAATTTCTGTTAACAAATTTATGGCTTTTATGAAACTTTTCATTCTTAAAATCTTTGGCTTCTAAAACTTTTGAACTCGTTGAGGCTTCATTTTTAATTTTTATTTCTTGGTCTAACAGCCTAGTTTTCACAAACGCTAGAGTTATTTTATCTTCCGATAATGTTTCTAACGCGGTCACTACCCCTGAATAACTAGACGGCAATGTTAACAATAAATGCGCCACTTTATCGGTTTCAGCCATCTGAGCTCCAGCAGCTATAAGCTCAATTATTAAATCATCAAATGTTGTTAAATGATTTAATAAACTTGTTTCACTCCCTAATTTGAGTTCTAATAACTGTTTTCTTACGGCTAGTTATGATGGCAAACTTTTTCTTTCATAAATTGCATCCAGTTTATGAAAAATATCTTTAGCAGTATCTCCATCTTGTGCAAAAGTTAAAAATGAATCACTCAAATATTGAATAATTTCATTTCTTGCCACTTTTTCAGCTCGATTCCAGTCTGGAACTATTGGTCTAGGCGAATCCTGGTCAACTACTTTTAGCACATTAAGTTCATCTAAAAGCGAACGCATTCGTAATTTCCAAATGCTATAAGGATGTCCGTTAAATGGCACTATATTCCTTTTTGTTTGCACCGATTCCATAATGCACAAATTTATCACAACTACAAGTTTATTAAACACTTTGTATATCACAAATTCACAAACAACTGTACTGTCTTTTAAAACGCGCGATCTGGGCCCATAACCTATTGGGTTTTAGGGCAAAAAAAAAACATTTATTTCAGCCGATATTCTTTTATTACTCTCGTTACAAAATCTGCCTTATAACTGACTTCTAAAAGAAGGCATTCATACGCCCAAGTCTAATCAATAGCTTTTCTTATATATACAAAAAAAAATGTAAACAGTCTATTCTGCATATTAAGTTTTCTTAACATTACGTAACAAACGATATTTATTTATTTTACCTTTTGATATACAGAGTGTCCATATTCCAATACATATAAATCACGCGCCCCCTCTTGAAACTAAAAATTTCGTTTTCCACAATTTTTTTTTGGAGACGTAATGTACTAAGAAAATTCATTAAAGAGCCCCTAAAGTGGTGAAGTAATGGTTGCTAGGAAATTAGTTTAATTTTAACTTCAATCATTTGGGTTATTTTTTAAGCAAATATTCCTTGAAATTGGCCACCTTGTAAGCAAATATTTATCAAATGGCAATAGTTTTCAAATATAACAACATTTGCTAAAATTTTGCCAATAAAAATGCCTACCTGGTTTGCCTTTAGTACCCGCTAAAAAATGGCTAATTTAAGACACAGGAGTCAGCGTAACAAAATTAAACGACGATTATCACAAGTCGGCGTTTTTCTATAATATGTAGTGAAATATTTAATCTTTTTATTAGACTTGTTGTATGATAAATAATTTATATTTCGTTTGTCTAAATAAATCTTCAGTTTGGTTGAGTATAGTTTTATAGGTTATAAACGTAAATTTGAAAATGTGGCATTTTTTGGTAATGTTAAAGCAAAAATAAGCGAAATAAAACTATTCAATTTTAGTTTAATTTTGAAACAAAAATTTGATAATAAAAGCCATATTTTTTCCTCTCAATTTTTGTTGTCTTAAAATATGATAATCTGGCATTCTTATAATAATAATAATAATAATAATAAAACGTTTATTAGTTACCAATAAATACAGTTAACGAATTAACTTAAAATAACAATTATTATTATGATAATAATCATGGTAACTAACGGGCATTGTTTTCAGATTTCAGGGGATGTTCATTCCCCGGATTTATAAGCAGCTAGCAGTTAAATTTTTTTTAAAAAATTTGAAAAGAAAAAAAAACATAGAAGCAATAAAAGCACACACTAAAAGGAAAATGGAAGATGGATAAGGATAGGGAAAAAGGAAAGTATTAAGTTTCAAATTTAGCATTTTGTGGCATAGACAATCAATTAAATATGGTTTAGAAGAAGCAGTTTGGTTTTTCTCTTGAAAACTTTTTCTGAGACAGTAAAATCATTTATTTTGAATTTGTTTATTAAATGTGCAATTAAATAAGAAAAAGACCTTTTAAAAAATTCTTTGTTGTGTGACGGTATAGTTAATAGATTTTTTCGTCTTATATTAAGATTGTGCACATCAGTACGATAAGTTATTTTTTTGTGCAAATATGGTGGAGTCTTAAACTTAAGAATTTTGTAAAAAAAGGACAAGAGCATGTAAGACTCGTCTATTGTGCATATTTAACCAATTTGCTTCTTTTAACTTATGAGAAATGTGTTCACGTCTTCTTATACCAAAAATAAGCCTTAGACAGGAATTTTGGAGTTTTTGTAATCTATTAGCATCGGCATTATCAAGACAAGGTCCATAGATGGTGTCACAGAAGTTTAATGGTGATAACACTAGTGCATCACAAAGCATTTTCTTAATGTTATAGCTCAAAAAGTGCCTTTGCGAAAATATTGTTTTTAAGGCGGAATATCCACTTTTTAGTTTAAGAGTAACATGTTCCTTAAATTTAAGTTTATGATCCATTATGAGTCCCAGATTTTTGGCAGAGTTTTTAAAATCTATTGGATCATTATTTATGTGTAGATTTCAGTTATCTAAAATATTCATTCGATTGTTATCACTACAAAAAAGAATAGCTACTGAATTGGTTGGGTTAATCTCAAAGAGGAGCTTTTGAGTTTCACTATATAAAGTGTCCAAATCCGCGTTAATGCACCTATTGGCCTCCGCTATATCAGTACTTTTAAATGAATAATATACCTGGGTATCATCTGCGTAGCAATGATGGCTACAATATCGAAATTTATTTATTAATTGCGACGTATAGAGAGTATATAGTAACGGACCCAGAATGTTACCCTGAGGCACCCCAGAGGCAACATTAAGGGCTTTCGACATTTTACCATCAAGTACTACTCTTTGTTTTCTGTCTGACAAAAAAGAAGACACCAGTGCCACCGCAGAATCGCTAAAACCCAGACACTGCAACAAAGCCAATAATATTTCGTGGTTGACCATGTCAAAAGCTTGAGTAAAATCCAAAAGAACCAAAACAATAGCTAGATTATTATCAAGGGCTTTAAATATATCATCCGTTACCTGAGATAATGCGGTTGCACAACCATAACCTTTACGGAAGCCAGACTGATATTCAGGGATCAAATTACTAATATTTAAATACTCAATTATTTGCTGTTCCATAACTTTTTCTAATAGTTTAGAGAGAACTGGAAGAATCGATATTGAACGGATTTGTTTAAATTCAGTAGGATTTTTAACTTTAGGCAACGGAATAACATTGGCTTCCTTCCATTGATCTGGAAAATGATTTTTTTCTAAACAAACATTTATAATGTGAGTTAGTGGATTAATTATGGCAGGACAACAAAGTAAAATAAGTGTAATATTTAAATTATCAGCTCCAAATGCTTTACTCTTTATGGTTTTTAGAATGGAAAGTATTGTATCTTGCGTTATCAGCCTAAATTTAAATTCATTTTGTGTAATTTTATGTTCCTTAAAATTCTTAATAAATTCTTCATCAGGCTTATTGTTATTTTTATTTATATTAGTAAAATAAGTATTAAGTTCATCTACATTTTACAAGGAGTTGGAAAGTTGTATATTTTGTTTTTTTAGAAATATTAATTTTATTTAATTCTTGCCATACTTCTTTATTACTGCACACTCCAAACCTATATGTTAAATACGCCTTTTTTTCCGATCTGATTGCGCTAGTAGTAAGATTTCTATACTGCTTGTATGTGTTCCAGTCCTTCCAATTTTTGGTGTTTCTAAACTTATTTAAGGTCCTATTACGAAGCCTCCGCATTAATCTAATATTAGGAGTAATCCATGGTCTGTATGGCTTATTTTTACCTCTGATATTTTTTAAGGGAGCATGCAGGTTTACAACGTCGAATAATGATTGGTTGAAAAAATCAACTTTGCTATTTATGTCCGCCATATGATACATTATGTGCCAAGGTATTAGTTCGATATCAGATTGAAATCGCTTATTGTTAACACTTCGTAAATTTCTGTATGTAAAGTTATAAGTATTAGATTTGGTTTCTCCAAAATTTATGTCGCAATAAATGAGCATATGGTCCGATATCTCAACATCCCTTATTCCGCAAACCTCGATTGAATCTATATTTGAAAAAAGTAAATCAATTAAGGACATGTTTGTATTTGATATTCTAGTAGGTTTAGTTATATGCTGTTGCAAACCATAGACCTCAGTAATTTCACATAACGGTGCTTTTGTATTTAATTCGAGAAAGTTTATATTAAAATCACCTAGTAATAAAAGAGAATCATAGACAGTATAAAAATCGGTCATAATAGTTTCAAGACGAGAATAGAATAAGTTTAAGTCACCCTTAGGAGGACGGTATATAAGCCTATTAAAATTTTTGTGTTGTTTACTTTTATTCAATCCAAATATGTTCTAGAAAAAGGCAGGTTTCTCTAAGCATAACACGAAACTCAATACTTGCCTTTATATACACAGCGACACCACCACCTCTACCTAGCCTATCTCGCCTTATAAAATTGTAATTTTGTAGTTCCATGATCCGATCGGCGATATCTGCATGTAACCATGTCTCAGACACACCAATCAAATCATACTGAAAGTCAGCTACATGGCCTTGAAAAATGTGAAAATTATTTGACAGTGATCTTGCATTAATATGCGCGCACGAAAACATTTATCATAAAAACATAAAACGAGGTACTTATCGCTGCTAAAAACAAACAACAAAAAAAAAGGAGTAAAAGGTACGAGGATAAAGGAAAGGAGGTTACCAAAAAGTATATGCTTAGTTATAAAAAGAAATTTAAGTGAAAACCAACTGCTTATAATTAATTATACAAATATCACCCTAGCAACAAGGAAAAAAGTAAAACAAAAAAAATTATTTCACTCCTAGAAGTAGCACACAAAAGGCTGTATTACCTAATAAAGTAATAATTTTAGTTACCTTTTTAATTAATTAGTTAATTTCTAGCATTGTTTAGATTTTTCTATCGTTTATGTCTTTGACAGTAGGCATAAATTTACCTATTATTATTAATTATTAGAGTTTGTTTGAAAATGTACCGTAAAAACATATGCCCTATAAATATACTTAACGTGAATAAAAACTATTTATATGTATAGTACCTTCTATGTCCTTAAAATGCGTATTGCACCCACATATAATATCAATAAGAATTTCACATTTTAATCACCATTAATTAAATCATTAAGTGTTTGTTGATCCCGCATTAATTTTCGCACTCCACCAGATTGCACATACACAAGACCATTAAAAGTCCATGCTTCCGAACTAAATGCCTCGCGAGCCCCTTTTAATAATTGTAAATTCGCCACAGTTAACAATTCTGTGATTAGAATCCGAGAGCCTTTCAGATGTTTTTTAGCCGAAAATACCTGATCTCGCATCCAGCGACAAGCGAACTGAACAGCAAGTGGGCGCGGCTTCTTATTTTGATTTGGACCCTTTTTTCCCATACGATAACAGTGGGACAGATGAATTTTATCAACTTTTACAGATAATTTGTTCGTAAATAATTTGGCCGCCACACATTGGATCGAAACATAGGAAAATAGGGACATTGACTTATTTCGAAATTAATGTTTGTATTTTGTTGGTTTTTATGTATGATTTTAATAAATTCATCAAACATTAAAATTAATATGGCCTATTGTACAGGTAGTTTACAAAATATACAGTATGTCTTACGAAAAAAGGTAATTTATAAACAAAACGAACAAAAAAAAATTATAACAAAAGAGAAACCGCTTTCTCTGTTAAATCGCTATGAATGTTATCAAAGCTACGCATATGTGATACATATGGATCGGAAGACAATAAAAGATTATGCAAAATATCTTCATTTCCAAAAGTTCTATTACACCTTCTTGAATGGCATTCCCTGTATTTCCGAAAATATTTATTTCTAGATTCAGCGGCCTCTTCAGACAGATGCCCTATGGGAAACAAAAAGTTTTCGATGATTTGTGCACCGTGTATCAAAATTTTGTGTAGAGAAGATGGCATGTAATACCATCCGTACAAGTAAACATATAACTCTGCAGTCTCTTTTGCAAATTTATCAAACTTTTCCACATTTATTTTTTTCCCTGAAGCCAAAACTTGGAGTAGTGTATATAGACTTTCCAGCAACCGTTCATCGATTCCTGTAATTTGTGATGATTTTTCAAAGTTTCGGAAAAATCGTCTCGCAGTGTTTCCATCGTTACTTGTGCCAAATCCCTGTTTAACGACGTCAACTATCAAACCCATCTCCTCCCTAAATCTAAAATAAAATTGCAAATTAGGCGAAAAACGGCTCGACAAATTGCCGAATTCCAAAACATTAAACCTGACAATAAATTAGTTTTGCTCTCTCCAGAATACCTTTTTTGTATTTCCAGTTTCCTATTCTCTTTTAATGCCTTTTCTTCGGTGCTTCTCGCCGACCACTTTTTAAAGTCCCCGTTATATGCAATGTGGAGCATGCATTCAAATGTCCGTATCCAGGAATGTAGACTGGAAATCCCCAAATCGTATTGCTTTTTATCAGGTTTTCTTTTTCGAATTACCTAATAAATCGAATATTGAAAGCTCTGTAATCTCGTTCAAAAAGCAGTTTTTCTTCTTTAAACTCAAGATAAAAAACACCTTATCTTTGAAACCAATTAACGATTTTTGCCAAACTAGCCAGTTAGATTAACTCTTTAAACGAGCTCTCAATGAAAAAAAACTACTCTCAATAAACTCTGTTCATTGAAGAGCTACACGTGCATAAACAGATACAGACAAAACTTACCTCCAAATTGTTCATGTTAGTAGGCTTAGCACCACAAATATAACATACTGAACTGGAACTAGGTCCTGCTAAAATTGTGCAAATTTTTCCATCTATCATTGTGAGGTACAACTCGTGTCTCACATTTACTCCATTTGGAAAAGTCGTTTTTTCAAGCAGATTTTTTTTATCTTTGAGCGACTCCCAGCACTCCAAAATAACGTTTTTTGTTTCCTTGATAAATTGAAAGTTTAAAGGTCTACAGTAATGTGCAGAAGAGGGCACTGGATTTTCCCAAATTATTTTTGTTGGATCGTCAGATTGTACTAATTTTAATGGCACGTAAGCCGTCATAAAAATGCTGGAATCGAAATTGTCATGGTCCGAGATGGTATCAAATTTCTGCTTGTACATGCTTTGACCAGAAGCACCATCAAATCCGCATTTTCCAAACAATGTCCATTCTTTATCGGGCTCTGATGATTTTATTTGCAGAATTCTTGACACCGTATGGTCAAGTAAAGATTGCAGTGATATCTTTGCACAACGATCAGTAATCATGATTGAACTTTTGGGTGGATAACATTCTAATTTTGCCTGTTGCACTTTATCGTATGAAGGATAAAGATTACACCCTTCATTTTTTGCTGCCTTTCTTATGTTAAGGTATTGCTGTTTGGAAAAGTCAGATGAAATAAATAGAGCTAATGCCTTTTCTTTTGAAATTTCATGGTAGTGATATTGCTCCATGTTTTGACAATAATGCAGAATATTTTCTACTTTATTGGGGTTACTTTCTAAAAATTTTTGTATTTTTCCAATGTATTGATTACCTACAAAAAAAAATTATATGCTTTTAATTATAAGCCAACCTTAAAAAGTGTAAACAAAAATTGAAAAAAACGACGAACAAAACTTTTAAAATTAAAAAACAAGCATTATTAAATATTAAAGTCTAGCCTACCTTCTTTTATTTTTGTTGATAAGGAAAAAGAAAGAACAGCAACACTTTCTTTTCGCATTCCTTCCGTCCTTCTTCTTTTTTGTTTATTTGAGAGCTCTTCAAATATTTTTATCGGCTTAGGTAGGGATGGTTTTACTTTATTTACCGATTTTGGCCACACAAATTCCTTCTTTAACCAATTTTCATTTGATTTTAAAAACCTTGCTTCTGTCCGTTTGGATTGTTTCCATTTTTTCGCGAGATGAAAGCACAAAATTCTTAGCGATTCCCGCAAGCCTTGGGTTTCATTTTCCGAGAAATCCTTTTTTATATCTATGACACTTTCAAACAAAGCATTATGATCGGTAAATTTAATTTGTCGAGATTTTAATAAGGAATAAAAATCTACATTAAATTTTAAACGCGTTTCCGCCATGTTTGTATCACATTTGACAGTAACAAATAAGTGAAAACCAGCTTGTTTTTTATTCCATGGCAAACTTGATATCTGAGAGACGAAACTGTTAAGCTAAGCACTCAGTACTTTACACGTATATAAATACATAATGTCATTTCTGTATTGATTAAAAGGCAATAACTAAATTTCGATTACATTTTTGGTATCTTTTGTTTATGTTAACCATATAAAAATTAATGGTATTAACGTAAACATTTCTGAACCTCATGACCTATCATATGGCTTATGCAATATAATTTAGCCCGGTTCATTCTTGACAAAATATATTTACCTTTATTGGCTAATTACGAGTTATTTGATTGTGCGCTGTACGTGGACCGCAAAAATTTTAGAATTCTTGCATACTTATGCATTTTTTCTTTGCAGTGGCACTTCGGGGCAGCCAATTTCTTTATAATGTGGGTTAGTAAAGCTTGCTTTTACATCGCATGTAATATCTCCACTTACATCCGCTTACATTTTTTTGTAAATCAAAAAAATCTTATATTTTAAGATGTTATGACACAAGTAAAAACAAATCAATACTTGACGTCTGTTGTGACTTTTTTTTTAAATTTAACTATCCAGTAGTATAGCCCAAAAACGCCTATATAAGTCGTTATATACAAGTGAATAGTTTTTACATCCGTCCTAAAATAGCCATCAAATATAAGACGCCATATATATAATTTGAATGATTTTTCAGTTTGCTTTAAATGATGCTCGCGTGCTCAATAGGTAAATAACAAAGGTATACTGCATATTATGTTTTATGAAACACCAATGTGTCTTTAACACAAATATGGAAAAAAAAGTTTAAATTTGGCACTTTTCAAAAACAGCCAGTGTCCCTATTTTATTATGCTTCGATCCATTGTGCGCCACCGTAAATGGGTCAGAGGAGGATTTCTCTATGCCATGCAAGACCAACGAATTCAAATTACTGTTTATTTCCATCTGTGTAGTTTTTTTCTGTAGGTTGACAATGTTTAATTTTATCTCCTTAATTTCCTGCGAGAGTTGTAGAGATAATGTCATATTCTCTTGAAATTTGTTTAGTTTATCCGAAAAATCAGGACTTTCTTCGCCATTCGCCGGTATTTGTAGAGATTGTTTATGGTTGGCAAATTCGGTGCGCAGTAGGTTAAAGCCATCGTTAAACTGTTTTGACAGCTCATCCACACGTGCACTAATCCCTTTAAGATTAAGATTTGTAGTTTTGTTAGACATTTTAATAAAAATCCTTCACCGTACCTCTATTTTTGAGACACTAGTCAACCACTCTGTGTTTACAAAAACTAAAAAAACAGCCACGGTACTACTAAATTTTGATAAAAACTGTAGGAGCACAAACTTCCGCTGCTTACTACTCAAGCGACATATGACAATATATACCTATTATTACTATAATTAAACTTACATACTTGCTAAAATATGTTTGGTTGGCATTTGGGAAAAATGCCTTCTTATTGCTATTATTATTATTATTATTATTATTATTATTATATTCTGACCTCGATTTCTATTGATTAAAATTGCCATATTCTGGCATTTTAAACAGCTATGCTTACGATAATTTAACTTCAATACTTACTAGAATATATGTGGTTATATTGTAGCAACAAAATTGACAGATATTTCTACTTTTTGGCCATCCAATATTACAAAAAAAAGTTGGAGGTTTAATTATCCTACAAAAGATATTTTTTGGCCAAGTAATTATGCTATAGCCTACCTACATTAAAAACTGCTAGTTTTGGAGCCAAAAAATCTAATTTGAAGCGAGCTTTCATGGCTAGAAAACATACCAAGAATTATTTCCGAAAATTTGACAAACCTCTGGTTTTTATGTGTTTTTTATCATCAGCTAATTTATGCTACTTGGGAGATGAACATGTTTTTGATACAATAAAATATATAACAGAAGTTTCGCCATTTTTTGGAATATCACCTCGATTTTATTTTAAATATGTATAGTTAAGTATCTACATCAAGGACGTTCATGATTTTTCAATGTTAGAACGTTTTCCCCACCTATTTCTGTTTTCAGTTTGACTATTATCGGTTTTGCGTAAACAAAATATGATTTTTTTTACTCTTTTAAACCCCCTTAAAAAATATCGCTACGGAAAAATACCTTCTTACCCATTTTTACAAAGAAAATAGAGTTTAAGTGTTTTGGTTGGCCTTCGCCAATCGCCTGGCGGGGAGGGGCTAATTTTGAAGTGAAGGGGCTAAGCTCCCCCTAGCCCCCCCTAGTTGCGCCACTGTCTGTCTTTCTGGCAGTTCGCGGCATAGCTTAAAAACTACTCATAAGATTGACCTCAAATTTTAGTAAAAAATTAAGGGTCATATGGGAATGACCTGGTAATATTTTGGTAAAAATCCAATATGCCTGAACAAGATGGAGGCCTAGTCAAATGTTAAGAAAATTATTATTAAAAAAACTAATTACCAATTTACCTCAAATTTTGCACAAAAATCAAGTGTTACATAAGAATGGATTGGTAACATATTGGTATGCATATAAGTTAGCAAAACAAAATGGCGGTCTAATAAAATATTTAAAAAATCAGCGTGAAGAAACTACTTATTATAGAACGAAAACTTTCACGGCTGTGGTCAATTAAGGAATCATGATTCTTGGGATTAGACCGTATCAAAATGGAATCACTTTCCGACGTTTCGCCTCCGATTGCACGAGACATCTTCAGGGATCTTCACTTCACGAGATCCGTACACTGAATGAGTGTTCCGATCTCGTGAAGTGAAGAGCCCTGAAGATGCCTCGTGCAATCGAAGGCGAAACGTCGGATAGTAATTCCAATTTGACACGGTCTAATCCCAAGAACAATGATTTCTTAAACTACTTATTAGATTAATTTCAAATTTTGTTCAAGCATTAAGTGCGATATAGAGGTAAACTTCAAGATAGTGAATAAAATGGCGGCTAAATACAATGTTTAAAAATTCAACGTAAAAAAAATCTAAAAATTAAATATGATATAAGGATAAACAAACATCGTAGGTACGAATTCAACACGACGCACACTAGGACGAGCCATGGCCAAAAATCAAATTACTGTTTTTTAATAAAACCAATTCTAAGCCATGCAAAGTCAAAAGTAAAATTGAATATTCGTTGTAGTAACAAAGATAATATTATACAAATTGACACAGAAGTGCAAACATAATTTTTGCGTTTCCATATAGAAATAAAAACTGTGTTTAATAAATAAAAATTATAAACGTATTTGAAGTTATAACGTTGATATAACTAATGGATCATCAAATACAAAAAGGTATGTTTGTGCTAATATTACTTGTTTTATGATATTTGTTATTTTTTTGAGTAAGGTAATTACCTTTTTAAATTGCGTATTTTTTAAATAACTTAGTTTTGGTTCCTTAACTTTATATAAGATTTTTACGAAATGTCCATCTATGTCACTTAAGAGCATTAAACTAATGAAACCCTAAAAAGGTACCTATCTGAAATACACAATACAATCTTGCGATATTTTGCGATTTTTGGAGAAACAATTTTTTTTCTAACAGCATGTCTACCCGCTTTTAAAATAATTGATATTTTTGAAACGTGGATTTCCTGTAACAAAAATGACAAAATTACTAGCACTATGCGCCAAATTCAACAACGTTTAGTATTAATAGACTGCAATGATGAGGTAGAAACTTTTATAAAACAGTATGTTCGGCTTTTGAGTACAAAATTTGCGAAAAAGTGGAAAGTCGCTTCCCGCAACCGACAACAATTTTTGAAGCGGTACCATACTTGGCTAAATTCTGATGCTACTCTTCCAGAAGTACTCCAAAATGCAATAAGAACCAAACAAACTATTAATCAGCCTCAGTGTAGTCGAGGACGACCTCAGAGAGTTTTTACTGGAGCCTCCAAAAAAACTAAGAGGCGCCGTGTTTCTGATTTATTATCCTCAAGGAGTCCAGAAGAACTGGTTTTCGCGGCAGAACAAACAGGTAGATTAAACATTTCAAATTCAAACGTTGTGTTGCCAGATGAAGAAGCTTTAAGTTTATTTTTGGATTTGAATCTTACCAAGGATAAATATAATATTTTAAGATCCGTTATTAATAAATATCATAAAGATTTCGTACCAAGTTATTATAAGTTACAGTCAGTAAAAAAAACGTATCTCATTGAGCCTGATATAGTGTCTGAATCCAGAGTTGAACTAAATTTGCAAAATTTACTGAACAAGACTGTGGATAGTATTGTAAAGACAAGTAGAGATGAATTATCCTCAAACTTGACATTGGAGTGTAAATGGGGAATGGACGGCGGTTCAGGCCATAGTCGTTATAAGCAAGTATTTCAAACAGAAGAACATGGGACCGACGAATTTCTATTTCTTATAGCTTTAGTGCCCTTGAGGCTTATTGACAAAGAAAATCGCAAAACCTATTGGAAAAATCCGCGAACCTCATCAACCCTGTATTGTCGGCCTATAAAATTTCTTTACCACAAAGAAAACGCTCAGTTAGTTAAGTTTGAGGAGGCCAAGATGGTCGAAGCTATTAACCAGTTAGTTCCCTATAAATTAAATTTAGGAAATTTAGAAATAACAATATCATACCTGTTATTATTTACCATGGTTGACGGCAGCATTTGCAACACCTTGTCAGAAACTAATTCTACGCAAAGATGCTTTATCTGTGGCGCAAGCCCATCAGAAATGAATTCTATGAGGGTTGCTGAAAAACCTTCTAGGGCTGAAAATTACAGGTTTGGTTTGTCAACTCTTCATCTCCGAATAGTTTAGGAGTTTCGAATGCTTGTTGCATATTTCGTACAAAAATGGCAAGCACGGGGTTCAGATAAAGCTACTCGTGAGGCACGTAAGCATCAAATTCAAAAAGATTTCGAGCAAAAATGGGATTAATAGTTGACAAATCAAAACAATCTTTTGGAAACACGAACGACGGAAACACTGCGAGAAGGTTTTTCAACAATCCTCATCAAAGTGCTGCAATTACTGGCTTGGATTTAAATTTGATTTTAAAATTTTCTTTATTAACAAGAATTTTGGCTACTGGTAAGCAAATAAATGTAAATATCTTCAAGGACTTATGTGCTGAAACGTTTGACTTGTATATAAAATTATATCCATGGTATTATATGCCAAGTAGTATACACAAATTGCTGCTTTATGGACCTGAGATTATATCTTCATTTCATTTGCCGATAGGTCAATTGTCTGAAGAAGCACTCGAATCCAGGCATAAAGAAATAAGGTACAATCGATTGCATCATTGCAGAAAAAGTTGTTGTCAAGGCAAACCAGGACCTAATGAATGTACTAATTATTACTTCAAATCCACATTTAGCTGCTATACGAAAAACTTCGACTAAAAAATCCATTCCAATTGAGCAGGATATGATTAAATACATTATAACAGATGCGGATGATTCAATTGATTCGAGTCTACCTAACTTATTGCCTGGTTCAAGTGCATCTTCTGAACTAGAAGAGGAAATCGAAGAAATAATCTCCGAGTTTAGGTAAATTATTGTATTTGTATCTCTTTTAATACGTTTTTGTATAGTAGTCTCTTTTAATACGTTTTTTTTTATTAGTTAGATAATAATGCAATATTATTCTTGATTCATGTAGTTCTAGAATACTAGTTCGATTAAAGTGTTTTTTTAGTTCAAGTTTCTAGTTATCCTAAAATTATGTTAAGTTATTTGAAAATAAAACACCCTGTTAAAATTTTCTTATAATCTATAAACATTTCTTCCTCTTATGGCGTCTCATTTTGGTACCAAATTTGAAATTAGTCGTGTAAGTACTTGTTGCCTATCATAATCATAAAATATTGCTTACGAACACGCACATCATACAAACACGCACGCACACACGCGCACCCACGGGACTTTTTTTCAAATTTTTGTTTGCTGCATGATCCAAAATGTCGACAAAAAAGGAAGTGTTAGATTTTTTGATGTAATTCAGCATTCCTTATTTCTATATGGAAAAGCAAAAATTATAGCTTTACCTTCATGTATAATATCTTTCAGGACAAAATATCTTTATTTTACTTTCTTCTACATGTCTTTAAGGTCTGGCACCAATTTTGAAACACCCTGCATAGAAAACGGATTTTTGGCCAATTTATCATATAACTCGTCCTAGTGTGCGACGTAAGAAAAATCGCGGTATGAGGTAATGTAAAAACTACTTATTGAATTAATTTTAAAATATACCCAAAAATCAAGTGTGGCATTGGTAGAAACTGGTAAAATATTGGTAGGAATCCAATATGTTGCAACAAAATGGCGACAATAAAAATGTATGTATGTATGTATGTATGTATGTACTGAACTAAATTGGGCCACACTTCGCTATTCCTAATAAATGGAAATATTCGCAACGAGAGAAGTTCGAGGAAAAAGAAATTAACTGATTTTTTAAAAATATTTTTCCAAAATTGTTTGGGTTATTTGAATTTATTTTACATTTTAAAAATGTTTGTTTCTCCCTTTTTTTAAATTTGGACAAAAAATTTCTTAAATTTACTTAATAGTCCCATGAGGACTGATTTTTACGTTGATGGCATTACTGGAACACTTTTTTTTTTAATTTTGACATTTCTTTTATATTAGATTTAATCCATTGACGGAATTTTGTATTCTTAATTATTTGAAGTGGGCATGGACATTAAATAGATTGATAATTTTATTATTAAAAGAGTCAACCTGCATTTGAAAACTATCAAGAAATGATATTGCATTCCAATTAGTGTTTGACAAAAAAAAAGCAATCCAAATATAATGTAATATTATTTATGTTTTTCTTACTTTAATATGCTTTCTTCTCGTTCTTCGTCACTAGAATCTCCATGGATATAAACTTTAGGAATATTCCAAACTTCACGGTTATCTAATTTGAAATTATTCATTTTATTCTTTCATTATTACTTTATTCGTCTTGTAATTTTATTTATTCAACGATTTTTAAGCGCGCGTGCCTTTAGTTCACGGTAACTTATTTACCAGTGCGATGTTGGTTCCATGATATGTAACGAAGAGTTCATCAGTATTTTGCAAAATAATACTGTTTGTGTATTACCCAATTAACACTACACAAAGTATTTATTTATCTTGTTATCTCTTTTTAATATAATTATTTAGTTAAACATTATGGTTTAAGGTCTCATATCCGATTAAAAATGTGGTAATGTAGTCAATATCTTGGCATGTGACTTCCATTTCATTTAAATAAAAAATTAATTTTGAGTTGGTATGTTTCAATTATTGTTTATTAATTTTAATAAAATACTGAAATAATAGAAACTTATAGAATATTTAGTTTTCTTACTTTTAAAATTGCATTTACTGTTATTTCTGTACTGTTTGATCGTGATTCGTATATTTTTCACAAAATCAACGCTGGGTTCAGCGTTGATTTTGTGACATACCAGTGACTCTCTTTGCTATCATTAACGTGGTATTAATGTAAACACGTTTATTTACAACCACGTATGTAATGCTCTTATTTCTGGCATTTAAAAAGTTTGAATGAAACATATTTCTGACTTATCCGGATGAAAAGTGACATTACCTGACAGACCTAGGTGGAATTTGATCACTTTCCGACCGGATAAATGTCACTTTCCACCCAGATAAATGTGGACATTTATTGAATAACGAAAATGTTTCAACTTTATTCGATTACTATTTAATTTTTTTCCAAACTTTCCGCGGCTTCTTGAGGAGGGGTACAAATAATTTCTTCTGAATCACTCATTGTCTTTGAAAACAGTTTTTTGATGACAATCTATCAAAAATGTAACTAATTCAGGTTGTACCAGCGTTACGAGCTATTCTAACGGAAGATGAATTAAGAAGAACTTGGTTTCAACAAGACGGATGTCCGGCTCACAATACCCATTCAAGTCAGGAACTTCTTAAGAGAGCAGTTTGACGAAAGAATAATTTCTTTAAATGGTCCAATATCTTGGCCTCCTAGATCCCCTGACCTGTCGCCCTAGGATTTCTACCTCTGGGGTTACACGAAGAATGAAATCTATGAATTTGATCCCCCGTGACCACAGAAATCCTGAGACAAAGAGTTCTGAACACATTTAGAAATATTAACCGAAATACACTTACCAGGGTTGTACGAAAAACGGTCACCAATTGTCAAAAATGTCTCGATGCAAATGGGCGTCATTTTGCAGATTTGTACAGGGTGTTCCAAACTATAATGTAATATTATTTACCTTCCTTGTTTTTGGAAAAATTCAAAATAGCCAATCGATGTATTTTTTCTTGTAGAATCCAAAAATATCATCGAAAAAATATTTGAACCAGAAACAAAAGAGTTACGCTATGCATCAGGTGTTTTTTAAATGGAATGTATCTTTTTTTATACGATTTTTGGAAAAAGTTATTTTTTTTATGTCCGTTCTGATTAAAAGATTTGATTTTGCGATAGCTGTTTATATTACATTTTAATGTTTTACAAACTAAAATTTTCAACTTCACCTGTTTAAAATATACGATATGTGGGTATAGGTGATCAAGGTAAAATGACGTTTGAATGCTTTGTCAATAAAAATTGGCATTATTTTAATTATTGTCGAAGTCTTCACCTAAAAAATATATATTTGACTATGATCGAAATGAAATACTCTTTGGACGAGAGACTACAGATTGTTATGCTATTTTACAAGTGCCAAGAAAATGCAAGAGAAGCAAGAAGAAGATTTATTGCAAATTTTCATAGAAATATATCCATCAATACAATTCTAAGCATAAAAAACCTATTTGAGGAAAATAAAACTTTACATGAAATATACAAAGAAGAAGAAATCGAGACCAGGCCATTATAAATTTATTTTCAAGTTAATCCAACCAAATCTATTTCGGATGCAGTTCGGGAATAGTACGGTGGCATGTGACTTCCGAGGGACTGTTCACAGGAATAAAAAATTCATAAATTTAGACCTTTTCGTATCCTTCAACTTCAGCACCTAACACCGGCACAAAAAGAATTTCGCTTCCAATTTGTTTCTAAAATGGTAATTCGGCAAGAAAACGAAGACCCTGATTTATTCAAAAATATTGTGTGGAAAATTGCATTTCACAACATGAGTATTCAACAGACATAATAGTCACCACTGGGCCGTTGAAAATCCAAAAAAGTTCCAGACTATTAAATTTCAACGGGAGGAATTCTATTCATGTTTGGTGTGGGATAAAAAACAATAAAATTTTGGAAACAATATTTTTTAACGGGACTTTAAATGGGGACAGATATTATGAGTTTTTAGAAAACGAAATTGAAAATTTTTTGGAAGACTTACCATTGCCAGAATATCAGAATTTAATTTGGCAACATGACGTATGTAATGCTCTCCTATGCCGTGCATGATGTGGTTCAATTTTTAAATCGGCGCCATAACGAATGGATAGGGCGAAATGGAACATATGCTTGGCCGCCCAATAGTCCGGACCTTTGAAAAGTTTTGGATACATTTCTTCGGGGCCATTTGAAGAATGTCGTATACAATAACGAAAATATTCAAGAGATCATGGGAAAAATTGTCGATGAAATAAACCGCCTTAACCAGGAAAATCATATTTTAACAGCAAGTTTAGAAAGGCTACAAAGGGGTTATCGATGTTGGGTAAAAACGGCGGTCACATTGAAAAGTTATGTTATTAGTAGTTTTATTTTATTATTTAATAATTATTTTTTATTGAATTTCTTTTTCTATCATGTAAAGTTTTATTTTCCTCAAATAGGTTTTTTATCCTTAGAATTGTATTGATGGATATATTTCTATGAAAATTTGCAATAAATCTTCTTCTTGCTTCTCTTGCATTTTCTTGGCACTTGTAAAATAGCATAACAATCTGTAGTCTCTCGTCCAAGAGTATTTCATTTCAAGAGTCAAATATATATTTTTTAGGAGAGACTTCGACAATAATTAAAATAATGCCAATTTTTATTGACAAAGCATTCAAACGTCATTTTACCTTGATCACCTATACCAACCTATCGTATATTTTAAACAGGTGAAGCTAAAATTTTAGTTTGTAAAACATTAAAATGTAATATAAACAGCTGTCGCAAAATCAAATCTTTTAATCAGAACGGACATAAAAAAAATCACTCTTTCCAAAAATCGTATAAAAAACGATACATTCCATTTAAAAAACACCTGATGCATAGCGTAACTCTTTTGTTTCTGGTTCAAATATTTTTTCGATGATATTTTTGGATTCTACAAGAAAAAATACATCGATTGGCTATTTTGAGTTTTTCCAAAATACAAGGAAGGTCGAAAATAGGTCCCTGTTCAGTCCTCGCTGGAACACCCTGTACATTAATGTTACCCACTTACAAAATAGTTAAAGCTCATTTAGATTTTTTAAGTCCTTATTTACGTTCATGTTGTATTGAAAATTCAATGCGTTCAATACATTACTTACTTATTAATGTAAATGTAATCTTGTGACAAATAAATCATGGCCTCCTTTAAAAACATTGAAACCTAATTTACGAAGTGTAATATGTTGATGACACTAAAATCTTTAATCCACTTGTGAAATATCACTAGACTGGAAATTTTAGGCTCTTTCCAAAAATCGAAAAATCCAATATGGCGGTCATAAGAAAAATGAAAGTTGAGGCGGGTTGCGGTTTAACAAAAAACAATGAAGACGTGTCGTATACGCCATCTCATTTGTCTTAAAAATGTGTCCCAATAATGTCACATTTTGACAGCTGTCAAATTTACCGTTCTGGATATACTGGCGAAAAACGAAATGCGCCATTTTCGGTTTTTCGCCGATATTTCCCAAACTTATTGATCGATTGTAAATCTAAAGCCAGATATCGAATGCAATAAGTTTCCTCTAAAACTTTCCCCATTTAACCTTTGCTGTAGGTATAATAGGAGCCGAGATCCCTATATAGAGAAGCGAATCTGGGACACACTGTATACTGTCATTTCAAACATTTTTATTGGGCGCCATTTTGTGCCATCATACTGAAGTGCCACCAATATTTTATCAATTTCTTTCTACCTGTGCCACACTTGATTTTTTGACATAATTTAAAATAAATTCAATAAGTAGTTTTTTAGATTAACGCACACCGCCATTTTGTTAATTCATGTTGAAGTGGCACCAGTTTATTCCGATATCACATCGTCATCTTAAATTTGTACCATAATTTCACCAGTTTATCTCTATATCACACTTAATGCTTGGACAAATTTTGAAATTAGTTTAGCGAGAATGCTGGTTATTTAAATATTTTATTACGTCGCCATTTTGTTTTGATTTTTGAGCAAAATTGTTTTTTGGCATCTGGGGACACTAAAATGTGAATATATGTAAAACCACAGAGGTCAATATTTTTCACGATTACAAACATTTTATTTGGCCGCCATTTTGTTCCGCCATCATGAATTAGTACCACAATTTCACTAGTTGATCCCTATAACACAGTTATGGCTCACAATATGAAATTAATCCATTAGGTAGTTTTTTCAGGCTGAATTTTTAAATATTTTATTTTTAGCCACCATTCTGCTTCGCCATCTTGGACTCGTATCAAAATTTTACCATTTGGTTTCAATATAATACTTAATTTTTGAGCAAAATTTGAGAAAAATTGGTTTTTAATAATAATGTTTTTAACATTTCACTAGGCCACCATTTTGTTTCGCCATATTGGATTTTTACCAAAATGTTTCCAGGTTATCCCTATATGTTCTTTAATTTTTGACCAACATTTCTAGTCAAAAGTATTTTTTAGCTATGCCGCAAACAGACAGACAGACCGACGGAATTGAGAAAACATGTTTTTGGGCACCAAGGGACCCTGAAACGTAAAGATCTGAAAACATCTTGGAGGGTGATTTTTTTTTCAATGTAGACTGAGGAAATTATTTTTAAGCAAATTAGCAGTTAAAGATAAATTGAAACATGCAATCAGTTATATTTGGTTTTCAAGAAAATATGTTAGTGTGGAAAAAATCAATAAATAAATCTTACCTTTGGAAAGAGCATTGTTTATACCTGTATATATTACTAATAGGAATTATATTTCAACCACAGAACATACTTAACGTTTTTAAATGTGTTCAGATTATTTGTTGCGTTTAGATTGACAAACAAAAATCTTTTTTGGCTTTTTCGCAATTGAATAAAAATATTTAACTTTAAATTAATTAAAGTAAATATTTAATATAATTACATACCTCAACATGTAGACTAGTCTGTCTACGGAATGTTTCGATACATAATATAAATAATATTATTTAAGCAAGCATAAGAAATTATATCATTTACCTTAAGCTTCAATTAATTTAAAGTTAAATATTTTTATTCAGTTGCGAAAAAGCCAAAAAAGATTTTTATACTTAACGTTCTTCAACACATTTCCGATACTGTTTGGTCAACTCACTATAAAATATGTAAATCACTGATTTCTTTGACCTTTTTTATGTTTTCGGCCTAATTCTGGAGACCAGTTTTAAATTTAGAATACAGAACAATCGTGGTACAGGTGAGCGTTAGAAGTCTTTATTTAAACTGGAGTTAATTGCAGAGAATAGGCTATATGAATAATTTTTAAATTTGTACAGGATATTTCACTATAAATAGACACCCGTCTTAATTCGTTTAACAATGTAACACCTATGCTGGATTCATTAAGAATGCATTGTCCCTTTTGCAAAAAGAAAATTTTGATATGTTGCAGACCTGCAAATCAAAAGATTTCGTAGGCACAACTCAATTCTGCGACTAATCTTTGATATACTTACAGGGTGTTAAGCTTTGAACAGATCCCTTATAAAATACATAGGGAAAACCAGATAACCCGAAAATGTATAGCACTCCCCAAAATAAGAAAAACGTTTATGAACATAGGTCCAAAATGCTTTGTTTCCGAGATATAGGGTGTTATATTGTAAACGTTTATATTGTTAAACGCACTGTATCTTGAAAACAAAGCGTTTGGCACCTATGTTTTCTTATTTTGGGGAATACTACACTTATTTTGTGTCATATCTGTTTTTCCTATACATTTTATGTGAACTTTGGTTAACGTTTACCACCCCGTATATCAAAAACTAGTCCAAGATTGAGTTGCCTATGAAAGCTTTTGATCAAGAAGTTCAGAACTACAACATATAAAATTTTCAGGAAAACTGACTGAAAGCTATTTACTATAAGAATTGTGCGGAGTTCTTTGTATTCATTTTCTCTCAATAAGAAGAAGCCCATATAACCGATGCAGCGCAGCGTTCTAATTTTAAAAATTGGTTATATCTGTTATTTCCCTCGTTATAAATCGTTCCTTTTATAGTGTTGGGTCAAGCATTATATTGTTTTGTTCCTCGCCTAGTTATCTCTTCACTGTGATCCAAATTAAACAGCATACTTTTTAGAAGTTAATAACTTTTCTATTTTCTTTAGTTTTGTATACCGCTTGTCAACGGATCTATTAGACAGGCCACAACTTTTAAAGTATTTGATGTATCAAAACGAAATTTTGTATAGGTAAATCAGTGGCGTAGCTACAAATTTTGCCCCCCCCCCTCCCCGCGGTTTTCAGTAAAGGGCCCCTTCTCAAAACAGACAAAGAACTGATGACAAAAAAAGGTTACTTGTTAACAAATGAACTCATTTACAATTATCGCCGGGCCCCCTAACCTCGTGGGCACCCCCGCACGGCAGGGGCTGGCGGGGGTGTAGCTACGCCACTGAGGTAAATAGTACTTAAAGAGTTTTCGAATATTTTTCACTTTCGGTTTCACCGAAAATTACTTCAATTTTGATTTTTTAGATGAAACACTCTGCATTTACAATAAATAACATTTTAGAAGCCTTTATATACGTATTTGCGTATGAAGGTTTTTCCTTTTCGTCTCGATTAGAGAAAACTCGAAAAAAGCTTTTAAATTTATTATTATCTTATATTCCTATATTTTATTAAAAAATTATTATAATTCGATATTCACGATTTAATATTCTTTTTCCTTTTATACTCCCATCCCCATCATAAAATAAAATAAATATAAAAAGGTATTTTTAAAAACAAGCTTCAATTTATAAACTATTAAACTGAAAAGTAAAAAAAAAATAAACTTAGATGTACAGGGTGTCCGGATTTGGTTGCAAAAGCAGGGTATCTCGCTTATTTTTAAAGATAGAACCTTGCGGTTTTCACGAACCTGAGCTAATTTTTTGTGAAACTCATGAAGCCGTAAACAAAATTTTCATAGCCTTCTTCGTTTATGAGATACAGGGCGAAATAGAAAATTTTGAATTTTGGGACCCCCCTCGTATCTCGGTTATCCTTTAACTTAACGCAAAGGGAAAAATTGCTGCTTATGCAGTTTTTTACGCTGAATGCAGTGGCGTAGTCATATTTTTCATTTGAGTTGTTATTTTTTAGATATGACCCAAAGTTGTGTTTTTTTAAATGGGACACCCTGTATATGTGTCCAGAAATTGATTTGTTGTTTTAAAAACTTCTCAAAAATATATAATAGTATGGTTCTATTTTAATAAACAACAACAAAAATCCTAATTTTTATAATTATCATCCCAAATTTTGCAAAAGGCCATGCAAAACAATGCTGCCTTTTATTTAAAGTCGTTAACAATATCTACATCCTAACAATAAATGAAAATAAATATGTAATTAAATCTATTTATCAAAATATGTATTGATAATTTCGCACCAAAAAAGTACCACAAGAACAAAACAGTAATAAATTATTATGTAACAAGTCTTTCAGCAAAAATCAACTGTCGTATAAGAGCTACAGTAACCAAGGAAATCAAAAGAACTGTTCAAACTGATTTCCATTTTGTTCTACGCATGCTTCGCACAATTTTCGTATCCGTTTTAGGGAATTAAGCAAAATAACGGGATGATTTTGTAAATAGCGAAAATTTTCTCTTATTGCATTTCCTAAATCTTGGACATTATCATAGTGGTCTTTGTAAATTCTATTTTCCAGATATCCCCATAGAAAGAAATCTGAAATCGGCAAATCTGGGGACCTAGGGGCCCATCTTATACGTCCATTTGTTCCGATCCATTGATTGGTAAAATTATTGTCCAGAAATAATCTCGTCATTCCAGAATTGTGTGCAGGAGCACCGTCCTATTGAAAATAAATTTCGTTAATTTGCGCTAGAGGAACATCGTCAAGTAATTCAGGTATAGCTCTCTAGGAAAGCTCTCTAGAAAAAAAAAAGGATATCTTCTAAAAAGCAAAATTTCAGATTTTGAAGTAGGATAACTCAAAAACCAATCGTTGCCGAATCAGTTTGACTTCGGATTCGTGATCAGCGACATGAAATCTATCATTATGTCAAAAATCACGAAAATTGGCGAGGAAAAGCTGTAGCAAAAATTACCCTTAAAAATCACATCAACAAAATTATATTAGCCAATTGTTAATTTAAATGTGTTTTTTTTTAATTTATTGCTTTATGTTGGCAACAATTGTCATTCAAAGAAGAATATACCGTAAATATTTTAAATTAAAATTTGATACATTTTCATTTATTATAGATGTTTGTTAAACGTGCATATTGTTTAGTACATAATCCACTTATTATTCCAATAATTTTGGAACATTTAAAAATTGTCAATTTAGGTCACTGATAATTTTTATAATTGTAAATCAGTCTTCGAAGGTTTATTTTATTTTGCAATTGTTTACTTATACTTACTTGAAGGAGAAAGAGGAACTAAAAGTCCAGTCAACCTGGACTTTTAGTTCCTCTTTCTCCTTTTACTATTACAATGTCTCTTCTGGAGAGCAGATTCGAATTTACTAAAATCTATTAAAAAAACCAACAATATATGCCGTAGATGAAATACTACGGGAAAATGTACATGAGGTTTTACGACTGCCGCCATATCATTGCCAGTTTAACGCAATAGAATTAATATGGGCTGGGGCAAAATCATATTACGAAGAATACGTGAACGATGGTCTTACATCAGATGAAGTGCAAATTGTTTGGCCAGATTCATTAAATTATATTACGCCGGAGTACTGGAAGAAATCTGTAGAACATACGGAGAAATTAATATGAGGTTAGTGGAATCAAGAACGAGTTTTATCATTGCGCCATTTGAGGACGACTCAGAAGATGAGGAGAGGACTTTTTAAGTGATGATGATATTTTTTAGTCTATAATATTAAAAAGTTTTTGAAGGATTATATTAGTCTTTGACGTGTATAAATCATAAATTGCATTATGAATATCCATTTTTGCATTGTAAGTCTGTGCAAAGTCTTTTGCCTTTGGATTTTTTTCGTGTACGTTTCTTAATCTTCTTCGGAAGTAAATTATGTTTTTTTTTCATGCACAAGTTTCTGTACATTCCTTATACCGATTCTCAGAGCTTTTGCCACTGGCTCCTGGATGTTAGCCAGTGAATTTTAATTTAAAATTTGTTTTATTAGATTTGACACCATTTATTTGCTCACTTTTTTAGTACATTTGTAATTTTGTAAGCAATAAATAAATAATTATATAATACTTGTTCCAATTTTAAAGCGTGTTTAAAATAAGTAAATTTTTTTTATTAAAATCAGTAAAACCGCTTTACCAGAAACTCGGGGCTAACGAAAAATATAGGCTATATATATATATATATATATATATATATATATATATATATATATATATATATATATATATATATATATATATATATATATATATATATATATATATATATATATATATATATATATATATATATATATATATATATATATATATATATATATATATAGCCTGTATTTTCCGCATGCAGGGCTCTCAATTTTAGACTGAAATTTGAAGAAATCGCATAAGTAGTTTTTTAGCTATGCCGCGAACAGACAGACTGACGGACAGACATACCTACAGACAGACGGAATTGAGAAAACATGTTTTACGGCATCTAGGGACCCTTAAACGTAAAGATCTGAAAAAATCTCACGAGGGAAGTAATAACTAATTATCTTGTGTTTTTAACAAAATTGTATAATATGTTTGCAAAATAAATTTTTTTTGTTATCACATTACAAAAAAAAAACAAGTTTTCTTTGCACAGGGGTGGCTCGCATTTAAATAAATGACACTGTATAAGTGGTTAGATTTTTAAGTCAAGCGGGGCTCATAATTTTTGGTGACTGATAAAAAAATCTCACAATACAAAAAAAACAAGTTTTCTTTGCACAGGGGTGACCGGCATTTAAATAAATGACACTGTATAAGTGGTTAGAGTTTTAGGTCAAGTGGGGCTCATAATTTTTATTTTATATTATTTTTAGCCTCTAAAATTTCTATATAGCGACTGGCTGTTAGATTTCCCTCAAATATATAATATGTGTTCCTAATATGAAGCGGAACACATTTAGATCAAACCTGCCCTGCTGTCTTCTGGGAAATATTTGGTGTTGATTTCCCTGGGACCAGAATCTACTATTGTGCCTATTGAGTATACCAGAATTACTGAAATGTGCTTCGTCTGACCATATAACCTTCCTCTCAAAATCTCTAACCATATCGCATCTTTCTCGAAACCAATTGCAGAAGACTAACCGACGCTCTGCATCCCCTGGCTGTAAGTGCTGCACGAGTCTAAATTTGTATGGGTGATATTTGTGCTTTTTTAGAATTTCCTGAACTCTAGTTTTTGGAATCCCTATGGTCTTTTCACTGGCCCTACAAGAGTTTGTAGGGTAAGCTTCTGCATTAGCCAAAACCGTAATTTTCTCAGCCTCCCGATTTTCTTTATTATATGTTTTCGTACGAGGTTTGATAAATGATCCGTGATTAAGTAAATTCTTTTTTATCCGATAAAAAGTGGATATATTAGGTTGCCTCCTTTCTGGATATCTAAATAAAAATTAAGCAATAGCAATTTTCATTACTTAATATAAAACAAGCTAACATATCGTACTTTTCATAATGTTCGAAAGTTTGGTTTTCTTCCATAATAATACAAATATATTTTTACACAATAAAAAAATACAAAAAACTAGCGCTATATTTTATATACGCGTACAAAATTGGGAAATGTCATTTGCTTCCAAGAGAACAAAAGAAAACGGCATCGTTTTGCATGGCCTACTGCAAAATTTGGGATGATAATTATAAAAATTAGGATTTTTGTTGTTGTTTATTAAAATAGACCCATACTATTATATATTTTTGAGAAGCTTTTAAAAGGACAAATCAATTGCTGGGCAAATATACAGGGTGTCCCATTAAAAAAAACACAACTTTGGGTGATATCTAAAAAATAACAACTCAAATGAAAAATATGACTACGCCACTGGATCCAGCGTAAAAAACTGAAATAATGAATAAGCAGCAATTTTTCCCTTTGCGTTAAGTTAAAGGATAACCGAGATACGAGTGGGGTCCCAAAATGCAAAATTTTCTATTTCGCCCTGTATCTCATAAACGAAGAAGGCTATGAATATTTTGTTTACGGCTTCATGAGTTTCACAAAAAAAAAGCTCTGGTTCGCGAAAACCGCAAGGTTCTATCTTTAAAAATAAGAAAGATACCCTGCTTTTGCAACCAAATCCGGACACCCTGTACACAGAACTTTTAAAAACATTTTCCTAAAAGCTTGAGGCTTTATTTCAAGTGTCATGATCACGCTTTTTCAGTTCAATAGTTTATATATAAAAACTTGTTTTTAAACATATTTTTTTACATTTATTTTGGATTCCTGAGACAATTCTGAATCAGAACATTTTTAAAATTGCAACTAGGTGGCCATGACCGGACGTAAATTAATCTAAGGACCTGAAATGATGACAGAATAATACAATCGCAAAGTTTTAGTGATTGGTCTGATCAAATGAATCAAATTCTTGTGTCTAACTATTTTTTTTTCAAATGGCGACCCTTTTTAGACAAGCACTTTTTGAAAAGAGGATATTTCTGCGAATCTAACGGTACTAACTTTTTTGCGATTGGATTAAAAATAAGCTCAAAAATTCAAGATTACTTACGTTGGATCTATCTATGCGTCATGTCACGTAAATTCTGCTCAGCCTATCTCTATTGATGAAGAGAATGCACGCGTATGCGCATAATGCTCGGTACAGCATTTTTTATACAGTTTTCTGCTGGCCCTCTTCAGATATCGTCAACAAATTTAGGCCTGCAAATCTGTATCTTTGGCTAACAAATAGTTCAGAGTATTAAACAAAAATATAACTTCAACTAACTTCAGTAACGCTGTAAAATGTAAATGCACAATATTCGAGTTCACTGTAGTTGTTCAAAGTGCATTCCTCCTTGTTCACGACACATTTCCGCTCGTTCAATTGCTTCTCTCAACACGTTGAACAGCATTTGAGGCGTAATACTTCTAAATACACGCACAATCCTTTCTTCTAAGATTTCAAGGGTGGCTGGGGCGGTTACATAGACTCTTTCTTTAACATATCCCCAAATAAAGAAATAGAGAATAGTGAGATCCGGTGAACGGGCTGGCCACCGTATTGGGCCCTTGGATGCAAAAATTCTATTATCAAAATGTTCAATTAAATAATTAAAAATTAAAAACTTCTCTGGTATTGTGAGGCGGTGATCCATCTTGCTGGAAGTAAATGGCTCAATTTCATTTTGGAGTACCTAACCCCTGTTAATTGGCCTTGAAATAAAATAGGCCCAATTATTCTGTTACCAACGACACCAGCCCATACATTGACACCAAACCTTTCTTGAAATTTTTCTCCCATTCGCAAGTGCGCTGCCATAGCCTCTTTCTTAATGAAAGTCGACAATGATGGCAGCCCTAGCAACACATCCAATGCTGCTGACGGCGTCGTCCTCATTGCTCCAGTTATCGCTAGGCTAGCCAGTCTCTGGACTTTTGCAAGACTGGAACGAATGGTTTTCCTCTCCACCGAGGGCCACCATACTATTAAGCCGTATGATATCCTGGATCTTATGACTGCTTGGTACAGCCAGTGCATGACCCTAGGACTTAGCCCCCAGGTTGTGCCTACCGCTCTACGGAATTGCCAGAAGGTCACTATTGACTTCCTTATCTGCCTATCCACATGAGTCTTCCAGCTCAGCTTTGCATCTACCTGATTGTATCTTAGTGGTGTTAAACTGGAGAAGGTTCTCCGGTCCCCATTCTACAATTTTAATAAGGTTAGAGATAAGGTCATTAATCTACGCGTATCATCAATTTCAGTCTTGGAAACAGATCTGGGAAATGGATGTTGGAGTGGTGTATACTATCGTTAGCATAACTGTGACTAGGATTGCTAAAGTATGCTTTGGATATGTCGAGGGCAATAATTTGGGCTTCTCCGTGGAATTTGATAGACTTGTTCCAGTTGTGGGTTACCAAGGCAACTCTGCAACTTTAGTATTGGAAGCCATATTGCCTGTCGTGGATAACTTTATATATTTTAAGGTAATTTAAAAGGTCAGTATTAATATACTCCTCTATTGTCTTTTTCATAATTAAGAGTTGAGATATAGGTCTGTAGTTAGAGGGAAGAGTTTTGGATCCCTTTCTGAAAACAGAGTGTCTACGAGCAGATTTCCAGCATTTACAAAAAATGTTCTTGGCTTAGGACACCTGGTAAGTATAGCGCCAGTTCAGAATTTTTAGGGGTATAGCCGGAATACCATTAAGACCAGAGGACATTTTGGTATTAAGCGTTTCGAGTACTTGGTACTGGTACTGATAGAAAGAGAAAGTGGAGATAAGAGATTAAAGTAGAATTAGAGACCAAATATTTTGCAGAAAACTCGACTTAAAACGTGGAGACGATTTCATCATCAGAAGTTTCTTGCCAAAAAGTTACCTTTTTGGCAAAAAAGAACTTTGCCTTTTATACATGTACTAAATACATTTTTGTCTTCGTAAATTATCCAGTTATATTGATTTCGTGTCTCGTTTGTAGACTGTTGATTTTCTGAGGTAGGGTTTTTAAGGAAATTGTTATAAGTACCGATTTTATCCAGCCAGGCATTGTCGCAGGATTTTCAAAACCATGGTTTATTGTTGGCAGGTTTAAAAGTCTTAATATAAGGAAGCATAAAGGTTTTTATACCTAAATAGACTACATCCGAGATTTGTGAACATGCGGAAGGATCGCTGGAAGAGAAACAAACATCATTTCAAGGGGAGAAAGAATAGAAATCCCGCAACTATGGCTATGTGTGACGATCTGTGGGAAGTATGTAGGTTCTCTGAGGAAATTGGCACGAGATTGGCTGATTGCAAAGGACTCTGCTGCTCTACCTTGGGATCAGGTTTAGTAGATCCTAAAACTTTTTTATTATGACCACGGGCGTGCGGTGAAATTTTAAGAAAGGGAAGCAATTTTTCGAAACTTACCTATTGGTAATGTAATTCGATTCTTCGATCATTTTTTGCAAATTCGTCAATGACGTCATCATAAAAACGTCGATGCTCCAACATATTTTGAAGAAGTTTATTTTCAATGAACAACAGCGATGTATGCGAAAGTCTCTCCTGCCCCGTTGAATTTCCCACGAAATCTTTTATACGTTTAAGTGTTGAAAAATTGCGTTCTACAGATGAATTTGTAGCAGGTATTGTCAATACTAATGCACACAATTTGGACACACCGGTGTAGGCATCTTCCAGCTCCTTGTCTTTTAAAAATTGCATTAGTTCCTTAGCGTTATTTTTTGCGCTAATGTCATTAATTTCGTAAATCACTCTTAGTTCAGATCGAAGTAACACTCGGTCGAAGAACTGGCCATAATGAAGAAGAAGAGATTTAAACGCATCTTCTGGAAAAGTTTTTCCTTTAAATACATCAAAATTGCAAAGCTCGAGGAATTTAAAATAATTTAAACTGTTAAATCTATAGTTTAATTGTTGCTGAATTTGATCCATTATTTCATAAAAGTGGCGTCTGTATGATGTTTGGACATCTCCCACCTTGTCTGTTCGAAGACGCTTGGCTTGTGGCTCTACATTTAACGTCATCGTTTTCTCCCAAAATAGGTCAGTCATCTCTTTTTTGGCTTAACATGGACTTAAAATCATCCACTTTTTTAGGCAAAAAGCAATATCATTTGTTTTAGTTTGTAATATATTAAAAACATTGTCCGAGTATGAAAATATTTCTGAAAACATGTTCAACAAATAATTATAGTTAAAATCACGTTTAAATAGTCCAAAAAACCCCTCGAACTACTTATTGCTTCTGAGTCCCACGTTTCATTATTTTCTAATATATTCTCAAATAGTTCAATCAGTGATTCACGATTTTCAGATACTGTTAACACAAGTCTTCCATTATAATTCCACTTAGTAGGAGCTACTTTGGGCAATCGTTTGTGAACAATGGAGTCCAAAGCTTGTGTATGTTTTGCTGACTTGGAAAAAAAGCAGCTATGCCACTTAAAGTAACGAAAAATACTTTAGACTCTTTAATGTGATTGATGGATTGGGATAAAACTAAATTTAATTTATGAACAAAACAGCGGACAAACACAGCATTTGGGAAAGTTTCTCGAACTTTAGCTCGCAGACTTGCCATCACTGCAGCTCCATCATAGCTTTAAGCAACTAATTTCTCTCCATCAATTTTTTTAGTAACGTTATAAACTACGCTATATAAAGCATCTGCTGTACGATTTTCAGACACTTTCTTAAAAACTAAAAATCGCTTTTGAATACTTCCTTCTGTTTTAACGTACCGTATTACTATAGATAATTGGCTAAAATTAGTGATATCAGTTGTTTCGTCCAGAACAATAGCAATGGACCGCGCCTCGCCAATCTCCTGCTTAATTCTTTTTAGAATAATGGTTGCAACAGCGGAAATTAATTTATTCTGGATTCGATTCGACGTTCCGCGAAAAACGCTAGACTGCTCTAAATGATTTTTGAGCAATCATCATATTTAGCGATTAAACTAGGTAAATCTTGAAAATTTCCTCTATTTGAAGAAACCCTTGTTTCGTCATGACCTAAACCCCAATTCATGCTTTCCGGGAAAACAAACAACATCGATAAGTCTTCTTAATATTTGCCTATTTTTATCGACTAGTTCATTGTGTTGGCGGTGACTAATTTTCAACTGTTTATTAAGGGCGTGTTCAGAATATAATTTCCAACTGTTTATTGACGTGTTCAATTCTGGTTTTGAGTTTTGTTCTTTTATGACGGCCTGTAAATGCGCTTTGGACATAATGCGTCTTTTTACAGCTTTATGGAAATTGTTTAAATCGGAAAAAACTGTTTTATTCCAGAGACCTTTTTCATTCTCAAAAAATAAACATGGCCAACAAAATAATTTACTTATATTTTCACATCCTGTTTTTCCAGATAAAAATGTCTAATACAGTTTTTCATTTTTGTGGTTAAATTTTTCATAGGCGGTTTTGTCCTTCCTTTGGAAGTTATTAGAAGCTTATTAGCGAAGTTTAATGTTGAAAATCCCTTTATTATTAAGACACACACCACACATTCACACACACTCTGAAATGCAAAAATTGCAAACAGCCTGTGGAAAGTTCAATAACCTCTGGCTCGATTCACAGGAAATCAAGCATACAGGATTTGGCTGCAGAGAAGCTAGCGGCCCGCATAGGTTCTATTCGATATTCTATTGTGGCTGGGTCGGAGTCAAGGCCGCATTTATTATGGGCTTGATAATTAAGATAATATTTAAGCATTTTTAATATAAACTAAATTTAATGATTTCCTATTTCAAAAATTACATTTTAGAAGATGTTTTGTAATTTTTTTTTTGGGGAAGCACTGCTCCCTTTGCTTCCATAGACTGTACGTCCCTGATTATGACTTTTCAAGTTTCCAAGGATAATGATATCAGAGATTAGGAAATCAACTTTAACAGAAAAAAAGTCACCGAGCTCGTTGAAGAAATTATTTGAGGGTGACCGGTAGATAGAACAAATATATTTAGTGGCAGTTCAAGACGTTAGTTGTTTTAAGATTGGGAAGTCTTGTACAGGATGGAATAGTATGAACGTAGGCACCAACGTCACCGTTCAAACGGAATGATGTAAGAAATTCATAGTCAGGAAAGCAACGATGATTGGTTGCATTTTTACGGTTTATTTTGGTTTTGGGTTATGAAGAGAATATGAGGCTTTCAAGATTGGAGATAGTGGTGAACAGATTTGAGATTTTTATTTAAACCAGAGCTATTGGTGAATGATAAATAACATTTGGTTGGTGGAGCCCCACAAGTACCCTTCACCTGGAGATCCGATCAGATAGGTGTTTTGACTCCGGAATATTTTATGTGAAGAACAGCCATCATCATTTTTTCATATTATATTGTTCGGTGTTGGTTCAATAAGAAAAAAAAATTAAAGGAAAAAAAGAAAGACTTATGTACATAGGGCTGGAAATGTTTACAAATCATTGGAACGTGTATTACTCTCAATGAATGTAAAACAGAAGTTTTGCTGTTTGGCAAAAATAGTGAAACTTTAAAGAACAATAACGATTTTGTAATTTCTCTAAATGGTACCGATGTTCGGTTCTCTGAAAGCTGTAGAATCTTGGGAGTATACTTCGATTGTAGCCTGAGGTTTTTAAGTCACGTAAATAATTTGTTACAAAAATCGTATTTTAAACTAAAGGTGTTATATAGACACAAAGATATTCTGAGTACTGAAATTAAACTTAAATTAAGTGATTCCTTGATTTTGACGTTTATTTCATATTGCAATCTAGTATATTGGCCGGCTTTGCGTCAACAGGAAAAATACTCACTGCAAAAACTGCAAAATGCGTGCATACGTTTTTCGTTCAATTTACGGAAATTCGATCATATTTCAGACTCCTTTCGGGATCCCCATTGGTTAAATTTGGACGAGCGGTTTCAGGTTCATATTGCATGTTTAGTATACAAAATTAATGAAGTAGGAACGCCGCAATATTTATTTGAAAAATTATCTAAAAGAAATGAGGTACATAATCGGTCAACTAGATCTGCATACCTTTATGATATTCCCAGATACCGTACATGCTTATTTCTGCGTTCATTTTCGTATAATTCCGCAAATATCTTTAACAAAATCCCCGAAGTTATCAAAAAGTCCCCCAGTGCCCATTCGTTTAAAAAGAAAATTAAAGAATTCGTGTTGGGAGGGCGTAGGTAGATTGTGTTCTTTCTACATGTATTACAATTTAGGATTTATTTAATGTATATATATATATATATATATATATATATATATATATATATATATATATATATATAAAAATATGTTTATTTAAGGTCATTACTTACATATTTACGATGGTTGCGTGGAAGAAAATTAATTGGAACGTCGCCATCATTCTAATAATTTTTGTATATGTCTATATTCAAATCATAACAAAGACTTTTTGTATTGTATTGTATTTAGTAAATAATCAAAAAAAGACATGTGATGTACAGGGTGGCCATTTTATGGTGATACAGTACCTTATCTAGAAAACGGTAATAGTTACGACAAAAAGTTTAATACAAAAGTTGTTTGGATTCAATTAAATTTTTATCTTATTTCACTTTTGTTTATACAGGATGTTTCGTTTTGACGTGACACATGTCAACTTTCTTAATTTAAATGGGACATCCTATATATTATTACATGTTTCGATTCTACTGTTAATTTGCGAAAAACATATTTTAAAAAAAAAAATTTTACCTATAAATCTTTAATGGAACTGACTAATATCCTAAACATACATTACTAAGGGTTCAATTCAACGAGTTTCCATGCTGGTCTTACCAATTAATATACAGGGTGTTAAAAATGGAGAGCAAAACAAACAGAACTTTAAATGTAAAAATCTCCTGTTTTTAAAATGGAACACCCTGTATATTTTTATTTCATCTGATTCAGCGTTTAATTATCTATCATTACTCATATATATGTCCTATCCCTAAAATGAACAGTTTCGATTTTATTAGCCGTTTTCTGATTTATCCCGGAATTTTGCCAGTAGATGAGATCAGAAACTAAAAAAATCAAGATAGGCTTAGGAAATAACCTAATGCAATTGTTGACTTAAGTTGACATTTGCTCTGTTTGTCGTTTTTGTCAAATTTTTGCTGCGAAATTTGTTAAAAAATGGCTTTATATAGTTTAGATGAACGTTTGAAATTATATAACTGTTTCATAAAAAATAATAAAAGTCCAGGATTAGCCCTTAGAGAATATTCGAGGGAATATCCTAATAATCGAGTTCCCTCCAGGACTATATTTTTTCGAATTATGCGTGATTTGGAAAATGGTGTCCTTAAAAACTCTAGGAAAAATCAGCCCAATTTTGTCCTCACTGAGGAAAAACAACTGGAGATTTTACTTTATTTCGAGGAAGATTATGAAAGATCCCAAAGAGATGCTGACAGAGACATTGCAGGTGTCAGTTGAGGAAGTATTCAAAAAACACTGCAGGTGAATGGTTATCAGCCTTATAAATTTCTTCCAACTCAGTTATTATCACAATTAGACCTTAATGAAAGATTGACTTTTTGTTGTGATATTATGGACCGGCACTTCGAAAATGTGTTTTTTTCAAAAGTGCTTTGGACTGATGAGGGTGCTCATTTAATACGGCGGGTATTTTTAATCGGAAAAGCACTCATTGCTGGTCTCAAACTAACAAACATCTAATAAAAGCAATTAAAAAACAAGGCCGTCAAATCGTAAATATGTGGTGCGGAATTATTTGCGATCGTATTATTATTTTTTGACAGGTCGTTAAATGGCGAAAGATACTTGGAGCTGCTTAGGAATGAAATCATGCCCCTTATCAACGACTTGCCAGCAAATATTCCAGAAAACATAATTTTTCAGAAGGATCGCGCCCGTTACCGCACGGTTGCACAGGTAGTAAATTTCCTTAATCAGCATTTTCCATTGTGGATAGGAAGACATGGTTTAATATCCTGGCCATCACGAAGCCCTGATTTAAGCCCTTTAGACTTCTTTTTGTGGGGTGCACTAAAAAATAAAGTTTCTAAAAATAGATCTATTAATAGAAATGAGTTAAAAATAAAAATCAGGGAAGAGATCAATAATTTTAATGTATCTGATTCGGTAAGGAACGCTATTCGAAAATTGGAGGCTATTTACACTTCATGTATCCCAATGGACGGTGGCCATATTGAAAATTTTTTGTAATCTGTTTTAATCATGTTTAATACTCAGTTAGTTATTAGTTATACCGTGTGGCACAAGATATTTTGTTTGTCTCTTCCTTATTTTCGTAAACATTAAACAATAAGAACATAAATTACATAATATTTCACTTTTATTTGTATTTTCTAACGTTATTTATAGTCGCTATCTATGTTAAGGAAATGAGAATAAGGCTTAGTTTACGACATTTTTATTTTAGCCCACTTCATCTGTTTACTTATATTAAAAAAAAAATAGTCAAATCAGAAAACGGCTAATAAAATCGAAACTGTTCATTTTAGGTATAGGACATATATATGAGTAATGATAGATAATTGAACGCTGAATCAGATGAAATAAAAATATACAGGGTGTTCCATTTGAAAAACAGGAGATTTTTACATTTAATGTTCTATTTGTTTTGCTCTCAATTTTTAAAACCCTGTATATCAATTGGTAAGACCAGCATGGAAATTCGTTGAATTGAACCCTTAGTAATGTATGTTTAGGATATTAGTTAGTTCCATTAAAGGTTTATAGGTAAAAAATTTTTTTTTTAAAAATATGTTTTTCTAAAAAAAATTCTAAAAACTCAATTTACTCAAAAATGATAAAGAATTCAAATATAGATGTTATTATAAAAACTTTCTGTAATAATATATAGGGTATCCCATTTAAAATAAGAAAGTTGACATGTGTCACGTCAAAACGAAACACCCTGTATAAGCAAAAGTGGAATAAAATAAAAATTTAATTAAATCCAAACAACTTTTGTATTTAACTTTTTGTCGGAACTATTACCGTTTTCTAGATAAGGTACTGTATCACCATAAAATGGCCACCCTGTACAGTTGCGGCAAATTAAAACTAGACATAAAACTGACATTTAATGATATTCACATGAAGTTGCATATATCTGGCTTTTATTTCCAAGATTTACTTTACCTTTTAGCAATTTTAATACTTCTTGTAAATATTATAACCGCAGGAAATTTAACACATTTTTGATATTCTAATATATAATATATTAATAAATTAATATCGCAAAATTAGACATTTTTAACATAGCTAAACTTGAAAGAGTTAATTATTTGAATAAAAAATTACTAAAAAACTTGTTTTTATTCTTCAGGTACAATTTTTACCGTCGTTTTAGGCTTGTGTATGGTGTTACTAATAACTAATATATATGTAGTAATAACTCAAATACTTTATATTTTGTTGAACGAATTTTGAATTTCCGTACACATAGTTAAAATAGAGTTTTTGCATTGAAAAGTAGTGAAAATTGTGAGGTTTTTTTTTGGAAAAATTATGGATCACAAGGAATTTTTACTTTTAATCTACTCTATACAGCATATACTATTTTAACACTGAAGAAATATTATAACCTCAAATGTTTGGCTTTATAATATTTACAAGACCCCATTTTAATTTAACACGACTTTGCATTCTTATATTTTATTTCAGAATGAAAACGATTGCTTTAAACAACAACATATAAAAAGGAATTAATGATAAACAGAAAAACATTTATTTAAAAAAAATCTTAAATGTAAATACGATTTTAATTAAGGACCAAATAAAACAGAAATACAATGAAACGACAAATCTATAAGAAAAATAAAATGGAAATTAATATTTTGTTGCCCTATCATTTTTTTCGATTACATTGTTAAGTCTTGCGATGATTGAACCAACTAAAGAATTTTCGTAATGCTGAGTTAATCCATTCCACACCTCCAGAATTTTGTTTCATAATTGGTCAGAATTCGTTAGGAGAATTAATTTTTTTTATTATGTAACCCCAAAGTTTTTCGGTTAGGTCAGGGTTTAAAAAATGCATCAAATAAGGAACAGGCAAAATTTCAACTTTATCGCAAACTAGCAGCAGGATTGAGTTGAGCCTGTGCAAGATTTTGATTAGGAGGTTGAAAACTACAAAATACCAAAGTTTCAGGAAAGTTGACTGACAGCCATTTCCTGTAAAGATTGTGCGGGGTCCTTTAGCAGAAATTTTTTTTTTCCATTCAGTATGTCCATTAAACATAGTTTTAAACCATAACAATTCTGTTGATAGTTCTTTATACCGGTTCCTACAGGGTATTTTCAATATACTAACTTTATGATATACCTAGTGTTTTATTTTTGAAAGGACTATAAAAACACCACTTCATGCATGTTATATGAATTATAACATAGTTTCTTGATAAAAGAAAGTTTAAGTTCATGTTAAAAGAGCATCTAAACTGTGTACAACTAGTTACAAAGGAAGGTAAATGTACCGATTGATAAGTGAGTTTTTTTTAAAACTGATTCTAAAAATGATCTGAATATAGGAAGTACCGTTCAGGCAACAATGGTTGGGATGCATCGTATTATTTATCTTAAGGTACTAGTCTTTTGACACTAGAAATCGATATCTGTGATTTGTTGTTCTTGTGAATACTGTGGTTTTTGTTTGAGTTTTTTTAATGTCGTAAAAAATGTGTTCTAACAATGTAAAAAAATGCTCCAAAGATCTTAAAAACCTGTAGTGCAGTTTGACTTAAATTTTCTAAATAAATACATGCTTGCAGACAATTATCCGAGTACGGAATGGAATTTTACTCTAATTGATTTTAGATTATTGGCTTATCTTAGGTAATGCTATTTTATTTGACCAAAATGACGTGAGATGCACGTGAAATAGATTATACATTGTAATATGTTATCACCGTTAATAAAAACGTAAGGAATGTTTCTTAATTAGCGTGTATTAATTTTAAAATTTTATCTTTTTACAACTGTGTTTGCGCTACTATTAAGCTACTATTAATTTATTTACCAACAGCCTATACGTGGATAGAAATAACAACAGGAAAAAAACGACTAAAAATATCATTTTCGGCAAAGAAGCTACTGTTAATAAATGCTTCTTCTTTAAAAACAAGTCGACTAACGTTGCAAATGTTTAATTTTGTCATACCCGCTTAAAAAATATAAAAATATGAAAAATTCCTTACAGTAAACTAACTTGTTTTTAATTTTTAAGCAAAATAATATATGAAAAATATATTACAAATTGGTTAAATCCAAAATATTAGTTGAATATTTAGAAAAATTTAAAAATTCCGAAAAGCTTCGGAATTCTTAACTCTAATACTAAGTATATAAATTAATTTATGGCGACGCCTGTTTTGTTTTCTCGTGGCATTCGCGATCATTGTTTTAACCGAAGTATTAGAAACTGTATTGGGCAATACAGGGTGGTCCAATAATAGAGGACGTCGGCTGTAGCATGTGAACTAATGACAGAACTAAAAGGAAACAAATATTTTAAGTAAATCGGCCAAGAGAAATTGCTGTAAATTATTTGCAAGTTAGAAAGTTGGCCGCTAGAGGGAGCAACATTAAAGTGTATGTAGGGAAGTGTTATATCTGTCTCTCTCACTCTCACATGTTGTCTTTTTCTAATGATAAGATCTTAAGTTTGTAAAAATGGTAATGTCTCTCTCTCTGACCAAGTTGCACGGCCCGCGCTTCAGCTCGCAATAAAAACTAAATGTTAATTTAAAAGTGGTGTTGTTTTACTTCTTTCAAATACCCGATGAGAAATAACAACATAAACACTACATTGGTGACCCCAGACTACCGAATACGTTGGTAATTTCATCATTGATTGAATTTCAATCCTCAACGACGCCGATTGACAGCCGACATGGTGTGGATCGGCAAATCGTAATTTGCGAAGTTTGAAGAGCATTTTTGGGCTCCAGGGCTTAGTGGCTATGATAACAGGTATTTAATTAGCATTTTCTTTGTGGGGCTTTTGCAGTATTGCCCCAAATTCCTGCTTGGCTGTATTTTTTCCCGCTAAATTGGTGACGCTTTGTCACTTGTCATCCGTTCTGTCACGGATGTCATGGTGTGTTCGTTTCGACGGACCTGATCCAAGACCTGATCCTGATGTGATCCGGTGGAGTAGGTCAACTGTCAACCATTAAAAGAAGAGGAAAACAAGTCGGGTGTTTTTGCGATGTTGCCAGACATTCTCCAATTTCTTCCATAAGTGGTATTTTGATAATAAAAATGTTTTTGTTGTTTTAACATGATAAAACCCTAGTTTTCCCAGTATTTATTGGTAATAATATATTATTTTTAATATTTGGTAGTTAATATTGTATATTTTTACTATTTTTGGTATTATTTGCAGTGGTAAGTTACTATTTTTATGTTATTAACTGGTATTATGAATTGGTAACAATATTTTATTTATATTTGTTTTACTATTTGGTACCTTGTTTATAAATAAATACTCTTTTATTCACCAATAATGGCTGAATCCAATGATGATCTTGCTTCTGCCATTGCTCGTGCAAACAAAGCAGAAGCATTGGTTGCGGAGCTTCAAGCGCAATTTACTGAGCGGTTAGAGACTTCTCAGAATGCTGGTGCTATTCGTAGACAGGGTGCTTCTCCACCCCCGTCGGTGGTACCTAGGTTAGACCATTATCGTGTCCCAAAGTTACCCCCATTTTCTCAGGTTGATCCAGCCCTTTGGTTTATTCAGGCGGAGGTGTCCATGAGGAATGCCAATTTAAGGTCTTCTGCTACCAAAGCTGATACAGTTCTTGCAGCTCTAGATGTCGAGGTTTTAGGTTGTGTGAGAGACATCATTACCTTGTCCCCTCCTCCTAGCGACATTTATGACCAGGTTAAGCAACGGATTATATCCACTTATGCTGTTTCTGAAGAAGCCAAACTCAGAAAGTTATTGAAAGGTCAAGTAGGTACGGATGGAAAACCGTCTTTGATCCTAAGTCGTCTACGGAATCTCTCAAATGGTGTCGTCGATGACAACGTCATCAAACAAATTTTTCTGGATCAACTTCCGCAGGCTCATAGAGCCATTTTGGTTGCCTCGGGAGCTACTGATCTCAATATGATCGCTGAGGCTGCTGATCGCATCGTGGATAGCGCTCTAGGTGCTGAATATAATGTTGCAGCAATTGCAAAACAGGTTCCTGTGTCTTCCTCGGCTGATTCTGATTTAAAGGAAATAAAAAGTTCCATTTTGGCCTTAACAAAGAAAGTCGAGAAATTGGAAGTGAAAGTGAACAAAAGAGGTTCGCGTTCATTTTATCGAAATCGCGATAAAAATAAAAAAGGTAACTCTTCCTTGTGTCCAGCACACACTTTATATCCAGATAATCCCACGTCTTGTAGAGCTTGGTGCGAAAAGCACCAAGAGTGGAAAGACAACCAAAAAAACTAGATGAACCTCATCGGGTGGAGACGGCCGATGGGAGTTCGGGTTTCTCAAAACGTCTCTTTGTACGTGACCGTTTGGGCGGGGGCATGTATTTAATCGATTCCGGGGTGGATATTTCGCTGTTACCTGATGATGATAAGGTCAGGGGTAAACCTGTTGATTTAAAGCTTTTTGCTGCAAACAACACGTGTATTAACACTTTCGGAGAGGCATATCGTGAATTGGATCTTGGATTACGACGGCCAATTCGGTGGAATTTTCACATTGCTTCGGTTCCATACGCCATTATAGGTGCGGATCTTTTATCATTTTACGGGTTGTCTGTGAATTTTAAACGACGTCGTCTGGTCGATTCTTCCACAGATGTGTTTTCCCTCGCTGTCTTGAAACCAGCGCCAATTCATTCTATTTATGCATTTTCTCCAAACTCAAAATTTTCAGAGATTATTTTTGAGTTTCCTAAAATTACAGGAACTTCTTCTTTATCTCCTCCTCCTAACCATAATGTTTTCCATCATATTTTGACTACGGGGCCTCCTGTAGCAGAACGTGCTAGGCGCCTTAACCAGGAGAAACTGGTGGCTGCTAAGGCACAATTTAAGACTTTAGTTGAATCTGGGGTTTGTCGTCCTTCGTCCAGTCCTTGGGCAAGTCCCATTCATCTTGTCAAGAAGAAAGATGGTAGTTGGCGGATTTGTGGCGATTACCGACGTTTAAACGCAGTTACTATACCCGATAAATATCCAACTCCTCACTTACATGATTGCACTGTAAATTTGCATGGGAAAACAATCTTTTCTTCACTAGATTTGCACAAGGCTTATAACCAAATCCCTATGGCGTCTGAAGACGTAGAAAAAACGGCTGTAATAACGCCATTCGGCCTATTTGAATATTTGGTTATGCCATTCGGTCTTCGCAATGCGAGCCAACCGTTTCAACGTTATGTTAACAAAGCCTTGGGCGATCTAGATTTCGCTTTTGTATATATAGATGATATTCTCATTGCTTCATCTTCTGCTGAAGAACATTCTAAACATCTTCGTATTATTTTTAAAAGACTTGAGCAGTTTCAGCTTCGCTTGAATGTTGAAAAATGTGTGTTGGGAGTGAATGAATTAGAATTTCTAGGTTACTGTATAAATAGTCAGGGCATTCGCCCTATGCCAGAAAAGGTCAAGTCCATTGTGGAATTTCCCAGACCAAAAATTATTTCTGATCTGCGCCGATATCTTGGCATGATCAATTTTTATCATAGAAATGTTCCCCATGCAGCTGAAACTGAAGCTGTCCTCAATTCCTTGTTTATTGATTCGCGTAAAGGGGATAAGCGCGAAATTGTCTGGACGGACGTGTTAATTGAGGCATTTGAAAAAACCAAAAGTGATTTTGCTAATGCCGCAATGGTCGTCCATCCTAGAGCTGGTGCTCTATTGCGTGTAGTTACCGACGCGTCCGATTTTGCGATGGGTGCTGTCCTTGAACAGGAAAATAATGGCTCTTGGGAACCATTAGCGTTCTTTTCCCGTAAGTTTACTCCGGCGCAAACCCGTTACAGCGCATATGATCGCGAGTTAACCGCAATTTATGAATCGATAAAATATTTCAGATTTTTGTTAGAAGGTTCTAATTTTCATATGCTCACGGACCATAAACCGCTTACTTATGCATTCATGCAGCGATCCGATAAAGCTTCTCCACGTCAAACGCGACAATTGTCATTTATAGCGCAATTTTCTACGCACATTGAGCATATTTCCGGCTCTAAAAATGTTGTCGCGGACACACTGTCGCGGATTGATGCGTTTAACTTTCCTTTAGATTTTGATCTTAAAGAATTATCGGAAGCTCAAGAAAATGACGAGCAATTAAAACATTTAACTGACAACACTAATCATTCTCTGAACTTAAAGAAGATTCAGTGGGGTTCAGATCTTTGTGAAATTTTTTGTGACATCTCCGGAGAAACAATTCGACCGTACATTCCTTTGACTCTTAGAAAGCGTGTTTTTCATTTGTGTCATAATCCGGCACACCCTAGTGGTAGAGTAACGGATCGTTTGATCAGACAGCGTTACGTTTGGCCAAACATGCACCGAGATATAACAAAATGGTGCAAGTGTTGTATCGAATGTCAACAATCGAAAATTTCTCGCCATGTCAAACTTATTCCTGAAAAATTTGTAGCTCCAGATGGACGATTCGACCAAGTCCATATTGACATAGTTGGGCCTCTGCCCCCGTCTCAAGGATTTTTGTATTGTCTAACAATGGTCGATCGATTCTCCCGTTGGACTGAGGCTGCGCCAATGAAAGACATGACTGTTCAAACTGTAGCCAAAACTTTTTATGATACCTGGATCTCTCGTTACGGTTCTCCTCGATGCATTACTTCTGATCAGGGATCACAGTTCGAATCTCGGTTATTTAAATCACTTCTGGCACTAATTGGTTGCGAGCGCATCAGAACAACTCCGTACCACCCTCAATCTAACGGTATGATTGAGCGTTGGCACCGCGTTTTAAAAGCAGCGATTATGTGTCATGCCGATTCCGATTGGTCCCGCACTCTTTCAACTGTACTTTTAGGTCTTCGTTCGCATGTCCGGTTAGACACAGGGGCGTCTCCCGCTGAATTTATGTTTGGAACAACCCTTCGTCTTCCCGGCGAATTTTTTCTTTGGGATGATTTTACTCCTGATCCCATCACCTTTATTAACGAATTTCGTAGTCATATGAGGCTTACACGTCCGGTACCTGTGGCTCATAAATCAAAAAAGAGACCATTTTATTACAAAAATTTGTATACTTGCACTCACGTTTTTATGCGCAAAGTTGCCAAAAAAAGGTCTGGAAAGACCATACACTGGCCCACATAAAGTAATTCGCAGAATTTCTGAACGAATTTTTGAGATTGAGGTAAAAAGCAGAAGCAAGACCATCTCGGTTGAGCTGTTGAAACCAGCGTACACTATTGGTGACGACAGTGACACGCCAGGTTTGACTCTGGCAAATGTCACTCCAGATTTACCTTCGGCAAGTGACAATTCTGTTTTGCCTCTGGCAAATGTCACGCCAGTTTTACCTCTGGCAAATATCACTCCAGTTTTGCCTCCGGCAAATGTAAATTCAGATTCTCCTTGTGTAAATGCCAACCCTAATCCTGTAAATTCCCCTAGTTTTAATTTAAATTTACCAGTCCTTCGAACTTATTCGAGGAAACGTGTTCATTTTGCAGACACATAAAAGATGTCTCAAAATATTATGTACTGTTACTATTTTTAGTATATTCAATGGTATTTTGTATGAGTATTTACTATTATATTCTTTGATACCAAAAATATTTAGCATTAATGTTTATTTTATTTTTTTTTGTAACGTACGTATGTAGTTTACATAATATTTTATAATTACATTTTATTTATTAGTTCACATTTACGTTTATTAAGTAAATAAAACCGCAATGTTAGTATTCAAGTATTAACCTAATATTTATATTAAATAATATGTTATAAATTTTGTATTCTTTGCGAGGCCGTTGCACATTTTTTTTTATTGTTTATATAAAATTAATATAAATAACTTGTATATCTCGTTTTTCGTGTGAGCTATGTACGCTCACACTGCGGGGGGAGTGTGTAGGGAAGTGTTATATCTGTCTCTCTCACTCTCACATGTTGTCTTTTTCTAATGATAAGATCTTAAGTTTGTAAAAATGGTAATGTCTCTCTCTCTGACCAAGTTGCACGGCCCGCGCTTCAGCTCGCAATAAAAACTAAATGTTAATCTAAAAGTGGTGTTGTTTTACTTCTTTCAAATACCCGATGAGAAATAACAACATAAACACTACATGTAAATGCCAATTTTCTCTTCAATTTCCATAATTGAGGTATGTTAAAAATATAAGCATTGTGGTGGGGAAAGGTCAAACATTTCTATTTTCAAATGTTGATATCTCTGTTTTGGATGAACCAATTTTATTCAACTTGACGTCGAAAAAAGTGCTCTTTTTGCTCTACTCGTGCAGCCATAAACTCTACCATAATGTCTTTGTTAGTGGTTACTAGATGGCGTTGTTTTGGGATTTTCCAAATAATGCTAATTTTCTCAAAAATCAAATGAACTAACAACCAATATATTTAACATAGAACGAAAGCTTTCACGGCTGTGGGCAATTAAGAAATTATGGTTCTTGGGATTAGACCGTGTCCAAATGGAATTACTTTCCGTCGTTTCGCCTTCGATTGCACGAGGCATCTTCAGGGATCTAATCACCACAGGAACAAGGAATTGCATATACTCCTTCCGTTTGAAAAGGAATAATGTACTTTGGCGATCGCAAACATTGTCCAATTTTCTTGTGTGTGTTGAAGATTGTATGTATGTTGGACCTATCGGTAATTCCTTATTGGTATCATTTCGTTGAGTAGGATTATTATATTTTCTATTTGATCCTCTAATATCATCAGTGCAATATACATTCCCTCTTATAGCTTGAGTCACTTTCTCTGTTTCCGATTGTAAAGAATTGTGATCACAAATCGCGAGGGCTCTGTAGCCAACGAATTAATAACTGATTGCTTTTGTGCTGAATGATGATGGGAATTTGCATTTAAGTACCTGTTCGTATGCGTTGGTTTTCTATATACAAAGTCTCCTAAGGAACCATTCCCTTTCCTTTGTACAAGAACATCTAGAAAGGGAATCGTGCCTTTTGATTCGATTTCCATTGTAAATTTTATATTAGTATGTTGTTGATTCAGATGATCAAGAAACCCAGGGAGGTTTTCTAGACCATGTGGCCATATTACAAAAGTACCGTCTACATATCTGAACCATGATTTTGGTTTTAGTGGAGACGACTCTAAGACTTCCTCCTGAAAAGCATCCATGAAGATATTGGCTACCACTGGTGACAGAGGGGATCCCATGGCTGCTCCTGAGGTTTGCTCATAGAAAGTTCCTTAAAAGACACAGTACGTTGATGTAAGACATGCTTAAATTAGATCTAAAGTGAGTTGTCAATACTATTATGGTGAAAAAAGTCTGATATTATGGAAATTGAATCATTTATAGGCACATTCGTCTATAGCGATTCTACATCGAAACTGACTAAGATATCTTTGGGATCAAATTGGATTGATTTAAGTTTTTCTACAATATACGTAGTGTTTCTAATATATGACTGCATTTTTCCTGTAAAATTATTAAAAATATTTGAAAGATATTTACCAATTTTATAAGTAGGAGATCCTATTGCACTGACGATAGGTCGAAGTGGTACATTAACCTTATGTATTTTAGGTAGTCCGTAGTCCAGATCCTTGAGCTGCTTGGCCTTAACATCTTCTTCTCCTCTGCTGGTAGGTGGGATGCGTTTATAAGGTTGGTTATCCGTCTTTCAATTTTGTTGGTCAGGTCTGCTTGGTTCACTCTGTAGATGTTGTCGTCCAAAAGTAGTTGTATTTTCTTCACGTAATCTATTTTGTCCATGACGACAGTGGCATTTCCCTTGTCCGCTGGAAGGACCAAAATGTCTGTATTGTTGTTTTATGTTTTTATCGCCGTTCTTTCCGCAGCTGATAGATTCGACTTAGGCGGGTTAGAATTTTTGATGATCTTCGCTGTTTCATACCTTATTGCGTCGACTTCCAGCAGAAGAAGCCGAGAGGCCTTTGGACCTATGTTTAAGTAATATTTTTGTCTTATTTTATAATAAGCGATCTCCCATTAAGCGATGGCCTATGTTTTTGAAAGACCCTGTATATAATCATAATACATGTATTTTGTATTATTTCGCCTATAACATGTTGGTGACTATTTTTTTTTTTCAAAATATCATAATTCGTTCAAGAATATTCACGAAAATAAAATCACAAGTTTAAATATGTTCTAACACAATCTCTTAGCAGGTAAGTGCAAGGTCTTTCCTCATAATCACCCCCTCCTCCAGGGGCTTTATTTTAAGAGATAGACAAAATCATTAAACCAAGTTGTTTAACGATATTTCGGTATTATACATAAACAATAAATATAATTTTGAGGTGAATGTTTCTGAGACACTTTGTATAATTTTTAATATCATTAAGTTGTTCTATAACTAGTTCGCATTTACCTGCAGAAAAACCATCGTAGGAATGGGAAATTTGCGGTTCTTTGGTTTTTCGCGCGTTCAAATCAATCGTCACACGTGACATCAAGCGTTAACGAACAAAACTGCTCTGGTATTTTTGAAATAAATTAACAAGTTTACTCAACCAAAGCTTACAAATTGGTTGTAAATTTAGTCTTGTGCCATCTTTGTTTCTTATTACTTCCCTCATAAAAGGTAGTATTGTAATCGTGAAAAAATCACCCTCCGAGATTTTGTCAGATCTTTACGTTTCAGAGTGCCTAGAGGACGAAAAATATGTTTTCTCGATTCCGTCGGTCTGTCTGTCTGTCGGTCTGTCTGTTCGCGACATAGCTAAAAATCTACTTACCCGATTGACTCCAAACTTTGGCCAAAAATAAAGGGGCATATGGGGGATGATCTGGTAACATTTTGGTAAAAATCCAATACGGCAAAAGAAAATGGCGGCCTAGTGAAATGTTAAAAAAAATATTATTAAAAAAGTGCTTTTCCAAGTTATCTCAAATTTTGCACAAAGATCAAGTATGATGTAGGAATCAACTGGTAAAATTTTGACACGAATTCAAGATGGCGGAACAAAATGCCGGCTTAATAAAATATTTAAAAACTACTTAATGATAGGGGTTCGCGAGATCGAGACTGAATCAGTCTCGGTCTTGGTCACGGAAAATTTTTTCAGTCTCGGTCTCGGTATCGGTCTCGAAAGTCTCGGTGGTCTCGAAAACAAAATTTTAAAAATAATAATTGTTCGCCGAGATGTTATTTAGACAAAAGTACATTGAAGCCTTCGTTCGAAACCCAAAGTTTTTTCAATCTTAAAATTTTAATGTAAAAAAACCCAATGTTTGAACATTTCAGTAAAGTAGAAAAAATGTAGGTATATTTATATAAAAAATTATTTCAAAAATCTATAATTCGAAATGATGCTGCCAACAGATGGAATCAATAAAGGAAGATATATGGACAATAGTAGGTGTATCAAAATAAATGTCACATATCCCTTGTTCTTTGGACATCAACAGAAAGGCCACACATCACTAGAGTTACTTAAACAACCATCAACAGAACAATAATTATTTGACATTTCGAAAGATATACAAAGGGAATAAGATATATTAAACACAAAATAAGGACACACTGTATAATGCTGCAGAACTCATGCAAGCAACATGCTGTTCATTCTAGGGACAGACGTTATAATTCAATAGGTAGAAAACGATCGATGGCCAAGTAAAACACCCTTAAGTATTCTGTAAACTTTGCTATTTTGGACCAAACTTTTATTACTTTGATGCGTATTTACAATGACGGCTATGGTTCACAATACTACTTGTGAATCAACTATTTTTGTTATTTGGTAAATTAACTATAAATTTTAAAAGTGGAGTAGATTTTAAAAGTAAATTTATTTATTAAACAAATATCTACTTCTTCAATTTTTCGCCTGAAAGATCAATCTATAGCCCTTTTTGAGAAAATGTACAGGGATAAATATTATATTATGCCTGCTGAATCACCAGTAATATCAAGTTCCTCAAGCGATGATAACTATGACATCGATTATTCATCACTATTTGAAAAAAAAGTGATTCCGAATATTGGAGAAAAGAAATAATAGAATATTTACAATTAAAGCGCGCTCCAAAGGGTACAGATATTTTAGAATGGTGGAAAGCACACGATAAACAATTTCCAAATTTAGCCAAAATGGCAAAAGATCTTTTGTCTATACAGGCGACTTCCGTAGCAGTAGAGCGTTTGTTTTCACAAGCAGGGTTAATTAATACAAAACTAAGAAGCATGTTAAATGAAACTTCAAACAAATGCTTATTATGTATTCATTCATGGTATAAAAGTAACTTGAAAAATGAAATTATAAAATATTAGTTTAAATTTTCTGTAATATTTTTAGGTTTATTATATAGGTTGAAATAAACTCTAAAAATATGCTTATAATGTATGATTAGAAATTTAAATTTTTACTTTGTTGTTAGAACAGTTCGTTATTTTTTAAGCGTAATAGTTGAATTGGCTTTATTGATCATCTATTTAAAATCCTAAGCCAAATTCTACTTTGTGTTTTGTTTGTTGAAAATCTTGTCCGTATGTATATGTATTATTTTTATTATACACGTAGAGTTAAAACTTTTATATCGTCCATTATTTGCAAATGCAAACAAAATCAAAACAAAGATATTGTTCTATAAAACACGTTCCTTCTTTAATTAGCAAGTTATCGAAGCGATTAAAGAAGAAAATGTTAAGAAAATTTTTCAATGATTTTTTTTAACAATTTTTTGTTTATTTTGAGTCGGAAATTTTTTAATCAAAAATCACCACAATTACTTCGTCTGTTGGAGTCTTTACCGTATCTATACTATATTGCGATGTTTTTAGTTGTTACAGTTTATTAGTTATTAATTATTGAACCAAAAAACTAAAAATGTTTGGATATTAGTTACTTTCAATGATTAAACATAAAAACCGATTATAAATTTATAAAGATCACAATATCAAAATCCTATATAGTATGGTTGTGATAAAGTGTCTCTCTTTGAGAACAGGGTAGCAATTTACGATTTTCGACACGTAAAGTGGAATTTCGCTAATAGAATTTCTAAATTTGAAAAATTCTCTTTTTATGGTTATTTATATCATTTTTTAAATGACTATTTCACTAGTATCATTGTTATAAGAATATATACAATGCTAGTATAATATAATTGCTTATAGAAAAATTATTTTTTGCATCCATTAATTTGCCCCCAAACATATATTCTTTGAATTATTTTATCAAAACAAATAATTTACGAACATTAGTTATTTTGCTACTTCACTTTGAGATCGAAAACGAGAGTCTCGATAGGTAAGTCTCGGTATCGATCTCGGTCTCTGTCTCGAAATACTTTTTCAAGTCTCGGTCTCGGTCTCGTTTTGAAACTGACTGACTCGTGGTCTCGCGAACCCCTACTTAATGAATTGGTTTCAAATTGTGTGTCATAACTAATTGCAGTATAGAGATAAACTATTAAATTGTGGTACTAATTCAATGGCGTAACAAAATGGCGGCCAAATAAAATTTTTGTAATCTGAAAAAAAGCACCCCCTCAGGTTTAACATATCTTCGCGTTTAAGCGTCCCTAGATGCCAAAAAATACGTTTTATCAATTCCGTCAGATCTTCTGTCGGTTTGTCTGTCTGTCTATGAGTTTGCAGCATAGCTTAAAAACTACGTATCAGATTGAATTCAAATTTTATTGAAAAACTAAGTCATATGGGGATGTCCTGGTAATATTTTGATAAAAATCCCATATTCTGGAACAAGATGGCGGTATAGTGAAGCATTAAAAAAAGAATTACCAAAAAAAAGTAACTATCAATTTATCTTAAATTTGCACAAAAATTAAGTATTATTTAGGAATCAACTGGTAAAATTTTGGCCTGAATAAAAAATGACGGCTTAATAAAATATTTAAAAATTCTGCCTAAAAAAATACTTAATAAACTGCTTTCAAATTGTGTGCCATAATTAATTGAGGTATAGAGATGAACTAGTAAAACTGTGGTACTAATTCCAGATGGCTGAACAAAATGGCGGATTTTCTCTAATCCCAAATAATCACCCTGTCAGGTTATACATATCTTCGCGTTTTAGCATCGCCAGATGGCAAAAATTTTTTTTTATTAATTGCCTCAGTTCGTCTGTCTGTTAGTTAGCGGCATAGCTTAAAAACTAATCATCAGATTGACTTCAAATTTTAGTCAAAAATTAAGACTCATATGGCTATGACCTGGTAATATTTTACTTTAAACCCGATATGCCGGAACAAGATCTCGGCTTAATGAAACACTAAAAACATTGGGTGAAAGTATGGCTGGAAAAACAGACGAATGATTTCGATACTATAACTCTTTTATTATATAACCAAAGTTTCGATGCGTAGTTGCATCTTCCTCAGGCTTAATAACTTTTAGAGAATGTGACGCATAAAACGTGTAATCATATATTAATTGGGAGCTCAAAAATCTACATACTACGAGCTCCCAATTAACAAATGATTACACGTTTTATGCGTAACATGGTCTAAATGTTATTAAGCCTGAGAAAGATGCAACTACGCATCGAAACGTTGCTTATATAATAAAAGAGTTATATCGAACGCATTCGTCTGTTTTTCCCGCTATACTTTCACCCAACCTATTAGGATCAGACGCTATATAGATTATTATTAAAAACATTATACTTGAAAAACTAATTATCCAATTTGCTCAAAAATCAATTATTATGTGGGATCATAGGGGAATTATAGGTAATATTTTGGGAAAAATCCAATATGTCGGAACAAGATGGCGGCCTAGTGAAACGTTAAAAAATGGTACCCAATAAAAATGTTGAAAAGATAGTATAAATATGTTACTAAATGCTTATGGACTGAACTAAATGTGTGACTAAAACTTATTTTGCCGATTTTAAAAATATAAGATTATGTCAGTTTATATCGAATGTTCCAGAACTAATGGCCACATTTTTTAAAAAGCTTTTCATTCTTTAACAATCTCTGTATTTCATAATTAAAGAAATCTCGAAGTACTTTTTAAATAAACAAAAATTAAGATAATGTTATTTTTTTGCAGTCATGATATTTTTAAACATTTTGTGTATAGAGCGTATCAGAAAGAATATCCATCTACTTTTTTTTCTATATTAACCACCATTAAAATAAATATCCACATTCCTTTTGATTCTGATTGATAATTCGATTTGATATATAATACAAGTTATACAGAAGAAAAAATTCAGAAATATTTAAAGCCATAGATTTTTTTTTCAAAAATTTTAACTTAACATTCGGTATAAACCGACATACTCCTATAATTTTAAAATCAGCAAAGTAAGCTTTAGTCAAATATGAAAAAAAAAGTATTTATTTATATAACATAAACAAAAATATTTTTAATAATAAAATTTTGTGAATATATACCCAAGTAGCAAAAATTATCTGATGAGCTTTTTTGCCTAACAGTTAGCCATAAAAGACACATAAAAACCGGAGATTTGTCAAATGTTGGCAAATGCCTCTTAGTTTGTTTTCTAGCCATGAGAGCTCGCTTCAAATTAGATTTTTTGGCTCTAAAAGTAGTGGTTTTTAATGTAGATAGGATATAGCATAATTACTTGGCCAAAAAATCTCTTTTATGGGGTAATTAAACCTCCAACTTTTTTTTTGTAATATTGGATGGCCAAAAGAAATATAATAATAATAATAATAAGACGTTTATTAATCCAATAACAAGTAATTATACATTGACATTACCAACAGGAATAATTATTTTGGATTAAAAGGCCTTTGAGTCAGCTTCCTGAGACAAATTCAGGTGCTGTTGAGGCCTTGCTCTTAAACATTACTAAATATAACAAAAATATATACATTTACATAGATAATTATATTATATATTCGGAAAAAGGATAAACACAGACAAGAAGTAAAGTAAAAGTTAAATTAAAAAAGAAGAAGGAAGAGAAAGTGACAGCTAAAAATAGGGGGAGAAGGAAGTAAGACCTAAAAACTAACAAAAGTAGACACCAAAGTGCTGGGTCACCTGTATTACATTTTATGAATTATTAAAATCATAAAAGTGATAAATAAATCTTATACAGAGCAAACAGACATTATGCAAGCAACGTTTTCTTTATTTTCCGTTTAAATACAGAAATACTTTGTAATGCAGTTGATGTTATATTTATTGGAAAGTGCGGCAGACCAATATGAAAATGACCTTTTGAAAATTTCTTTTCTATGAGCTGGAATTGTAATCAAGGTTTTGCGCCGTAAATTTAAATTATGAACGTCAGTCCTAAATGATAATTTGTCAAATAAGTATTCTGGTGATTTATGTTTAATTATTTTGAAAATAAAACATGTAGAGTGAAGTAATCGACGATCATGCATATTCAGCCAACCAAGTTCTTTAAGTTTATGTGAAACACCTCGCCCACGCCTAATCCCAAAAATGAAACGAATGCAAGGATTTTGAAGCTTTTGAACTCTAATATCTAGACTATCCAAGCACGGGCCATACACACTGTCACAGAAATTAAGCAGAGAGAGTATTAAAGAGTTACATAGCAAAAATTTAGTTTGTTTATTTAAAAAATGTCTATGGTTAAAAAGAGATTTAAGGGTGCCGTAGGCTACTTTTAATTTTGATGTTATATGTTCTTTAAACCTCAACTTATTATCAATAATTAGACCTAGATTTCTGACACTTTCCTGGAAAGGTATGGGATTGTTATTAATTTGAATATTTAATCCATTGTTAATGTGTCAATTTTGTTGCCACAACATAACCAGATAGATAGTAAGTATCGAAGTTAAATTATAGTAAGCATAGCTGTTTAAAATGCCAGAATATGGCATTTTTATTCAATAGGAAATCGAGGTCAGAATATAATCAATAAATAGGCATTTTTCCCAAGTGCCAACCAAACATATTTTAGCAAGTATTTAAGTTTAATTATAGTAATAACAGCTATATAAGAATGCCAGGTTATGACATTTTAAGACAACAAAAATTAAGAAGAAAAAATATGGCTTTTATTATCATATTTTTGTTTCAAAATTAAAATAAAATTGGGTAGTTTTATTTCGCTTATTTTTGCTATCATATTGCCAAAAAATGCCACATTTTCAAATGTATGTTTATATCCTATAAAACTATACTTAACCATACTGAAGATATATTTAGAAAAATGAAATAAATTATTTACCATACAAAATGTCTAATAAAAAGATTAAGTATTCCACCACATATTATAGAAAAACGGTGACTTGGGGTAATCGTCGTTTAATTTTGTTAAGCTGGTCATTTTTTAGCGAGTACTAAAGGCAAAGCAAATGGGCATTATTTATTGGTAAAATTTTAGTAAATGTTGCTACATTTTGGCTACATTTGAAAATTATTGTCTTTTGATAAATACTTGCTTACAAAGTAGCCAATTCCAAGGAGTATTTGCTTAAAAAATAGCCCAAAGCTTTTTATGATCCGCCATGACTGAAATTAAAAATAAACTAATTTCCTAGCAGCCATTACTTGACCACTTTAAACAAACATATTCTTTCTACCTATAGATACGTATTTTTATGCATGGTTTTTTTTTTGCTTTATGGATTCTAAACAATTTTCTTGGTAAAATACATTTCCAAATTAAAAAAAAATATTTGTAGAAAAAGAAATTTTTAGTTTCAAGAAGGGGCGCGTTTTTTACATGCCTATTTTAGATTCCTTTGACAGTAAAAGTTCCTGCGCAAGTGTTTTTTTGTTCCTACCACGCGTCGAATCATGATTTGTTATTTTTGCATTTCTTTTTGGCTCATAAATTCTTAAACTGATTGGCTCTGTCAATAATATTTCTACATAATTTGAAACAATTGATGATTTATCATATAAATGAAGAAAAGGCAAAAAATGAGAAATTATTTAGGTAAATTTGTTACTCAAATTTCGACTAAGAAACAGCCAGAATTCAAGTAAAAAAGCTCGATTTTAATGTCAAAAAGTAGCTAATGAACCCAACCATAAAATCAAAAAATAGGGTCGTATAATTGCCAATTGGCCAATTTATTACCCCATTATGGGCAAATTATTATTCCCCACTTTAGCCATATTTCCGTCTTTATACTGTAATAGAACTATTATTCTGGCTAGCTATTTTAGCTAATTAGCCAGGGATATTAACCAATATCACAGCATTTTAGCCCATATATGATTATACGTGCTACTTGGGTAGTTTATTATTTCATTTAAAAAATTCTTTAAGAGCGTTGATATACGAATCATACATGAATTCGGCTAAGGTAAAGAATCTATTTGTTGGCAAATTTGAATCTAATAGCAAGACCTGTATTTTGAAAAATAATAATGCTATAAAGAAATTAAAAAAAAACATGTTTAAAGAACTCGTAGAAACTTAAATTTAAATTCGTTTTTATACTACAGATTGCTGAAATATTTTATTCACGATTCTTATGATCGCTACGTTTTTAACTCATCTTAAAATATGAGCTATAAAAAATGAATAATTAATAAAAAGTTACAGCATAATTTGTTAGAAATTTTTTTTAAAATCATATATCAGGAAAGATTAATAATTTTAACAACTTTATAAATCCTTTTTAACAGTTTCGCCAGGGTTTGGGTTGATCTAGTTATTAGAATACAAAAATCAATTTTGTAAATTTTCGGAACAAACAAAATATTGATCAAAATACAACAGTTCTAACCACACTACACCACAACTTGTTACGTTCTGGACGCGCGTTTCGCTAACCAAGTTAGCATCATCTGATGATGCTAACTTGGTTAGCGAAACGCGCGTCCAGAACGTAACAAGTTGTGGTGTAGTGTGGTTAGAACTCTTGTATTTTGATCTATCTTCCACCACAGGTTCCAGTGTTAGGTCTAAACAAAATATTGGAAATTTTGCAGAATCTTGTTTAACACCCTGTATATCTAACTTTTTAAGCTAGGTAAGTATTACGTTTAAAATCGATAGTAAGCAATAAAATTTGCAAGACATAGCTGAAAGCGGCATCTGAATATATCTTCTCGTTTTAAAATTATTCGAATTCAAATTTTACCAAAAAAAAATCGCTTTTTTCATTTCTCAGTCCCGCAGATTATATGTTAAAAAAAACTCAGTAGGTACAAGTATAACAATTATTATTTAAAGTTTACCTCATCAGGGCATCTTCTTCCGCCACATCGATGTTTATCTCTGGAAGGGTGTATGGCGTCTTTAGGGCCATCTTGGCACTCAACAGTTAACAGGAACCAATATCACGAAAACTCAGGGTATGTATGTATTATTATTATAATTCCAATTTTTAACTCGTTAAACCTACTATTTTTAATAAAAACATGTCACGAATAACGCAAAAATGTTTCCGGCAATCTGCATACATACGAGAACACGCGCGTTTTCCTATTTACATGGAAAAAAATGTAATTCGAACCAAAAACCGCAGGTACTGTGCAGAGTCGTCATCTACGCAAGTTGAATTAATTATTTTATTGATAGTTATTTAATTTAATCGTATTTAATCTTATCAAAAAATTGTCAAAGGTACTGATTTGATTTACGTTGAGAATATAGGTAAAGTGTGCCAGATTATCTTGGATTCTTAAAAGATAAGATTACAGCTTGAGCTGCAGAGCATATGATTCCACCACCTGACTTGATGAAGGGTGGTTAATATAATAATGTATCCCTTAAAAGGTTAAAAAACCACGGTTAAAATTTATATTAAAAGAATTAGTCAAAATTAAAACACCACCACAGCACTGATCTGTAAGAGACATTAAGAACGAGAATCAAGCATCGCCGCAGAACCATTTATCATGCAATTCTTTACCATCACACAAATTCAAACTCTATAAACTCTGAACAAAATTATTGCTTTAAAACATCTATTTTATTAAATCTGAATTAGAAAAATAAATAGGCAACGAAAATCAACTAATCAATATGAAACAGAAATCATGACGAAGATGAATATTATCCTTGCAAAAATCCTGGAAGCGGCCAATGAACCTATAAATGTTAAATTGCAAAAGGCATAACAAAAAAGTCTGGAACATCGATCAATACAAAGGAGACGAAAAAAAATAAAGCGTCGTTGATCGATACGATTGCTAGCCGATATTATTAGACAAGAAATTGATCTATTCACAAATAGTGGAAGTGGAAATATTTACCCCACAAGGGATCCTAAAAGATGCAGCTTGAGAGTCTTTCATATAGGGTGTAAAAAGTTTCTATATGAATCCTCAACTAATACACAGGGCAAGGTTGGAGCTTTTTCATTATTATCCATGAATCTTTGAGAAAGTTTCCATTTGTTTCATTTCTGCTGGGAGACAAAGGTACTATCTACCTACGAAAAAAAATTCTTCAAAATCGATCCACTGTTTTAAAAGATATCAGACATTGAACTTGGGCCAAAAATCAAGTACGTCACTTTTTTGGGAATTGAGTGTCTCATTTGACAACACAAAACCTGCTCTGTTTGTATTGTAAATAAGAGATGCCTAAATTCGTAGCGACCGATGTTTTTAAAAGTATTTGTCAAAAGTTGTCAGCATGAATCGCTTTGAATCGGAATTAATGGAAAAATTGCAGCTGGAGAAGTGTTTTAACCATTACAATATTATTGGGCTCCCCATGTGTGCTGTGTTAGTTCTAGTATATCATTGGTGCAGTGGATGAAGGGAAAGAGAAAAAGTATGCCTTTTGCAGTTCCAATGGTGTGGCGAGAACCCAACAATCATGCTGACGATTGTTATTTTTGCCTGACAAAGACTGAAGGTTATTCCAAAAAGGGAAAGCACAATATAGGATATCCAAATTTGCAATCTGCCATACGACCTGTTCCTCATAATGCAAATTTGCCAGTGCCGATTGGGCCTCTAAATTGGCAAACTATTGATTTGGGAGATAATGGAGATAACGCATCATCAGGCAGCTCGATAAGTAACAGTGCACCGATCCCACTTTTACCCCAGGTCCCAGTTCCGGCGAGCCACATTTGATTGTTCAAAGTGAATTAAATGATTTAGTACGTGATTTGGGGTTATCCAAGCAACATAACTTCTGGGTTCCCGTCTTAAGGAATGGAACCTATTGGCCAAAGAAACAAAAATTACGAATTTCAGTAAAGAGAAACGCTATGTTTTCTGAATTCTACAGTATGGAAAATTCGTTGCGCGCGTGTACTGATATACACAGTTTAACGCAGAAACTTGATATTGAACATTCTCCCCGTGAGTGGCGCTTATTCATAGACTCATCTAAATATAGCTTAAAAGCTGTGTTATTGCATAATGGTAATTTAAAACCCTCTATACCAGTTGCCTATTCAGTTGCAATGAAAGAAAATTTTGGATAAAATAAACTACAATAGGTATAAGTGACAGATATTACAGCGATTTTAGGGGACTGCAATGAAAGAAAAATTTTGGATAAAATAAACTACAATAGGTATAAATTGCAGATATGTGGGGACTTAAATGTTATAGCGATGTTAGCGGGACTTCAGGGGGATTTACAAAATATTGCTGTTTTCTTTGTTTATGGGAATA